>JAGIQG010000013.1:80672653-81212653 GCA_024679065.1 Sphyrna mokarran | reverse complement strand
GAGTATTGCTGACGGGCCAGACAAACCATCGAAACTTTGTGCCTCACGCTGATCAGGACAAAGACAAAAGCATCTAATGTCAGACTCTCACAACTTTTTATACCACAGGAGAACAGGATGTGATAGATCGGTAAGGAACCCAGTGTGTAAATCGGATGGATTGAAGCTGGCGTTCTATTTTGGATAAGTACGTGGGACTTAGTAAGGTAGAGGGTTATAGGTAAGCCTAGTCAGTAGGGGTATGTTTGGTGCAACTTGTGGGCTGAAGGGCCTACTTGTGCTGTAGTCTTTCTATGTTCTAAGCCATACACGTTTGCATATGGAGACACTCTCTTCGCAAACCCAAAGGAACCTACTCGAACCTAAAGCCACTTTTTAAAATTGCTGGGGAACTTGGGTAACCCGCAGTTCCCCGTTTCCTTCACCGCAGCCGTGCCTCAGCTAATCAGAGTCAGTTCACCGACCAGCCCAGCTTCCCCATGATGTTGTGAGATTGGGAAACTTAATATTCCTGCCTTCTTCCGAACAGGATACAAACGTGGACAAGTATCGCGTCAGCCCTGTGTGAGGTAGGAAAACTCTGGTCCGTGTAACAAGCAGGGTATTTAACCCAAAGTCGAGAAGTGCCCCCCCCCCCTTCCTTCAGTGATTACCTTGACAGGAGACACCATCGTCCATCAGCTGATAACCCGGGAAACACAAACACACGATGGAGGCTCCCTCGGGACGACACTCATGCGAACAAGGGTTGTCAGCTGCAGCCACATGTATATAATAAGGAGAGAAAACACAGTGGTGGATAATAATTAAAACCCCGCGAATCTAATACACAGCGCGACACTGTGGGAGGGTCAGTGCTGAGGGAGCGCCACACTGAGGGAGGGTCAGTGCTGAGGAGTTGCCGCACTGTGGGAGGGTCAGTGCTGAGGGAGCGCCGCACTGTGGGAGGGTCAGTGCTGAGGGAACGCCGCACTGTGGGAGGGGCAGTGCTGAGGGAGCGCCGCACTGAGGGAGGGTCAGTGCTGAGGGAGCGCCGCACTGAGGGAGGGTCAGTGCTGAGGGAGCGCCGCACTGTGGGAGGGTCAGTGCTGAGGGAGCGCCGCACTGTGGGAGGGTCAGTGCTGAGGGAGCGCCGCACTGTGGGAGGGTCAGTGCTGAGGGAGCGCCGCACTGTGGGAGGGTCAGTGCTGAGGGAGCGCCGCACTGTGGGAGGGTCAGTGCTGAGGGAGCGCCGCACTGTGGGAGGGTCAGTGCTGAGGGAGCGCCAGTGCTGAGGGAGCGCCGCACTGTGGGAGGGTCAGTGCTGAGGGAGCGCCGCACTGTGGGAGGGTCAGTGCTGAGGGAGTGCTGCACTGTGGAAGGGTCAGTGCCATGTATCATATGTTACAACAGTGAAACCCACTTTGAAAATAAATAATAATTTGTTCCTGAGGAAGGCACTGGTGGAATAGGAGAACTTTCTAGGTCATCTTATTTGGGATTGAGTTTGCATGCAATCCTTTCTAATACAAAAATGCCAGGGAAATGGAGGATCATGGCCAGAACAGACTGAGAAATATTCCTTTTGCGCTCCAGGTTCCCACGTAGGGCAGGATGAGCACCAGATGCAGCTCCCACCTACCTGGGCAGTGGTTGTTCTCCTCCACTGGATGAGAGATCTGACTCTGGCCAATGCGTTCCTGCTCCTGTCCTCGCTCTCCCATCTCTGCCACAGAAAGAGAGATTTGAATGTTTGCAATTGCACCAAGACTGCACAGCAGTGGCGTGAGGCGTGGTTTCTGTGCCAAAATGGGAACCTCCGTCTCCCCACATCGCCGCCACCCCCTTCCCCCCGCTTCCCCACATTGCTCACCACGCAATCTCTCCATCTCTAACCCAGCATAGTGAATTCACCCCTCTCCATCAGTCACAACAGGCGATGCCTATTCAGGTCAAATGGCACTGCACACTTCTGCAATTAAAACTCTCTCCCTCAACTAGAGATAACCATAGTGCAGCAAGTGGCTGTTCAGCTCATCTCATAGCCATGCTGGCTCATTGACAGAAGAAACTCACTACGTCCTCCCAACCCTGACCGGCACCCTTCATAGCCCAGCACCTTGGACCTGGATCCTAACACAAGCACTAGGCAATGCCCATCTCCAACAAGAGAGGATCTAACCATCTCCCTTTGACATTCAATGGCATTCCAATCGCTGAACCACCCCCCTACTATCAACATCCTGGGGTTTACCATTGACCAGAAACTGAACTGGACCCAGCCATATAAATACTGTGGCTCCCAGAGCAGGTCAGAGGCTGGGATTCCTGCGGAGAGTAACTCACCTCCTGACTCCCCCCAAAGCCTGTCCACCATCTACAAGGCACAAGTCAGGAGTGTGATGGAATATTCTCCCACTCGCCCTGGATGAGCGCGGCTCTGACAACACCATCCAGGACAAAGCAGCCTCCCCTGCTCAATCGACACGCTAACCCCCACCCTCAACATTCACTCCGTCCCCTATCGACTCACAGCGGCAGCAGTGTGTACCATCTACAAGATGCACCACAGCGACTCGCCAAGGCTCCTTTGATAGTGACACCCAAACCCACCACCTCAACCCCCTAGAAGGACAAGGGCAGCAGATGCCATGGCGAACACCTATCGCCTGCAGTTTTCCCTTCCAATTGTTGTCCTGTGGTCAGTTTAAGCCTGTGTACCAGGCCCAAAGGCTGTCTTTGTCCCATCGGTAATTCCCCTGGTCATCTCAGTCCAATCTGGAGTCTGCTCCCACCTCCAGCCCCCACTCAGTCCCTTCCCCCCAATGCCCCCCAGCTAACCCAGGTCTTGCCAGCAGGTGAAATTTCCCCTTCCCTGCTTACCCGCCCACCCACTCACCTGTCAATGCTGTCTCCTGTGGGCGCCTGGGTTCGCGGCGGTTACTGGGCTGGTGATGTTGGCGCTCTGCCTCTGTGCAGCAGGCCCCGAAGACCTGCCCACAACTCAGGCCAAGCTCAGGGGTCCTCTCGCAGGCCAGACCCTGGCTCCGGGCCTGGTTCCCCAGGGAGCAACACTCACAGCAACGCTGGAAGGGAAGCGGGAGAGGAAAAAAGACAACACACACGTACATGTGTACACGCGTGATGACACAGATAACAACCGGCGCGAGAGGACCCCTGTCCTCTCTCTGGTATCACTAAGCCTCAGGCTTCAGGCCTCAGGTATATCCTGGCCTACTCAGTTCGGCTACTGTGAGAATCTTCTACCTACCCCATGACATGCCCCCACACCCCCTCCCCAATCCTCCATCCCCCACTTGGACAGTCTGGGACACTCGTGGCAGTGGGCTGCAGAAGGTCGGGTCACCATCTCAGGGAATGGCCGTTTTGGATCAAGATGAGGAGAAATCTTGTCCCTCGCCACCCGTTCCCAAGTTGAAACTCGATAATCGGGTACACCCGAGGCGGAGGGACTTTCAGACTCTGAGGAGAATGGAGGGACTGCGGTGGTGCTGAGGGGGGATGGGGAAGGTGATTGTACAGAACAGAGGAACAGGTTCCAGGAACAGGGCAGCGGGGCGATCTCCAGCCTGTTCCCATCGCTACCTCCAGACTCAAATACCTTGCGTCACTTCCCGCCCCGTGCCCTCGAGTGGGAGAAGACCACACCCCACTGGGAAAAAAAAAGTAGGAGTGTAGGGAATGAGGACGGAGGGTGTGCGGTCGAGTGGGTGTGAGTGATGTATGTGAGGTGGGCTGTGTTTACAGCCTATGCTGTTGGAGTCTGTGCTGTCTGGGATGGGGTGGGGTGAGGGGGTAGGGGGCGGGGAGGGTCTGCGCTGTTGAGGGGAGGGGAGGGTCTCGCTGTCGGGGGGAGGGTATGTGCTGTCAGGGGGAGGGGGCGTCTGTGCTGTCGTGAGGACGGGGGTCCTGTGCTGTCAGGGGAAGGGGGGTTCTGTGCTGTCAGGGGAGGGGTGGTGGGGAGGTCTGTGCTGTCGGGGGGTCTATGCTGTTGGGGGGAGGGGAGGTCTGTGCTTTCGGGGGAGGGGGTCTGTGCAGTCCAGGGCCGGTGAGTCTTTAACACCTTTCCCCCTCCTTTACCTTGAAGACATCGGCTCCACAGGTGTTGTCAGGCTGCGGTGAACAGGAACCGTGGCGTCTGGCAGCGTCCATACCCGCCTGGCATCTCAACTCCTCCAGCGCGGAGAGACAGCACTGCTCTCGCAGAGACCTGCCCAACAGCACAGAAGCACTGAGAGACACACACACACACACACACTCTCTCTCTCTCGCACACACACACTCTCTCTCCTCTCTCTCTCGCACACACACTCGAGAGACTCTCTCTCTCTCACACACACACTCTCTCTCTCTCTCGGCACACACACTCGCTCTCTCTCTCTCTCGCACACCACTCTCTCTCTCTCGCTCGCACACTCTCTCTCTCTCGCACACACACTCTCTCTCTCTCTCTCGCGCACACACTCTCTCTCTCTCTCTCGCACACACACACACTCTCTCTCTCTCTCTCTCTCGCACACACTCTCTCTCTCTCTCTCTCGCACACAACTCTCTCTCTCTCTCTCTCACACACACTCTCTCTCTCTCTCTCTCGCACACACACTCTCTCTCTCTCGCACACACACTCTCTCTCTCTCTCTCTCTCTCTCTCTCGCACACACACTCTCTCTCTCTCTCTCTCTCTCTCTCTCTCTCTCTCTCTCTCTCGCACACACACTCTCTCTCTCTCTCTCTCGCACACACACACTCTCTCTCTCTCTCTCTCTCGCACACACACTCTCTCTCTCTATCTCTCTCGCACACACACTCTCTCTCTCTCTACTCTCTCTCTCTCTCGCACACACACTCCTCTCTCTCTCTCTCGCACACACACTCTCTCTCTCTCTCTCTCGCAACACACACTCTCTCTCTCTCTCTCTCGCACACACACTCTCTCTCTTCTCTCTCTCTCTCTCGCACACACACTCTCTCTCTCTCTCTCTCGCACACACACTCTCTCTCTCGCACACACACACTCTCTCTCTCTCTCTCTCGCACACACACTCTCTCTCTCTCTCTCTCGCACACACATCTCTCTCTCTCTCTCTCTCTCTCTCTCTCTCTCTCGCACACACACTCTCTCTCTCTCTCTCTCTCGCACACACACTCTCTCTCTCTCTCTCTCGCCACACACACTCTCTCTCTCTCTCTCTCTCGCACACACTCACTCTCTCTCTCTCTCTCTCTCGCACACACACTCTCTCTCTCTCTCTCTCTCTCGCACACACACTCTCTCTCTCTCTCTCTCGCACACACTCTCTCTCTCTCTCTCTCTCGCACACACACTCTCTCTCTCTCTCTCTCTCTCTCGCACACCACACTCTCTCTCTCTCTCTCTCTCGCACACACACTCTCTCTCTCTCTCTCTCTCGCACACACACTCTCTCTCTCTCTCTCTCGCACACACACTCGCTCTCTCTCTCACTCTCTCTCTCTCTCGCACACACACTCTCTCTCTCTCTCTCTCTCTCGCACACACACACTCTTCTCTCTCTCTCTCTCTCGCACACACTCTCTCTCTCTCTCTCTCGCACACACACTCTCTCTCTCTCACTCTCTCTCTCACACACACACTCTCTCTCTCTCTCTCGCACACACACTCTCTCTCTCTCTCTCTCTCGCACACACTCTCTCTCTCTCTCTCTCGCACACACACTCTCTCTCTCTCCTCTCGCACACACACTCTCTCTCTCTCTCTCTCTCGCACAACACACTCTCTCTCTCTCTCTCTCGCACACACACTCTCTCTCTCTCTCTCACACTCTCTCTCTCTCTCTCTCCTCTCTCTCTCTCTCTCTCTCGCACACACACTCTCTCTCTCTCTCTCTCGCACACACACTCTCTCTCTCTCTCTCTCTCTCGCACACACACTCTCTCTCTCTCTCTCTCGCACACACACTCTCTCTCTCTCTCTCTCGACACACTCTCTCTCTCTCGCACACACACCTCTCTCTCTCTCTCTCGCACACACACTCTCTCTCTCTCTCTCTCGCACACACACACACTCTCTCACACCACACTCTCTCTCTCTCTCGCACACACTCTCTCTCTCTCTCGCTCTCTCTCTCTCGCACACACACACTCTCTCTCTCTCGCACACACACACTCTCTCTCTCTCGCACACACACACTCTCTCTCTCTCGCACACACACGCACACGCATACACACACACACACACACGCACACACTCTCTCTCTCTCACATACACTCACACTCTCCCTTGAAGACAGATGGAAAATTCTCAAACCGGCAAAGTTCCGCCTCCGCTCCGTACGAAGTCTCTCTCAGACATTTCCCATCCTCAGCTGCCCAGAGACGACCCTCCGAGCAGCAGGAAGCGAGCGATTCCATCGAGTCAGCTGTGGGAGAGACACCCATAAGAGAAATCAAACCCAGGACTTTCCCAAAATCAGACCGAGTGATCAGAGGATACAGCAGGATATAGGTCGGTTGGAGACTTAGGTGGAGAGATGGCAGATGGAGTTTAATCCAGACAAATGTGAGGTAATGCACTTTGGAAGGTCTAATACAGATAGGAAATATACAGTAAATGGCAGAACACTTGAGTATTGATAGGCAGAGGGATCTGGGTGTACAGATACACAGATCACTGAAAGTGGCAACGCAGGTGAAGAAGGTAGTCAAGAAGGCATGCTTGCCTTCATCAGCCGGGACATTGAGTTTAAAAATTGGCAAGTCATGTTGCAGCTTTATAGAATCTTAGTTATGCTGCACTTGGAATATAATGTTCAATTCTGGTTGCTACATTACCAGAAGGATGTGGAGGCTATGGAGAGGATACAGAAAGATTTACCAGGATGTTGCCCTGGTATGGAAAGCATACAACGGAGGTCGAGGGTTGACCTGGTAGAAGTCTACAAGATTATGAGAGGCATGAACAGAGTGGATAGTTAGAAGCTTTTTCCCAGGATGGAAAAGTCAGTTACTAGGGGGCACAGGTTTAAGGTGTGAGGGACAAGATTGAAAGGAGATGTAAGAGGCAGTTTTTTTTTTTACACAAAGAGTGGTGGATGCCTGGAACTCGCTGCCGGGGGGGCTAGTGGAAGTGGGTACGATAGTGAGTTTTAAGTGGCATCTTGACAAATACATGAATAGGATGGGAATAGAGGGATATGTTCCTCGGAAGGGTAGGGGGTTTTAGTTCAGTCAGGCAGCTCGGTCAATGCAGGATTTGAGGGCCGAAGGGCCTGTTCCTGTGCTATAATTTTCTTTGTTCTTTATTCAAGTACGGGGAGAGAGAGGGAGATGGGGAGAGGGGAGAGAAACAGAGACAGAGAGAGAGAGAGCGCGCAAGGGGAGAGAGAAGGAGTGAGGGGGAAAGAGAGGGAGCAAGGGAGGGACAGAGTGAGGGGGAGAGAGAGAGAGAGAGAAAGAGTGAGGGGAGAGGAGAGAGAGAGAGAAAGAAAACGTGGGAAGAGAGAGAGGGCGAGGGGGGTAAGAGAGAGAGAGCAAGGAGGAGGGAGAGAGAGCAAGAGGGGGAGAGAGAGCGGGCAAAGGGAGTGAGAGCGAGGGGAGTGAAACTAATGAGAGAGTGAGGAGGAAGTGGAAAATGAGGAGTGGGTGAAAATGAGAGAGTGAGCAGTATTTCTAGATACTACCTCCTGCAATTTTATTTCCCCTTCCATTCATCTCCCTCTGTGTTGTAACACTCATCCCCTCACACACAGACCAACAAAGCAGCTGGCACTGCAACTTGGGGGAGATCGCTACCCAGGCCCACCCAGTAGTGCTGGTCCTTGATGAGGAAGGCCGAGGGTGGGGTTTAAGGGGGCTCCAGGGGAGAATTCAGGATAACCATGGGACTGAATGAAGCTAACTGTCCCCCACACCTACTCCCTGTGGACCCTGGCTCTCTCCCACCTCCCACTCCATCCCTTCTGCACTCTCATCAGCCCCCAAACACCCGTCGCAGGGAGACATTTACAGCTGCGATCGGACACGTCTCCGGGGTCTCCGGAAATTGAGGGGTGGGAGGCAGCTGGAGGGGGAATTACTCTGGAGAGGGTTATTGGAGAATGGGAGTGGGTTAGGGCACCAGAGATGTGGGCACATTGGTCCTGAGCATGAGGCAGAGTGTTAATGGTTAAATGATCAATGTTAATAGCAGCAATACGGGCAAGATAATAAAACTGAACGGGCCAGGAGAAGTGGCCAAGTGGGGGCGGGGTAGAGTTGTGCGGAACAGGCCCAGAGACCCGAAAAGATCAGATTAAAAAAAAACAAAAGGAGCTGGGGAGGAGGTTTAACATGGAGGGGAAAGGTCACAGTCTGAAGGGGGTGAACTCAATGTTGAGTTGAAATTGCGGGTGACCAGAAGATTGGGGGTTAGTGGTTAGGCCTGCGGACAGGGTGTCCCACACAAAGGTGGTCGCCCCATCTGTGTTCAGTCTCCCCAGGGCAGGGGAGACTGTCAACGTGGAGGGTTTGATTCACCCATCAATGGGTTCCAGGCAGCGGGCAGTGGAGGGATTACACAGTGTTTCTGCCTTCCCGTGCTCGCTGGGCACCACAGGGGCTACCCCCTATTGTTAACCCCAAGGGAATAGGATTTTAAATGGACTCATTCAGTGTACCCCCATCCTCTCCCCCTCACCCTGATTCAATCCTCTTCAACTCCCCCCCCCCACCCTCCAAGTCCCTCACCCGGACCCCGGCTCAGCTCCTTCCCCCACCCACTACCGTGCACACACGCCCATTCAGGCCACCCTCTCACCTCCCTTGCCATGAGTGGGAGATGCCCCCTCCTTCTCTTCCTCTTGCGCCGAGGGTGGGTCTTTCTGGTCAGCGAGGACCCCCTGGCTAGGGGTACCCAGACGTTGCCCGCTTTCTTGGCCACAGTCGGCCTCGGGCGTGCAGGTCAGGGAGCCGGAGCTGAGGCAGTGGCAGACGGTGCAGGGCTCCACCCGGAAGGAGTGGCCCGCTGGGTACCTCTGCCCGCTGGTGACACAGCCCAGGCGGGCACACTGGGGGCAGCCGTCGGGGGGCTGGTAGGTCTTGATGCAGTTGCTGGGAAGCTCGGGGCAGGGGATGAAGCTACAGTGAATCCTGCCCCCCCCCTCGGGGCACTTGCACTCGGTGCTGCCCCCGTCCACGTAGTAGGAGGCGCGGGCGGGGATCTTACCCGACCTGTACCCGGCCCGGAGGCAATCGTAGTACATGTAACCCTGGCACACACAGCCCAGCTGCAAGCAGGTGGCACAGCAAGCGCCCAGCTCCAGAATCTCCTCAATGCAGTTCTCCAACTCGGGGCAGTCCACCCCCGTGCAGTCCTGCTGGCCCAAAACATCTGGCAGCAACGCAGCGAGGCACAGCAAGATCCCAGCCCAAACGGGCAGCAGGCCAGGGGCAGCCATGACGCGGGAGGCTGTGGGAGAGAGAGTTCCCAGTGTTAGAGCCAGCATCAATCTCCCTCTACACTGTCCCCCACCATCAAACACTACCAGGACAGGTACAGCACGGGGTTAGATACAGAGTAAAGCTCTCTCTACACTGTCCCCCCATCAAACACTCCCAGGACAGGTACAGCACGGGGTTAGATACAGAGTAAAGCTCCCTCTACACTGTCCCCATCAAATACTCCCAGGACAGGTATAGAATCACGGAAACAGATCCCCATCCCGTCACTGTGTGGGGGAATCACAGACCCCCGTCCCATCACCGTGCGGGAGAATCACAGACCCCCGTCCTGTCACCATGTGGGGGAATCACAGACTCCTGTCCCATCACCATGTGGGGGAATCATGGACCCTCGTCCCATCACCGTGTGGGGGAATCACGGACCCCCATCCCGTCACCGTGTTGGGGAATCACAGACCCCCTGTCACTATACACACAGTGTTAGACACACAATGCTGTTTTAGGCTGTTTGTGTTCTGCACGGTCAAAAGCTGTGACAGAAACCTTGTGACGATACTGTGCCTTTAAGAAATGTATTTGATGTCATGTTTCTGGTGAAGATTGTATTTAATGCTTTACTTCTGAATGCAGCACTGATTAAAAAACACAGATACACATGCACACCCACACAGACACACACTCTGGATCAAACGTCTACACTAGTATGTATATAAATTGCCCATCAGGGAGATTACAATGTGAAGCTGAGACACAGAGTTTGAGGATATCCTGTACAGAAGCAGCTCTGAAATATTCCAAACACACTGATCACATCTGACTGAGGCAGTGGCTCCAGTGTCTGTGAGGGCAAATTCCCAGCTCGCAGTCACTGTGGGGCAGGAGGAGGACATGCTGACCTCCCCAGCCATACCCACTCATTACAGACCATCAACCGCACCCACACTCCCTCCCTCTTTCTCCCTCTCTCCCTCACTCTCTCTCTCTTGCTTACAGATTTCCCCATTCACCCCTCTGGGAATGATCCCGGTTGACATTCCTGGCAGCATGTTGACTTAGGTCCTGAGCTCACTTTCTGTCTGTCTCTGTCTCTGTCTGTCTCTCAGACCGATAGACCTGTTGATCTGTGATGCACTGACAGTGACCCGGGAAGGGGGGGGATAATTCTGTCCCCAACCTTCAATCCACACCCAGAAACACAGCTTCTCTCTCAAACAGAGGCCAATCCAGTGCTTGGAGACCAGTTGTAAATCCTTACAATTTATACCCCATAACACACACTCCCCGAACAGGAAATATCTCTGGAAGCTGCACAGAGTAACCGCGAGGTCAGTTACCGCTGGCTGTAACACTCCCCAACTCTCAAGTGAAATCAGTCACTACAGCCTGGCTACTGTCTGTCTGAACAGACATTCTGACTGCAAACACATACACTCTCACACACAGTCTCACATGCACACTCACCAGCGCTGAGATAGGTCAGCATGAGATGGGTCAGGGCATCGACAAAATCAGCATATGTTCAGTGGCCCCTCACTGCCAACCTCCCAATGCCGAGTGACCCCCACAACCCTCTCTGTTCCCTCCTTTGCACGGTCTAATTGCAGCTTTCTACACCATTGCCAGATCCAGCACCAAAATTCCCCCTGCTGGCCCACTGTGATCTCCAGGCACTGTGGCCCCCAACCCTTAATCTGTCCCCCAGCCCACCCCATACCCTCATTGCCCAGTCTTGGACTCGCACAGCTCAGCTCCTACCCCGCACTGCCTAGCCCCAACTCCCACAGCCCACCCCGCTCACTAGCCTCCCACCCTTCTCCCATTGACCTTGACTGCGGAATGGCACCGCGAATCCCCATCCAATGATTGCTCCCTCCCTCTGGGCCCTGGACCACCACCACCCTCCCAGGCAACACCCCCCAGCCCACTCCCAGTTGACCCCACCCCAGTTGGCTCCGCCCCAGGCCCTATTTCAGACCTCGCCATTTGGCTCTGCCCCCATGACCAACGGTTGGCATTGAGGTGCCTCCTGGGCATGGACACTTTGCTCCTTAGGCATTGCCAAAGTGCCAATGCCCATGTGTAGTCCCAGCACCACCCCACCCTCTGGAGTGTCAGATTTATCCCCTTCACTCCAGCGTGGGCGTGCTGTAGTGGGGAGTTACTGCCAGAGTGACATGTTCCTAATGGAGTGGGAGAGGCCAAGCGGGCCTGGAGAATTCCATCCTGGGGTCGATAATCACATTGAAATGAGATTCCAATCCACATTAAAATGATTTCTGTGCCTCCCCAGAGATTCCCCGGGTGGAGATGATGCTGTTGGAAATCCCATGCTGGGATATCATGGCAGGAACACTCAGGGGAACTCAACGATTCGGCTGCTGGGGGAAAAAGAAAATCGCCCAGCCTGCAATGGGATAGGATAATCGTGACTACACGCTGATACGCACACACAAACATACACAGACACACGCACAGACACACACATACATACGTATTCACACATTGAACACACATGCATGCACACACACACAGACACATACACGCATACACACGCTCACACACAGACACGCACACACACTCTCATACACGTGCACACACAGTCACACATACATTCTCACATACATTGCATACACACGTACACACACACATGCACTTATACAAACACACTTCCACACATGCACAGACACTCAAACACATGCTGTCTCTCACACACACTCATACACAAATACACGTTCATGTGCAGACATTCTCACATACACACGCACGCACGCACACACAAATACACACGCACGTGTAGACATTCACACACACACACTCTTTCTCTCTCACTCACTCAAGCATGCCCTCACACACGTTCACACACACACACACTTACACATATGTATACACACACACATACACTCATGTGCGCACACACTCACATTCACACATAACAGATTTACAGGTATAGAGGGATATGGGCCAAATGTGGGCAATTGGGACTAACTTAGGGATTTTAAAACAGGACAGCATGGACAAGTTGAGCCAAGGGACCTGTTTCCATATTGTAAACCTCTATGACTCTATGACACACATTCACACACACACACGTGCATACACAAACACGCACACACATACTCACTCATTCACACACTTGCTCATACACACACAGACACAAACTCACACTCACACATGTACATACATGCAAACAGACAGAAACTCTCTGACACTCTCACACACACAGATCCCACCTGCAATGTTTTCCCACTGCCTTCCGTCTCTGCTCGACATTCCTTCTGTCCCGCACCGTATTCAATCCATAATCTGCAGCCAGGATTACTCCCAAACCCCTTGGCAATCCATGAGCAAATCCTCAATCAGGAGATCACTCCCAGCAAGTGAGGAATTGAGCCTGACCGAACGTGTGCAGGTTAGCGAGCACCGAGTGCTCTCTCCCTCAGAGGAAAGTTCCCTTAACCCTTTCACTACAGACACAGAGTTACTGCTGGATACAACTGGCAACACTTCCACTGAGGATGACAGACATCCCCAGTGTCTGACAGTGTGGAGGGAGCTTTACTCTGTATCTAACCTCGTGCTGTATGTGTCCTGGGA
Source organism: Sphyrna mokarran (assembly GCA_024679065.1). Lineage (NCBI taxonomy): Eukaryota > Metazoa > Chordata > Chondrichthyes > Carcharhiniformes > Carcharhinidae > Sphyrna > Sphyrna mokarran. The sequence continues at coordinate 81,199,642 of JAGIQG010000013.1, read as the reverse complement.
GTGTTTGATGGGGGACAGTGTAGAGGAAGCTTTACTCTGTATCTAACCCCGTGCTGTACCTGTCCTGGGAGTGTTTGATGGGGGGCAGTGTAGAGGGAGCTTTACTCTGTATCTAACCCCGTGCTGTACCTGTCCTGGGAGTGTTTGATGGGGGACAGTGTAGAGGGAGCTTTACTCTGTATCTAACCCCGTGCTGTACCTGTCCTGGGAGTGTTTGATGGGGGACAGTGTAGAGGGAGCTTTACTCTGTATCTAACCCCGTGCTGTACCTGTCCTGAAAGTGTTTGTTGGGGACAGTGTAGGAGATTTACTCTGTATCTAACACTGAACTATAGCTGTGCAGGGAGTATGTGAGTACACAGTTCAAATGTGCAGTACTCTAATCCGTGTTGACGGGGCTGTGTTCCTGTCCACACACACATCCACCCTCATATCTCTGCCGGCAGGTTTCAACAAGCTTTCAAAACTATTCAGATTGTATGTAACGATTGTCCCAAGAGGCCCATCTCCCTGGTGTTCAGAGTGCAATCTGCCTCCAGTTCATTGTTCTCCGTATCCCGTCGAGAGCCATTCCTGACTTCCCAAACACTCCCCCTTCCTCAAACCTTCTGCAGCCCCTAAAACCCTCTCTGCCTCTGTAATCTCCTCCAGCCCCTAAAACCCTCCCTTATCTCTGTAACCTCCTCCACCCCTCCCTATCTCTGTAACCTCCTTGATCCCCTCCAATCCTTCCTATCTCTGTAACCCCTTCAGCCCTACAATCCTTCCTATCTCTGTAACTTCCTCCATCCCCTAAAACCCTCCTTATCCCTGTAATCCCTTCCAGTCCCTACACCCCTCCCTATCTTTGTAATCTCTTCCAGCTCCTACACATCCCTCCTTATCTCTGTAACCTTCTCCAGCCTCTCCAATCCTCCCTATCTCTGAAACTCCTCCAGCCTCTACAACCCTATCTCTGTTACATCTCAGAATCTCTGTGCTCCTCCGATTCCAGCCTCTGGAGCCTCCTCTGATTCCCATCGTTCCTCTAATGGTGCCATGTCTTTGGCTGCCTGGGGGGCCCTGGACTTCCCTCTCTGAACCTCTCCAACTCGCACTCTTTCTCCCATAGCACTCTGACTCATTCTCTCTCTCTCCCTTCCTTTAAAACACTCCTTAAAAACCGAACTCTTTGACCTTTGGTCACCTGTCCCTGCTATTTCTGTGCAAGAATCAGGTGGTCAAAATCTGTTTGGATTTTTGTTCCTGTGAACACAAGAGAACACAAGGAATAGGAGCAGGAATGGTCACTGGGCCCTTCAAGCCTGCCTCTCCATTCAATCCCATTATGGCTGATCTGTACCGGCACTTCCAGCCCGGCAACCTGGCACTGCCCACCAGCCATCTCGGCACTGCCTACCTGGAAATTCTCCCATTTTCCTGCCTGTTGGGAACTTGGTTTTGTCTCGAGAGAATCCTGGTCAATAAATTGGTGGATTGGAGAGGCTGGATATGGGCGGCATGATGGCACAGTGATTAGCACTGCTGCCTCACAGCACCAGGGATGGGGTTCAATTCCCAGCTCAGGTCACTGTCAGTGTGGAGTTTGCACATTCTCCTCATGTCTGCGTGGGCTTCCTCCAGGTGCTCTGGTTTCCTTCCACACTCCAAAGATGTGCAGATTAGATGGAGTGGCTATGCTAAATTGCCCCTTAGTGTCCAAAGTTAGGGAGATTAGAAGATAACTTGGGTGGTTATGGAGATAGGGTCTGTGTGAAATGTTCTGTCAGAGTCAGTGCAGACCCGATGGGCTGAATGGACTCCTGCACTGTAGGGATTCTGTTAGATTATTCTCCTTGGACACAATAGTATTAGATGGGCCTCTGATTTATTAGTACCAGGACTATCCTATTGATCCCACATTCAGACCAATCTTTTGGTCATCTTTCAGAACGTTCCTTCAGGTGTTTGAGAATCACGTTGTTTTATAACTCTCTCGCGGAACTTCTTGGCCAATGTTACTACATCAAAGAGGTTGCGTAAGTAAAACTCATCAATCGATGGAATGCCTTTCACATTCACTTTCTGGTACAGTTCTAGTCCCCACATTATAAGAAAGATGTGGAGGCATTGGAGAGGGTACAGAGGAGGTTTACCAGGATGTTGCCTGGTATGGAGGGCAGGTCTTATGAAGAGAGGCTGAGGGATTTGAGGTTGTTTTCGTTAGAAAGGAGGCGGCTAAGAGGAGACCTTATTGAAACATATAAGATGATTAGAGGTTTAGATAGGGTGGACAGTGATAGCCTTTTTCCTAGGATGGAGAAAGCTAGCACGAAGGGACATAGCTTTAAATTAAGGGGTGGTAGTTATAGGACGGATGTCAGAGGTAGGTTCTTTACCCAGAGGGTGGTAAGGGTATGGAATGCCCTGCCTGCTGCAGTTGTAGATGCGCCAAGTTTGGTGGCGTTTAAGAGGTTAGTAGATAAGTTTATGGATGAAAAGGGAATGGTTTAGGTTAGAGGGTCATTGCTTTTTGTTAATTGGTCGGCGCAACATCGAAGGCCGAAGGGCCTATTCTGCGCTGTAATGTTCTATGTTCACTTCTTCATCTCCCTCTTCTGGACTCTGACACTGAGCAGGTCCCGGGTAAGGGATAAGATGTGGTTCTAACAGAAAACACAGAATGCTGAGGGGATTTGATAGGCCTTAAATCAGGAGGATGATTGCTCTTGTGAGCAGGGAGAAGGCTCAAAACAGTGGACTCTATTTCAGAAAAATTTGTTGTTGCATTTATAATGTGCAAGATCCCATGGCATTGTTTCAAAAACACATGGAGGCACCAACCCTCCCACAGTGTGGCACACACTCAGCACACTCCCTCCCATAGTGCAGAGCTCCCAAAGCACTGACCCTCCCACAGTGCAACCCTCCCTCAGCACTGACCCTTGAACTGTTTAGATCTCCCTCGGTACCCGGACTGGGTTGGCCTGGAGATGGGGCTGAGTTTGGCAGGGGGGCAGTGGCAGACCCGCCATGCTCTGGCTGGGAAGGCAGAGTGGGAGTAAAGGGAACAGATTGGAGATGAGCGGGTCAGGCTCTGTTTGCATTTTCCAGAGCGACCCACTTTCCGAGGTTTCTTGTTTGGAGCGATTAAGCCACGTGTTTATTATTGATCAAACTTCTGTAAATAAAACTCCTCGTCAGTCCAAAGTCTGCATCTCGAGTTGGGTATAACAGGCAGAATGATCAAATAAACTGCACAGAGTGAGACTATTCGCCCCTTCACACTGCTGCCAATTCTTTCCCTCTGCCTGACTCACACTTTCCCGATTAGCCCTGCTAATTATTCCCCCTCATGTCTTAACCCTCTTCTCTATTGTCTCACTACCTGTTGACTCTCACGCTGTCATCAGTCAGGCACTGCCTCCCAAATCAATTTGGTCCACTGTGCAAATATATTTCTCAATGCCACTCCCTCCCCCCTTTCACCCGCCCCTTTGCCAACCTATTCCATCCACACATGGATATTTTAAAGGGATTTCAGTGACATGGATGCTGAATGAGTTAATAGTAATGTAAAAAGCGTGGACATGGACTGTGATCAGGAATTATATCGCAGCAACATGTGCACGTTCTTCCCCCCACCCCTCCTTGTCTTATGGGTTTCCTCTGGGTGCTTTGGTTTCCTCACACAGTCCAAAGATGTGCAGGTTAGGGGGATTGGCCATGCTAAATTGCCCCTTAGTGTCCAAGGATGTGCAGGTTCAGGGCATTAGCAGAGTAAAGACATGGGTCTCCAGGGATAGAGGCTGGATGGGAAGCTCGGTTGGAGAGTGGGTGCAGACTCGATGGGCTGAGTGACCTCCTTCTGCACTGCGGGGATTCTATAACGGTAATTCTATGAAACTGAGAACACCAGGACTTGGGAAGTCTTGAAGTTGTGCAAGACATTGGTAGGGCCACACTTGGAATACTATGTACAGTTCTGATCACCCTATTATAGAAAGGATATTATTAAACTAACAAGAGTGCAGAAAAGATTTACTAGGATGCTACCGGGACTTGATGGTTTGAGTTATAAGGAGAGACTGGATGGACTGGAACTTTTTGTCCTGGACCTGATAGAGGTCTATAAAACATTGAGGGGTATAGATCAGCTAGATAGTCAATATCTTTTCCCAAAGATAGGGGAGTCTAAAACTGGAGGGCATAGCTTTAAGGTGAGAGGAGAGAGGTACAAAAGTGTTCAGAGGGGCAATTGTTTTACACAGAGGGTGGTGAGTGTCTGGAACAAACTGCCAGAAGTAGTAGTAAAGGCAGTACAATTTTTTCTTTTAAAAAGCATTTAGAAAGTTACATGGATACAATGGGTATAGAGGGATATGGACCAAATGCAGGACTAACTTAGGGGTTTGAAAAAAAGGGCAGCATGGACAAGTTGGACCTAAGGGCCTATTTCCACGCTGTAATCCTCTGTGACTGCATGATCAGAAAACAAGGCCCAAGTGCGCTGTATAGTCTGCACTTGCTCCGTCAGGGATACAATCCTGTTTTTAAAACTTCCTTCGGGTGGATTTGCTGATCTTCCCCTCTGCCGGGTGCCCCCATCAAACTTGTCGACAGTCATTGTCTATTTCCTGTGTCCAAAACTGATGCTCGGTGAACCCTTAATTCTCCAACTGATTAAAAAAATTAACACACTCGATCTCAGCCTCCACAGTGTTCAAGGACTCAGCTTCTCCTTCGCTTTCTGGGTTAATAAAAAAAAAAAATCACAAAAACTTACCGCTCTCAGAGAAGAAATTTGACCTCAAATCCTTCTTAAATGAGCTGTCCTTTATTTTGCGACTTGGCCCTCTGGTCTCTTTAGGATCCCATACCTAAGAAAGGACGCGCTGGTCTTGGAGGGGTTCCAAAGGAGGTTCACAAGAATGATCCCAGGAATGAATTCTTTGTCATATGAGGAGTGGTTGAGGATTCTGGGTTTGTATTCGATGGAGTTTAGAAGGATGAGAGGGGGATCTAATTGAAACTTACAGAACACTGAGAGGCCTACATAGGGTGGACGTGGAGAGAACGTTTCCACTAGTAGGAAAAACTAGAACAAGAAGGCACAATGAGGGGATGCTCCTTGAAAACTGAAATGAGGAGGAATTTCTTCACCAGAGGGTGCTGGATCTGTGGAACTCATTGCCACAGAGGACTTTGAAGGCCAGGTCATTGAGTGTCTTTAAGACAGAAATAGATAAGTTCTTGATCAATAAGGAGATCAAAGGTTACACACAGAAGGCAGGAGAATAGGGATGAGGATCAGATCAGGCATGATTGAATAGCGGAATAGACTTGATGGGCCGAATGGCTTAATTCTGCTTCTATATTTTATGGTCTTACACTCTCCCGAAAGGAAACACCTTCCTGACATTTACTCAGTCTAACCCTCCGAGAATCTGATATTTTTCAATCATATCGCCTCTCATTCTTCCAAACTCCAAGGAGTACAAGCCCAATCTGTTTAATCTTTCCTCAAACGGCAATCACTCTCTATCCAGGATTATTCCGGTTAAACCTCCTCCACACTCCAATGGTAATCTATCTGTAATGGCTGAACTCTGTGGAGGAGTGGCAGGTTTCAAACAGGAGGGAAAAGGTGTGGCCCGCACATGGAGATTCAAACTAACAGCAGCAGGGTTTATTGTGGGAGCTGCTGCCTGTACAGAGCAGCCCAAGGCAGGAAGGATCTTGTGAAACACCCCAATAACATCACCAACTCTAAAAGCAATCACACAATCACTTAAATATATAATACCTTGCCTGAAATGTGGGGATGAAAACAGATATTCACATTCAAGCATATTCATACTCACGCATGATATTCCAAATGTGGCCACACTGGTAACTTGTACAGTTATAGCAACATCTCTTTACTTGTGATACCCCAGCCCCTTGAAATAAAAGCTAGCATTGCGTTGACCTTCCCTATTAGCTCCTGTAGGCTATGTTTCGAGGTTTCAGAAACAAGGATCCCCCCCACGAGGCCTTTTTGTGCTACAACTTTCTGCATTCTCTCTCCATAGAAGGAACAATCAACCTGCTCATTCCTTCCTCTAAGGGAACAATCTGGATTTTCCCACATTGAATTCCCTTTGCTGGTTCACTACCCACTCACTGAATCTAAGGGAGATCCCAGCTCGTGAACCCCCGATATTTCAGTTTGGGGGAGGTACATCCCATTGGAAGGGATCTCGAGGCGCACAGAACTGACAAAGACACCACACCTTGTGCTGTATCTGTCCTAGGAGGGTTTGCTGGGGACAGTATAGAGGGAGCTTTACTCTTTATCTAACTGTGTGCTGTACTTGCCCCTGACTGTTTGATGCGGGACAATGTAGAGGGAGCTTTACTGTACCTGTCCTGGGAGTGTTTGATGGGGACAATGCGGAGGAAGGTTTACTCCGTATCTAACGCCGTGCTGTACCTGTCCTGGGAGTGTTTGATGGGGACAATGCAGAGGAAGTTTTACTCTGTATCTAACCCCGTGCTGTACCTGCCCCTGAATGTTTGATGCGGGACAATGTAGAGGGAGCTTTACTGTACCTGTCCTGGGAGTGTTTGATGGGGACAATGCAGAGGAAGCTTTACTCTGTATCTAACCCCTGTGCTGTACCTGGGGAGTTTTTGCAGGAGGTATGAAGTTTCTTTACTGCCACCCTGCCCCCGAGGGAACTCTGTGTGTATAATCCGGGCTGTACATGCCCTGGGTGTGATTGATGGCAGATTTTCTCTGCACCTCTCCTTGCTGTTCCTGGGAGTGTCTGACAAGGACACCGAGTGAGCAAACACATTCCTAACATAAGGCAATGAAATTCTTCACCTAGATGAGAACAAAAGTGCATTATAAAAAAATAGGATAGCCCCGGGAGGTGGACGAAGGAGCCAGCTGGAACTGGAAGGTTAAATGCCAGGAATCTATTGCTTAGTTTGTGTCCCCCCACCTCCCCCCCCCCCACTCCCACAACCTCACTCTGCGTTAATCATTCTTGCTATTGAGGAGAAAACATGTTGAGTTCACCACGTGCAAGAAAAAATATTATGCCCCAGAGCGATGAAAATTAATTTAGTAAGCTCTCAGTCGAAAGGACTTTGGTGATAAATTAGATCGGACACGTCTGAGGATTCAGCAGGCGAGAATAATTAACTCTTTTACAGCCGAGGATGTCAGGGAACAGTTTAGCACTCACAGGAGGGTACTTTGTGCCATCTTCAGCCATGATTTATTTTTATGCCAAGTCCGACAACCCGCAGACTTTGATTTGATTTGTACATCAACAATGCGAGGCTGTCGACAATCATAGAATCTCTACAGTACTGAAGGAGGCCACTTGGCCCTTTGAGTCTGTACTGACCATAATCCCAACCAAACTCTATTCCTGTAGCCCTCGTTTACCCTAGCTATTCCCCCTGACCCTAAGGGACAATTTAGAATGGCCAACCTAATCTGCACATCTTTGGACTGTGGGAGGAAACTGGCGCACCCAGAGGAAACCCATGCAGACACAGGGAGAATGTGCAAACTTCACACAGAGTGGACCCGAGGCTGGAATCGAACCCAGATCCCTGGCACTGTGTGGCAGAGTGCTAACTATTGTGCCACCCATCAGGAGCAGGAGAAAACCATTCAGCCCCTGGTGCTCTGCTTCCCCCATTCAAGAAGATTGCATCTGATCTGATTGTTTCCTCAATTCTCCCTTTCCTGTCTGGCCCTCTCCAACCCGTCCTCCACCCCAGTCAATCAGATCTGTCTAATTTGCCCTTGAATTTATTTAGTGAGCTGCAGCCCCCACTGCAGTCTTGGGGAGGAGAGTGTGAAGGGTGGAGTCCACAGACTGTCCACCCTCAGAGAAGAAATTCCTCCTCCTCTCCATCTTCAATGGGAAACCCCCTCATTCTGAAACCAGTCCCAGAGGGTGATGAAACTGGAATACACTATCCCAGAGTGTGGTGAATGCCGGGACTTTTGAATAAATTTGAGATGGACAGGTTTTTAATGAGTAACAGGGTTCAAGGGTTCCGGAGAAGAGGCAGGAAAGTGGAGTTGAGGTCAAGGTGAGATCATAGTGAATGGAGGAGCAGACTCGAGAGGCTGAATAGCCTCCTCCTGGTTCTGATGAAATGCCTCAATTTTAAGGTACATTTGTGTTCAGATCCTTCCATGGCCTCACCACCCACCATCTTTGCTCTGGTCAAACGTTCTTCCCTCAATGCTGCATTTTTTTTTTTAAGTCTCTTGTGCATTCTCCAATTAATTTGAGCAACAACTGATGAACGCACTGTCTGGGCCCCAACCTCTCCTTTCCTTTGCCTCAGTTCAAACTTAGCTCTTTGATCAAGTGCCACTGTATGCCTCCTCCTCTGGTTTATTCTTCATTATTCTCTAATTGTGCTCCATGGGAAGATGGTAGTATCACAGGATTACTAATCCAGAAGCCCGGCTCATTTTTTTCTTAACATTCATTTACGGATGTGGGTTTTATGCAACAAAAAAAAATAATGGTTTGCATGCATAGACTCGAACTAACACACAATAGGTTTTAAGATGTTTCTGCACTATACAGGGCACAGACAAAGTAAAACACCCTAATGTCATCACCATCAAATCATGTGATCATCTCTTGAAGCAATCTGCAACCCTTTTAAATATATATCCCTCTCCCTTTACTTTGTAGTCATGACAACAGATCACTACAATGTTATATTGTAGTTATATTGAGGATCAGTAATACTCCAGACTCAGTACTATGCATCATTAATCATTACACACAATCAATAAGAAACTTATTCCTCATTTATTTCTCTTTGGTTGTAGGTGACGTGCTGGTCTTTGGCTGTCCTTGACCCTAAATTTGGAATTTTAATAGACATTTTTAGACCTGTTTTATCACCTGGTACCCATTTCTCGCTCCTGGCATAATTATGCACTAACACCTGATCTAGAACATAGACTATAGAACATTACAGTGCAGTACAGGCCCTTCGGCCCCTGATGTTGCGCCAACCAGTGGAACCAATCTAATGACCCTCTAAACTATTCTAATATTATCCATATGTCTTTCCAATGACCATATGTGGAAAAGTGTGAGGTAATGCACTTTGGCAGGAACAATAAATGTGTAGAGTATAGGGCTAATGGTAGGGCTCTTAATAGTGTTGAGGAACAGAAGGATCTTGGTGTATGTGTCAATAGATCCCTGAAAGTAGGCAGTCAAGTGGATAAAGTTGTTAAGAAGGCATATGGAGTTTTAGCTTTTATTGGTAGGGGGATTGAATTTAGGAGCCGCAGCATCATGTTGCAACTGTACAAAACTCTAGTGCGGCCGCACTTGGAGTATTGTGTGCAGTTCTGGTCCCCACATTATAAGAAAGATGTGGAGGCATTGGAGAGGGTACAGAGGAGGTTTACCAGGATGTTGCCTGGTATGGAGGGCAGGTCCTATGAAGAGAGGTTGAAGGATTTGAGGTTGTTTTCGTTAGAAAGGAGGCGGCTAAGAGGGGATCTTATTGAAGCATATAAGATGATTAGAGGTTTAGATAGGGTGGACAGTGATAGCCTTTTTCCTAGGATGGAGAAAGCTAGCACGAGGGGACACAGCTTTAAATTAAGGGGTATGAGTTATAGGACGGATATCAGAGGTAGGTTCTTTACTCAAAGAGTGATTAGGGAGTGGAATGCCCTGCCTGCAGCTGTTGTAGATGCGCCAAGTTTGGTGGCGTTTAAGAGGTTAATTGATAAGTATATGGAAGAGAAGGGAATGGTTTAGTTTGGAGGGGCATTGCTTTTTATTTTGGTCGGCACAACATCGAAGGCCGAAGGGACTGTTCTGTGCTGTAATGTTCTATGTTCTATATGAACGCTCTTAAAGTTGGCGAGTCCACTACTGCTACAGGCAGGGCATTCCATGCCCTTACTACCATCTGAGTAAAGAACCTACCTCTGACATCTGTCCGATATTTATCATCCCTCAATTTAAAGCCATGCCCCTCATGTTAGCTATTACTATCTGAAGAAAAAGGCTCTCACTGCCTACCCTACCTAATCCTCTGATCATCTCATATGCCTCAATTAAGTCACCTCTTAACCTTCTTCTCTCTAACAAAAACGACCTCAAGTCCCTCAGCCTTTCCTCATAAGACCTTCCCATCATACCAGGCAACATCCTGGTAAATCTCTTCTGTAACTTTTCCAATGCTTCCACATCTTTCCTAAAATGCAGCAATACTCCAAGCGTGGCCACACCAGAATCTTGTCTAGCTCCAACATGATCTCATAGCTCCAAAACTCAATCCCTCTACCAATAAAAGCTAACACAACATATGCCTTCTTAACTATCTGGGTGCCAACATTCAGGGATCTATGCAAATGGACACCAAGATCTCTCTGCTCATCCACACTACCAAAAGTCTTTCCATTAGCCTAATACTCTGTAATTCTGTTATTCCTTCCAAAGCGAATCATCTCAACACTTTTCCACATTAAACTCCATTTGCCACCTCTCAGCCCAGCTCTGCAACTTATCTATGTCCTGCAACATCCACCCTGCAAACTGCAACATCCATCCGCACTGTCCATAACTCCTCTGACTTTAGGGTCATCTGCAAATTTACTAACCCATCCTTTTACACACCCATCTAGGTCATTTATAAAAACAGTGGCCCCAAAAACAGATCCCTGCGGTACACCACTAGAAACTGAACTCCAGATTGAACATTTCCCATCAACTACTACCCTCTGTCTTCTTTCAGATAGCCAATTCCTGATCTAAACTGCTAAATCACCCTCAATCCCATGCATCCATAATTTTCTGCAATAGCTTACCATAAGGAACACTTTACTGAAATCCATATACACCACATCAACTGCTTACCCTCATCTACCTCTTTGGTCACGTTCTCAAAGAACTCAATAAGGTTTGTGAGGCACAACCTACCCTTCACAAAACCGTGTTGACTATTCCTAATCAAATTATTTCTCTCTAGACGATTATAAATCCTATCTCTTATAAGCCTTTCCAAAACTTTGCCCACCACAGAAGTAAGGGTCACCGTCTATAATTTCCAGGATGGTCTCTACTCCCCTTCTTGAACAAGGGGACAACATTTGCTATCCTCCAGTCTTCTGGTACTATACCTGTAGACAGTGATGACATAAAGATCAAAGCCAAAGACTCTGCAATCTCCTCCTAAGCCTCCCAGAGAATTCTAGGATAAATCCCATCTGGCCCAGGGGATTTATCTATTTTCACACTTTCTAGAATTGGCAACACCTCCTCCTTATGAACCTCAATGCTGTCTAGTCCAAAAGCCTGTGTCTCAGTATTCTCCTTGACTACATTGACTTTTTCCTATGTGAATACTGATGAAAAATATTCATTTAGTACCTATCTCTTCAAACTCCACACAAAACTTCCCGCTACTGTCTTTGACTGGCCCTAATCATTCTTTTATTCCTGACATAGCTATAGGAGCTTTAGGGTTTTCCTTGATCCTGCCTGCCAAAGACTTCTCGTGTCTTCTTCTAGCTCTTCTTAACTCTCTCTTTAGGTCCTTCGTGGCTAACCTGTAACTCTCTAGTGCCCTGAGCCTTCATGTCTCATCTTCACATAAGTCTCCTTCTTCCTCTTCACAAGAGATTCAACTTCCTTAGTAAATCACAGTTCCCTCACTGGACCACTTCCTCCCTGCCTGACAGATACATATTGATGAAGGAGCTTCTCCTTGAACAAGTTCCACGTTTCAATTGTGTCCATTCCCTGCAGTTTCCTTCTCCAACTTACGTATCCTAAATCTCGCCTAATTGCCTCATAATTTCCTTTTCCCCAGATATAACTTTTGCCCTTCGGTATTTACTGATCCCTTTCCATCGCTAAGGTAAACATAACTGAATTGTGATCACTATCACCAAAGTGCTTACCTACCTCCAAGTCTAACACCTGGTCCAGTTCATTACCCATTCATTTCTCTTTGTTGAAATGTGTTGTTTTGCTCTCATGTCTAGCAACTTGATATTGCTGTTGATGCTCTACTATCTTGGAAGTTTCTGGAGGCAATAACAAACCAAAGGTAAATTTCAACTTTTTCTTAAAGGGTAGTAATGCAGGTAATCTTTGGGTAGTCACAGGAGTGTTGTCTCTACAAGATGCTAAACAGCTATTGATCAATGTGATAATGAACCTTGCTCTTTTGAAGCTTTTGAGGAATGCGTTAATGATTAGACAATTCTGTTGGCTAATCTATTGATTAAGGGATGATAAAGGTGTGGATTTTACATTCTGAATACCATATGTTGCGATAATCCTCAAACTCTTGCAAAATGAACTATTATCACTAACAAATCTGTTCCAGTTTACCAAATCTTGCAAAATATTTCAAGTTTTTCTAAGGTTTGTTCAGATGTTGAAGATCTTATATCTTCTGGCCACTTCGAGTGTGCATCAATGATAACTAAGAACATGCTTAAAGAGTTCAACAAAATCTATCTGCAATCATTGTCATGGCATTTCAGGCTACTCCCAAGGATATAAAGGAGATGTAAACCGTGGTGTACTTCTTATTCATGCACAGGGTGGACACTCTCCTGCTTTTTCTTCAACTTGAGCATCCAGAACCAGCCGCCAAAAATAACTATGTGATAACCCCTTCGTATCGGGGATACCCCTCACATAGTTGTTCAAGATTTCTTCCATGTAGACAAGGAGGGATAATCACCTGGATTCCCCACAACAAGCATCTACCTTGGATAGTCAACTCAAGCTTTCTTGACACAAGTAGTTTCAAATCAGGATGTGGATGATATGTTCCCGTTGTCATTCCAATCAATGCTATATCCACCACCATTACAGGGTCATTTCTGATACATCTCCGAACTTCAGAAGCTGCAAATGATCTACTAGTGAAACATAATTAATATTGGCAAAACTAGTTGGTGGCATTTGCTCAATAGGGAAAAGTAAAGGTGATAATACATCAGCACGAGTGACTGATATCAGGGGAGTGTGTAGATAAGATCAGTGACCATCTTTGTAATCAGCTAGCAGCAAATGACAGCATGCCTTTATATGGCCCAAAATTAAAGTTCAAGTTTTTTTATTATTGTCACAAGTAGGTCTACATTAACACTGCAATGAAGTTACTGTGAAAATTCCCACACTCTGACACCTGTTTGGATATACTGAGGGCGAATTTAGCACGGCTAACGCACCTAAACCAGCACGTCTTTCAGACTATGACAGGAAACCCACACAAATAGGGGAGAATGTGCAGACTTTGGACAGATAGGATCCAAGCCAGGAATTCAATCTGAGTCCCTGGCACTGCGAGGCAGCAGTGCGAACCACTGTGCCACTGTGGTAAGCAAGAGTCGATGATCAGTCAATCCACCTAACCCACACATTTTTGGACTGTGGGAAGAAACTGGAACACCCAGAGAAAACCCACGCAGACATGGGAAGAATGTGCAAATTCCCCTTCATTACCTTATATGTCTCTATAATATCTCCCCTCAGCCTTCTAAACTCCAAGGAGTACAGGCCCAGTCTACTCAATCTCTCCTCATAAGCTAAGGCCCCTCATCTCCAGAATCAACCTGGTGAATCTTCTTTCCACTCCCTCCAAAACTAATATATTCTTACTCAAATAAGGGGACCAAAATTGTACTCAGTCCTCTAGTTGTGGCCTTATCAGTACCTTGTACAATTGCAGCAAGACCTCCCTGCTTTTATACTCCATCCCTCTCGCGATAAGGCCAACATTCCAATTTGCCTTCTTGATCGCCTGCTACACCTGCAAACTGAGTTTTTGTGATTCATACACAAGGACTCCCAGGTCCCTCTGCACAGTAGCATGTTGTACTTTTTCACCATTTAAATAATATTCCATTTTACTATTATTCCTTCCACTTTTTTCCACTAAGATGGAAGTGGCAGGAGACTGAACAAAGAACAACACAGCATAGGAAACAGGCCCTTCGGCCCAACGAGCCCACACTGCCATTTTAACATTGTGAGTGCCCTATGACCTTTGTCTACGCTTATTGGGGAAGACTGAGAGAAGACTAATTTAGGGACAATTTGTTACTACAATCAGACTAAGAGCACGTTTTTGGGGTGTGGAACGAAACCAGAGCACCCGGAGAAAACCCACGAAATCGAGGGGAGAATGGGCAAACTCCTGCAGACACCAGCCCAAATCCACATATCTGCACAGCAAACAGTAATAGTCACTGAGCTGTCATGTTGACTGGTGTGAGGAACAAACACCAGCACAGAGCAAATAGGCCAAATGGGCTGATTTGGTGCTGAAATACGGTATAAGTAAGAGAAGATTGCTGCAGAACCGGTTCCGACACTTGCACATGACAAGCAGTGACAAACTGTCCTGAGGCATGAGCTAAGCCTGGGAGGTCGGTCAACACCCGCAGATTCTTGCAGCTCACAGTCTCCTCTGAACCTTTCTCTCCCTCCCTACCTTCCTTCCTGGGGTGTGGTCTCACGACATACCCAGATCCACACTCCTCAGCAACTCATCCCAAAGGCTCACTCACAAAGAGCAATGCAGTGGGGAGCTCGGCAGAGCTGCGGTCCCTCCCTCCCCCCGTCACGTTTCAGACAAACAGACCCCCAGTCTCCATCCGGTTCCCTATGATGAGCAGAATGGGGGCAACCAGTGGTAGCCCTGGACTCCCACTGGCTGGAGAGTGAGTGGAAGACAGAGAAGCAGCACTGAGTCCAATTAACTCAGTGGGGTGGAGAGGACTGGATCTTTGGCGGGGTGGGGGAAACGAGGAGGAGGGCCAGGAGACGGGCCAGGAGACAAACAGCACCCCACTCCATCCCACACAACTGCTTTCCCACCCCTCCACCCTGCAGAGACAACAGCGAGCTCAGGACGATCCAGCCCTGAACTTGGCACTCTGTACCCAGTGTGCACACCCAAACACAACCAGTTAAATCAATAAAAGATTTTGTTTTTATTTGGGGAGATAAATTCAATGATTGGGAACAAAGTCATACACGATTCTTGCTAAAAGTGATTAATTACTTTCTGCTATTACATTGGCTCAACATTTAAAAAAAGGTTGCACACACAGCCACGCTGAAGGGCAGGGCAAATGATTCTCAGACCATGATCATATATCATGTTACATATCAAATATTCTAAAGGACTCTATCGTTTAAAACCATCCCTCCCCCCCAACTACTATTGTCGATATTAATGATGAAGCTTTCAGTGAGATTTCAGTCAATGATGGTGCATCTAACTGGCAGCAAAACAGCTCTGGAGCACCGTTCCTAGATCTACCCTCCCCATCTGTGATGGGCGAGGGAACCATGAACCTCAGGCATGAGGGTGAGGTGCAGGCGGGCACTGACCCTCCTGAGGAGGGGGGAGCACGAGGTGTTGGATGCAGAATAGTAACTATACTAAAGAAAGCTGACTCCCCACTCAATCCTGTGACAACAGTTACACCACCCACCGACACAGGGGCACTCACTCGACCTCAAGGTGAACGCTGCTCTGATGTGATGGGCACAAGCACTTTTGGAATCCTCAGAGGTAATGGGTGCTCAGAGACAATCCCAGACGCAGCCAGAATTCTCAGAGACAATCACTTTCGCTTCCCAACTCCCGAGTCCGTGTCTGGCACTGCACCCTTCACAAGCTGGTCAGTGACCCGCCATCTCCTTCTCCTCACTTGAGGTTGATCTGGAGGACATACATAGGATTCTCTGCTGCTCAAAACGAACACTACACCCCCTCCCCCTAAACTTCCCTATCCTAGTCTCTACTGATAAAATAAAAATGACACCGAGGAGATGGGGAGAATGAGGCCCCTCCCCGACCCCCTGCAGGACTCCACACTTGCACAGTAGCAGAATTCCATGTTGAATGTCTGCAACGGGAAACACAGGCTGCTCAGAAATCCAATCCGAACTGTGAAGCAAGCCAGATGGCTGCAGGAGAGGGGAGGGGAAAATCAGCAAGCGACCCCCATGGGAACCCTGCCCCAACTTTCGACAGAGTGGCTGAACCGGAGAGGATGGCTGACTGATTTGTGCACTCAGGTGCCTTCGGGATTCACAGGCCATCACAAACCCTGGCGACAAGGGAGCTATAGGTTTAAAGCAAAGGAGCGCGCGGGGGAGGGGGCGGCGGCGGCGGCAGCGTCCAACCCCGGAACATCCCCCACCCAGCTCAGCTCTCCCCGCACCAGCCAGACAGCTGCCTGTGACAGGGATCAAACAATGGCGAGAGAAGGTGGAAAGCAGGAGAAAGGCTCTGTTCCCCGCCTCAATACTAAGGGGATGGTAGCTCAGTCACTCAGCATACACACGCACGCGCGCACACACACTCTCACAGGCAGGTGCTCCAACCACGTATCTTGCCACTCCGTCTACTCGTTAGGCGTTGGGCCGGCCTCTGGGAACCCGGTCAGGTCGAAAGTCAGCACCTTGCTGATGACACAGTCCCCTTGCTGGAAAAGGGAGAAAAGAAAAAAAACGTTAGCAAGAAGAGGAGGCAGCGCTTCTCACTCAACACTCAGAGAAACATTACCGCACGACTGCCTCTTATAGGACCATTTAAAGCAACAGGAGGGGGTTTCAAATGGAGATGGTGGTGGTGGAGTCAAAAATCCCCCTTCCCTCTCCTGCCCATAAATGGCTAATGTGCTCTCACTCCCCTGGAGTGAAGTAATTTCTTTTGGGCAGGAGGGTTGTGAAGGAAACACACAGGAGGTGTAGGTACAGCAGCAGCATCATCCAAAACAATGGCTGGTTTGATGTTAAGCAGGGAGTGACAAAGAGGACTAGAGCAACAGTTATAGGAGACTCTATAGTTAGGGATGCAGATGCTTCTGTGGGTGTGAAAGACTCCAGGATAGTATATTGCCTCTCTGGTGCCAGAATGTCTGAACAGGTGGAAAATATTCTGAACGGAGAGGATGAACAGCCAGAGGTAGTGGCACATATTGGTACTAAGGACATAGGGTAGGAAGACTGATAAGGTCCTGCAGCAGCAATTTAGGGAGTTAGGTAGAAAGTTAAAAAGCAGGACTCTAGGGTTGTAATCTCAGGATTACTTCCTGTGCCACCTGTAATGAGGCTAGGAATAGGAAGATAGTGCAGCTCAACATGGCTGGTGAAGGAGGAAGGGTTTCAGATATCTGGACCGCTGGGGTCTCTTCTAGGGCCTGTACAAGAAGGACGGGATGCAGCTAAACTGGAACGGCATAAATATTTTGGCGGGGAGGTTTGCTAGCATCACATGGAGGATTTAAACTAGTTTGGCAGGGGAATGGGAACCAAAGCAAAGGTGAATTAGCCGAAGGGGAACCAGAGATTAGGGCCTCAGAGAAATAGCAGGCAGGCTGGGGTTGCTAATCAAAGAGTATTTGGTGGACTGAAGTACATTTGTTTCAACGCGAGAAATGTAACAGGTAAAGCAGATGAACTTAGAGCTTGGATTAGTACTAGGAACTACGATGCCATTACAGAGACTTGGTTAAGGGAAGGATACTACTGGCAGCTTAATATTCCAGGATACAGATGTTTCAGGTGGGATAGAGGGGGGTGTAAAAAGGGTGGGGGAGTTACATTCTGGTTAAGGAGAATATCACAGCTGTATTCCGAGAGGATACCTCGGAGGACTCATACAGCGAGGCAATATGGGTAGAGCTCAGGAATAGGAACGGTGTAGTCACAATGTTGGGGGTTTACTATACGCCACCCAACTGCCAGCAGGAGATAGAGAAACAGATACGTAGGCAGATTTTAGCACGGTGTAAAAGTAATAGGATTGTCGTGGTGAGAGATTTTAACTTCACCTACATTGACTGGGACTCACTTAGTGCGAGGGCATGGATGAGGCACTGTTTATAAGGAGCATTCATAGATTTCTTGAAATAATATGTAGATAGTCCAACTAGATAAGAGACTGTACTGAACCTGGTATTGGGGAATGAGCCCAACCAGTTTCAGTGGGGGAGCAGTTTGGGAACAGAGAGCACAATTCATTAAGCTCTGAGGTACTGATGGATAAAGATCAGTGTAGTCCTCAAGTTAAGGTGCTAAATTGGGGGAAGGTTAATTACAACAATATTAGTTAAGAACTGAAGAATGTGGATGGAGACAGATGTTTGAGGGCAAATCAACATCTGGGAGGCTTTCAAGAACAAGTTAATAAGGATTCAGGCCTGGGACATTCCTGTAAGGATGAAGGATAAGTGTGGCAAGTTTTGGGAACCTTGGGTATCGAAAGATATTGTGAGCCAAGTCAAAATGACAAAGGAAGCATTTGTCAAAGCTAGGTACCAGGGATCGCACGAAGCAAGTGTGGAATACAAGGGAAGTGGAAAGAATCTTATGCAAGGAGTAGGAAAGGGTAAAAGGGGTCATGAGAAAGCATGGGCTAGCAAGAAAAATTCCAAGGCTTTTTATACATAATATAAAGAGCAAGAGAGTAGCCAGGGAGAGAGTTGGCCCACTCAAAAACAAGGGAGGGAATGGGCAAGATATTAAATGAGTAGTTTGTGTCAGCATTCACCAGAAAAGGACTTGGTGGATGAGGAGTCGGGGAAAGCATGTGTACATAGTTTGAATAATGTTGAGATCAAAAAGGAAGTGGTATTGGAGTTCTTGAGGAACATTAAAATAAACAAGTCCCCAGGGCCTGATGTAAAATAGCCCAGAATACTGACAGAGGCAAGAGAGGAAATTACTGGGGCCTTGAGAGAAATCTTTGCATTCTCACTGGCTACACAGGAAGTCCCAGAGGACTGGAGAATAGTCAATATTGTTCTTTTGTTTAAGAAGAGTAGCAGGAATAATCCAAGTAATTTCAGGCCAGTGAGCCTTACATCAGTGGTAGGGAAATTGTTGGAGAGGATTCTTCGAGACAGGATTTATTCCTACTTGGAAATAAGTGAACACATTAGTGAGAGGCCCCAACATGGTTTTGTGAAGAGGAGATTGTGTCTCATGAACTTGATCGAGTTTTTCAAGGAAGTTACAAAGATGATCGATGAAGGTAGGGCAGTGGATGTTGTCTACATGGACTTCAGTAAGACCTTTGACAAGGTCCCTCATGGCAGACTGGTGCAGAAGGTGAAGTTGCATGGGATCAGAGGTGAACTGGCAAAGTGGATACAAAACGAGCTCAGTCAAAGAAGACAGAAGATAGAAGTGGAAGGGTGCATTTCTGAATGGAGGACTAATCCTCAGGGATCAGTGCTGGGGCCTTTGCTGTTTGTAATACATAGATTTGGAGGGAAATGTAACTGGTTTAATTAGTCAGTTTGCAGACAACACAAAGGTTGGTGGATTTGCTGACAGCGATGAGGATCAGAGGATACAGCAGGATATAGATCAATTGGAACTTGGGCGGAGAGATGGCAGATAGAATATAATCTGGACAAATGTGAGGTAATGCATTTTGGAAGGTCTAATACAGATAGGAAATATACAGTAAATGACAGACCCTTAAGAGCATTGAAAGGCAAAGAGATTTGGGTGTCCAAGTACACAAGTCACAAAGTAGCAATGCAGGTGGAGAAGGTAGTCATGAAGGTGTACGATATGCTTGCCTTCAATGCCCCGGCCGATCAGTATAAAAATTGACAAGTAATATTGCAGCTTTATAGAACCTTAGTTAGATCGCATTTGGAATATAGTGTTCAATTCTGTTTTCCAGAAGGATGTGGAGTCTTTGGAGAGGATGTTGCCTGGTATGCAGGGCATTAGCTATGAGGAGAGGTTGGGAAATTTGGTTTCTTCTTACTGGAATGACAGAGGTTGAGGGGTGACCTGATAGAAGTCTACAAGATTATGAGACACATGGACAGGCCAGTTTTTTTCCCAGGGTGGAAGAGTCAGTTATTAGAGGGCACAGGTTTAAAGTGCAAGGGACAAGGTTTGAAAAAGATGTATGAGGCAGGTCTTTTACACAAAGCAGTAGGTGGCTGGAACTTGTTGTTGGGGAGGTAGTGGAAGCGGATACGGTAGTGACTTTTAAGGGGTGTCTGGACAAATAATGAATAGAATAGGAATAGAGGGATACGGTCTCTGGAAGGTAGGGGGTTTTGGTTAAGTCAGGCAGCATTATTGGTGCAGGCTTGAAGGCCCAAAAGACCTGTTCCTGTGGCATAATTTTCTTTGTTCTTTGAGCGCAAGATCAAAAAGATCACACTAAACCCTTTAGCAAAATACTGAGTTAGCCCCAGTAGGGTTACTGCATACCGCTTCCGGGCACCGCAGTGCAGGAAGGGATGTCAGGGTCTTGGGGAGGGTGCGCGTGGAAGAGATTTACAAGGACTGCTCTGGGGATAAGCAAGGAATGTTAGCTCATGCACGAGGCTCATGCACCTTGAGGAGCAGGAAAGGCTTGTGTGTGTGTGTGTGTGTGTGGGTGGTGGGGAGCTTTCATATTGAGTCATTCATAATCACGGAAAAGTCCACAAGAGAATAAGCAAAGGAGAAACATGTTTCCGACAAGCAAGAAGGTCAGAAACCAGAGAGACGCAGATTTGAAGTACAAATAATGGAGAGTTAAATAGAACGTAGAACATTACAGCGCAGTACAAGCCTTTGGCCCTCAATGTTGCACCGACCTGTGAAACCGATCTAAAGCCCATCTAACCAGCACTATTCCAATATCATCCATATGTTTATCCAATGACCATTTAAATGATCTTACTGTTGGCGAGTTCACTACTGTTGCAGGCAGGGCATTCCACACTCTTACTACTCTCTGAGTAAAGAACTTAACCACTGACATCTGTCCTATATCTATCACCCCTCAATTTAAAGCTATGTCCCCTCATGTTAGCCATCTGTCCATCTTATCTAATCCTCTGATCATCTTATATGCCTTTATTAAGTCACCTCTTAACGTCCTTCTCTCTAATGAAAACAGCCTCAAGTCCCTCAGCCTTTCCTCATAAGACCTTTCCGCCATGCCAGGCAACATCCTGGTAAATCTCCTCTGCATCTTTTCCACATCCTTCCTATAATGCAGCAACCAGAACTGTAAGTAATACTCCAAGTGTGGCCACATCAGAGTTTTATACAGCTGCAACATGACAGAATTTAATTTAAAAAAAAAACTAACAGTCTATAACTCACTTGCCAAAAAAAGTAATGGAATGACAATTTCCAAACGAAAAGAGGAGGAATATTGGGTGAAGAGAAACAGAAACTGTATGAGCCATGGAGAATCACAGAGTGAGGGGTTGCTGAAGATTTTAGTCCTGCACTCATCAGGACAAACAATACCAAATTTTTAATAACCACAATACCACTGACTTGGAGGGAAAATAAACAGGCCAGCAGGTTGATTCCGATTGGAGGAGGTACTGTCAGAAATAATTTGGGGAAGTGTTGTCCCAGTGGTACTATCTCCAGAGTATCAATCCAGAAATTCTGCTACTGTTCTGGCGACCCAGGTTTGAATCCCGCCACGGTAGATGGTGGAACTTGAATTCAATGAAAAAAAATCTGGAATTAAAAATCTACTGATGACCATAAAACTATTGTCGATTGTTGAAAAAACCCATCTGCTTCACTTATGTCCTTTAGAAATGGAAATCTGCCATCCTCATCTGGTCTGGCCTACATGTGACTCCAGAGCTACATCAATGTGGTTGACTCTCAACTGCCCTCCGAAAGGAACTAGGGATGGACAATAAATGCTGGCCAGCCAACGATACCCATGTCCTACCAATAAATAATAAAAAAAACTACAGGCTGCTCATGTTCCTGTTCCTGAATGATTCAAAGAGAGGTGCAAGCGAGTTGCACAATTTCCCTTTGCCTGCAGAGCAGTGCCATACGTTAGGGACAAGAGGGGAAACTTTGCTCCAGTGAAATGAATGACACTCCATGCTGAGTGCCCTAGGTTATATTCAGACAGGAGGTGGAGTAATGCTTTGCACTAGCACATACCTCGGGGTAGACTCCGATGAGAGCGTCAGCCTTGGTGTAGAATTCCTCTTTGAGGGAGATGACCACGGCCTGGAAGTTCGACACGGACTGTTCCTTGATGTAGTTTGCAACCTGACAACAGAGCCAGATTCAGCAAAAAACATTCTCCTCAAAATCCAGGACGCTCTACACCAAATGTTCCAACTCGGCCCAGGGAGCGAGGGCAACTGCACATCACCCGCCCCCTCCACCCCCCCCCCCCCCCCCACCCACATCCCCCACCTCCACCCCCCCCACCCCACATCCCCCACATCAGTCCACCTGCACAACACTGATGGGCACCACAGCAGATCATTGCTCTGTAGAATCGGATACTGAGCTGAGGAGGAGAAACCATCACAGTGGCCAGCTCTGCCGACAACCTCCTGCACTCTCCCCAACACACACACAAGACCAAGTAACAGAGTGTGGGGGGGAATTGAGTGAATGAGGGACAGTGTACGGGGATTGTTCCTACATCTTTATATGCTAATCACAGGGCTGTACTAATTCTGAATCCAAGAACCCACCTTGCCAATGTTTGTATTGTCCAGAGCAGCATCAATCTCGTCCAAAACGAAGAATGGGGCTGGTTTATAGCTGGAGGGAGAGAAAGAGAGAGAGGATAAGATGATGGTTAATACTCGGTTAACACTGTATCCTCAGGCTCTTTACACATAACATTGAGATGGCCAGCCTGACAGAAACCAGCAATGAGTAATTTCAACAGGATACGTGCAGGTGATTAATTGGGTAGGAAGGGCACACTCAGAAACAGCGAGAGATTTGCCAACCTTCACCTCAAGGAGCTGAGTGGCCTTCTCCTGTTCCTATGTAACAGAGTCAAGAGAGGGGCCAAATGGCTCTCCTCCTATCCCTGTGTCACAGGCTCAAGAAAGGGGCTGAATAAGATTCCTCCTGTTCCTGTGTAATAGGCTTGAAAGAGGGGCTGAATGGCCTCCTCCTGTTCCTGTGGAACTGACTTCAGAGACAGAGAGAGAGAGAGAGAGAGAGAGAGGAGAGGCTGAATGGGTCTTCTCCTTTCCTGTGTACAGGCACGAGACAGGCTAAGTGGCCTCCTCCTGTTCCTGTGTAACAGGTTCAAGAGAGAGGCTGAATGGCCTTGTCCTGTTCACTGACTGAGCCACATACGTGCACGAGGACGTTAGATTATTGGAGGTTATGTTCCTCTGGAACTAAGGAACACTATTTCTTTCCCTGAGCCAGGTTTGAGTCCTGCAGAGTAAGGCGGGAAGGGGCTGAGCCAAAACAACAGCTAAGGATAAAAGCCAAGTGCATCCCCTTGCCAGCCCACCAGCTGCAGTGCCGCAGGGAGACTCTGGTCGATACAAAAAACAACCATGTCCCCACCTGTGGATAGCAAACAACAGGGCCAAAGCTGCTACTGTCTTCTCCCCTCCGGACAAGTTATCCATGGGCCTGAACCTCTTTCCCGGAGCCACGCAGTTGTAGTTGATCCCATCCAGGTATGGTTCTTCAGGATTTTCGGGACCCAGGAAGGCCTAGGAGTGAGAGTGGTACGATCATGTAGGAACATTTTCACACACACACTCACGCATGTACACACGTGCTCAGCCACACACACATGCAGCCAAACACAAACAATTTGAATCACATACAGAGCCTGCAACATCCAGGATATCTGCAAAAAATAATTACACTTGGAAGAAATTAGGCATCAAGCGTGGGTCCCCATTTCCCCCCACTTTGCGGGAGTGCTGCCCCGACAGTATTGGCTTTGAACCAGAGACCCAGTGTGATGAGGACCTAGAAAATCCCCTCCCTTCCCCTCAGGGGCAGCAGTGTGTATCAGCTAGAAGATGCGTTACAGGGTGCTCAAACCCACTGTCTCTATCCCCCAGGGGAACATGTACCATCTACAAGTTCTCCGTCCAAGCCCCAACCCTACACACACACACCATCGCGACTTGAAAATATATATAGGCCGTTCCTTCACTGTGGCCAGATCAAAATCCTGTAGCTCCCTCCCCAACAGCACTATGGGTGTAGCTACACCACATGGGACTGCAGTGGGTTCAAGACGGCGGCTCACCCACCACCTTCGCGAGGGGCAGTTCTGGACGGGGTTAAATGCTGGGCTCGGCCAGCGACACCCACGTCCAGGGATCCAGAGCGGACCAACCCAGTGGTTGGTGAGGATGGGGTAAGGTATAGCACCCTATTCTATACCCAGGTATAGTACAGGGTGAGGTATCGAAAGGCAGTGGCTCCAGCTGACTTGTGAAGAGGATGAGCCAACTTTGGTTCCAGATCCTGGGGTCGCTCTGCTCTTACCTGCGCACTGCTATTGCGTGACAGTGCCTTATAAATCTCGTCAATGTTGGTGGCTACAGCTTCGAAGCAGGCATTGAAGCGGTCGAAGCGTTCCTTCTTAGTCTGTTCAAACGCTTGCTTAGCTTTTTTGGCTCGCTTTCTGGCAGCTTCGAACTCTGTCCAACAGAGAGGAGGAGGGAGATTAGAAACAGTCACACAGCAAAAAGCAAAGTGCAGCTGGAGGCATCACTTTAACCAAATTATTGGGCAAACATTATTTTTCATTTATTCCCTTTGCTGAAGGAGAATAGTGTATGAGATTTTACAATTGGATATGTCTACGTCGCTGGCTGAAGGGCTGAACAATCGATAGATTTTGGAAAGATCCTGATGACACGTTCCGAAACACAAACCCTGTGTCTCTTCACAGATGTTGCCCTACTAGTATTTCCAGGAATCATTTCTCCCTCCACTTGCCTTTCCAGTGAATCAAGGCCCCGTACTCATACTCACAGTCCTCTGCTGCCAACGATTCAAGGGGTTAGTGTACTTCAGAAAGGAGAAGACAGAAGCGGTTGACCTAGCGGAGGTCTGTGAAGCTATCAGAGCGTAGGCGCAGAGAAAATGTTTCACCGCTCTTGCCTCCTGAGGCCAGCCCTTGAAATTGCCTTCACTGTGTTTAGGAATCCCCTCATCCCTCTGTTGGGACTGCTCATGATTTGGTTGGAAGCTATGCTCCCAATCTAGCTTTTCCATCTCGCTAGCCACTACACCTTCCCAAAATAGCCTCCACTCCTCAGCTGCCTGGTTGACTCCAGCCTTACCCATTAACTCAGTTTGTCCAAAGCTGACTCATCGCCACACCCCACAACAACCCCCCGCTCTCCCCAACACCTTCCAACCCCACCCTCAAACGTTCGTCCTTGTACTGAGGCCAAACCAGGGCAACACAAGCTGGGAATAGACTGATGGTCATCCCAAGCTGCTACTTCGTAGGTGATGACGTAGTGGTCACGTCACTGGACAGTAACACAGAGGCTAATGCTCTGGACACACACACTGGAGTCAGCCAGAGGGATACAGGTTTGAATCCCACCAAGGGAGCTGGTGGAATTTAAATTCGATTAGCAAAATCTGGGATTTTGAAGTGAGTTTCAGTAACACTGGCCGAGAGACTATCATTGATTGTCCCAACTGGTTCACTAATGCCCCCCTTCAGGGGGAAGGAAATCAGCCAGCCTTACCCAGGTCTGGTCTACAATGACTCCAGACTCCCCACACACACAGCAATGTGGTCGAATCTTAACTGCTTCCTTGGAAATGGCAGCTAGGCAGAAACTCCAAACAGGGGTGCAATTAGAGTTGGGGCAACAAACGTCGGCTGGTGCAGCAAGGCTTCACATCCCATAAAAGAATATGGTTTCAAGGAGTTAATGTGTCTCGGAAAAGAGAATGCTGATGGTGCAGTCCATTCAGATTACAAAAAGGTTTTGATAAAAACAGAGATGAACTTAGTGTGTGTATTTGGGTGACAGGGGGAAGAGGCAAAAACTGAGTGGGGGGGGATGGGAGCAGAGAACTGGACAAACTCATGAAATACAGAAACAAGCAGGGAGACAAACACCAACAGGAATTAGATGGGCCAAATGGCATAGTGCTGATGTTTTAGCCCAGCGCTCTCTTAACACTGACCCTCCCACAGTGCTGCACTCCCTCAGCACTGGCCTTCCCACAGTAGGGAAAACCTGGTGGCATGCCCATGACGCACCGAAGGCAGGCTGAGCACTCACCTTCCGAGGTTTCCTGGAATTTATCCCGCACGCTGTCCAGCTTCTCCATGGCCTTCATGTTGGGTGCAGCAATCCTCTGCAAGATATTCTGATGCTCGGTCACCTTCTGCTGCAGGCCGTTCAACTCGATCTTGACCTCATCCTCTGATAGTGAATCCTGTGTGGGCAGAATGTCCAGGCAGAGTCAAACCCTTCCCCTTGGTAAATTTTCTGAGGCAAATCCTTCTTACTGAATGTGACAGACGTTCCTGGAATCGCCACTGTGAACCTCAATCAGTGGAGTGAGCTCGTGATCACTGAGGAACATGAGCTGCTCCCAATGTGGTCTCCGCACTGCAACAAGGGAATGCAGACTGTGTGACCACTTCATGGAACACCTTAGCTCCATCCAAAAGCGTGACTCTGACCTTCTGGGAGCTTGCCCAGTTAGAACCACAGAATGCCTACGATGTAGAAGGAAGCCATTTGACCCATTCGTCTCTCACTATCCCATCCATGCCCTACCCTCGCAACCCCATGTATTTATTCTGCTAGTCCCCTGATACTAATGGTCAATTTAGCATGGCCAATTCACCTAACCTGTCTGTCTTTTGCACTGAGGGGGGGAACCAGAGCGCCTGGAGGAAACCCATGCAGACATGGGGAGAACATGCAGATTCCACATAGTGATCCGAGCTGGGAATTGAATCCAGGTTCCTGGCACTGTGAGGGAGCAGTGCTGACCACTGTGCCATCAAAGCAGAATCATCAAAAAATTCTGGAAAATCTTAGCGGGTCTGACAACTTCCGTAGAGAGAGAGAAGAGCCAAGTTTCCAGCCAGGATGATTCTTCGTCAGAGCCAGACTCAAAACATGTGCCCCAGTGTCTCTCTGCAGGTGCTGTCAGACCCGCTGAGGTTTTCCAGCATTTTCTGTTTTTGTTTCAGATTCCAGCATCTGCAGCATTTTGACTTACACTCTGCATCTCGCTTCCTCACCTGATCTTGGCCTGTCGCAATGCTCTGGTGAAGCCCAATGCAGCTGAAGAAGCAGCACCTCAGCTTCCGATTCGATACGTTCTGGACTCAACACCGAGTTCAACAACCTTAGACTGTGAACTTCTACCTGGACCAGCCCCACCCTTTTAATTTCTCAATTCCCTTGGCCTGCGCCAACACCTCCCCATCTTTTCCCTCATATGGCCACCTATACCTGTGCAGAGGTAATGGCCGAGAGGTATTATCGCTAGACTATTTAATCCAGAAACTCAGCTAATGTTCTGAGGACTCAGGTTCAAATCCCACCATGGCAGATTGTGAAATCTGAATTGAATTTAAAAAAATCTGGAATTAAAGAATCTACTGAAGATCATGAAACCATGGTTGATTATCAGAAAAAAAAATCTTGTTCATTAATGGCCTTTAGGAAAGGAAATCTGTCATCCTTACCTAGTGTGGCCCACATGTGATTCCAGGGCCACACGCAATGTGGTTAACTCTCAATTGCCTTCCAAATAAGGGCAACTAGGGACGGGCAATAAATGCTGGCCAGCCAGCGACGCTCATGTGCCATGAGTAAATAAAAAGGAAACCTTGTTTTTCAGTTTTGCTCCCATTGAGCACTGGATTTTGCTCTCCTATGAATACATTCTGCTCTCTGAGTGGGTCCCCAACCAACGTGCAGTGAAGATTCCCCCAAAAAGTGTGCTACTAAAAAACATTCAAAATTTGGGTAATTAAACCAAAACTAACCTTTGCTCTGTGGTCAGCACCTCCTAGGCCCAATGAATCTTGGGCTTCCCATGTATGCAGCGGCTGGGAAACAGCCTCATGCGCACGGGTTTAGATTTTTTACAGTTGGGCTTGTGTGTGTGACCAATGGGACTTGGAGCTGAAGATAGAGATCCTCTGAGACAAAGGGAAAGCTTAGTGCAAAAACCCAGGGAGAAACAAGAGAGGCAGAGGTTAAGAAAAAAAACAGGTGAGAGGACAGGAAGAAGTTAAAAACAGAATTCCCAGGAAGAGAAGAAGACAGAGAAAATAAGAGTGTCTTAAACTCTTTTAATAATTTAGAGGTCTGGTTTGACTGTGTTAGGGTACCACTGGCCACTATTGTCACTCTTTAGTTCCGAATGGCACTATTAATTCCTCATGGTCATGGGTTGTAGTGTGTATAGTAAGCACCTTCCTATTTGAATGAATATACTGATCCCTTCAGCTGGTGTGGGCACGTGCGGATAACATCATCGGTAACATGGTCTTGCCACAACAGACCTGTGTGTATAACTGCCTCCAGTTCTGAGTCCATCGTGTACCGCATTTCAATATTAACTAGGGGGAGAGATTAGATAAACTTGATTTGTTTTCACTTGAACACTGAAGGCTGAGGGACTACCTGATAGAGGTTTACAAAATTAAGAGAATAGCATGGATCACAGAATCCCTACAGTGCAGGAGGCCATTTGGCTCGTCAAAGTCTACAATAACAACAGTCCTACCCATGCCCTATTCTAGTAACCCCCATCTATTTACCCTGATGCAAAGGGGCAACTTAGCATAGGCAAACCACCCAACCTGCATATCTTTGGAGTGAGACAGGAAACTGGGGCACTTGGAGGAAACCCACGCAGACACAGGGAGAAGCGCAGACTCTGCATGGTCACTCGAAGCTAGAATTGAACCTGGATCCCTGGCGCTGTGAGGCAGCAATGCTAACCACTGAGCTGCCTCAAATAGTCAGAGCCTTTTCCTCAGGTCAGAAATGTCGAGGGCATAAGTTTAAGGTAAAAGGAAGTTTAAACGTGAGGGAAAAGTTTTTTTTTTAAACACAGAGGGTGCTGACTATCTGGAACACATGCCAGAAAAAATGGTGGAAGCAGATACAGTAGCAATGTTTAAGAGACATCTTGGCACATACATGAATAAGCAGGGAATGGAGGGATACAGGTCATTGTAAAGGCCAAAAGTCATTCGTTTAAAAAGGGATCATGTAACAGCACAAGCTTGATGGATCAAAGGGCTGTTTTTGTGCTGTACTGTTGTTCTTTTGATATTTTTACAAGAGTAAATATACAATGCATTTGACCACCATTTTGAGGCCAAGTTAGCACAGTCCATGATATCTTTGTCAATCTCTCCTTAGCTCTGACCTATCACTGACCTTTCATTCTTCCTCCCCTGCACAAAAAAAAATTCCAGTATATTTCTACTCCTTCCAGCTCTGTGGAAGGATCATATGGACTCGAAATGTTGACTCCGTTTCTTTCTCCACAGACACTGCTCTTGTCCTCCTCGATAATAGCAGCCATGAGTTTGGGCAAAGCTGTCTCAGGAACCTTGCTGAGTTCAGGAGAAACCATGTTTACCCAGAGAGTGGGGAAAAGGGTAGAATTCCCTCTCACAGAGAGCAGCTGAGGTGAGTAACATGGATGTTTTTAAGAAAGACTGTTTAAGAGGCAGAACATCTTTTGGTTTCTAAGCTGCTGGGGGGAACCGGGGACAAAATGAGATAGGAAAAGGTTCATGTGGAACATAAATCATCGGACTAGTTAATGGTCCACTTCTGCGATGTAACATAGCAACCAGACCTTATATTGACGCAACTGGCAATCAATAATACCTTCAGGTCCTCGGACAGCTCGCTGTAGTCAATCTCAATCAGTGCCTCCTTTGCGCACACATTAGAGGTCCTCTGCGAACTGCTGCTTGTCTCCTCAGACTGTGAACCGCCCTAAGAGGAAAAGGTCAGCAAATCACCAACTCAACCAAAGAGTGAGAAGTGGGAAGGCGGTGAGGGGGTGCGGATTGGGGTCCGGGACAGAATAGAGAGGGAGAAACAGTTCCCATTGGTGGGAGGGTGGGGAACCAGAGGGGGTTACAGGTTGGAGGCAATTGGAGAAAGAAACGACAGAGATACGAGCAGAGAGTTTTTCATGCAGCGAGTGGTTAGGATTTGGAAACTCTTGGAAACAGCCCTGAGACTGTGAGGGAGGCAGATTCAATCAATGCTTCCCAAAAGAAAATTGGGATCATTATCTGAAAAAGAACAACGGGCAAGGGTCACGGGAAAATCAGGAGTGTGGGGGCACTAGATGCATTTGGAGAGCCTGTGCAAACAACGGACCAAATAGTCTCCTTCATCCAGTAACTATTCTATAAATCTGTGGTGTCAATTTTGCTGGGGTGCCTTGATGCAGAGGGCAGCCAATCTTGCCACACCTCTGAAATTCACCTGTTACAAACCTGTGCTTCGAATGCAATGGGCTACTTTAGCTTTAACTGTCACACAGGGTGTGGTAATTGTGTGGCCTACTCCTGCTCCAAGTTCTCACACATTCTGGAGCTCCTGGCAGGTAGAGGGTCAGGTCTCTTCATGACTTCTTGATCCTGCTCATCCGAATACCCTGGCGAGGTAGAGATAGAGCACACAGGTGAAAGAGGGGAGGGGAGTTGGCGCTCACTGAACAGTAAGCCAAACATCTGCTTTGAGTTTTTTTCAGCACAAACATTTCACTTAAGGAAGGATATACCAGCACTCTGCAGCTGGAGTACTGCAAACAGTTCTGGTCTCTTTAGCCTTACTGAAGGAGGGATCTACTCGCATTGGAGGCCGTTCAGAGAAGATTCACTGGGCCAATTCTGAGGGGGGTTTTTTTTTGTCTTATGAGGAAAATGTTGAGCAGGTTGGGGCCTGAGTTCATTGGAGTTTAGAAGAATGAGAGGGGATTTTAGTGAAACATCTCAGATTCTGAGGGGGGAATTTGACAGGATGGATTCTGAGAGGATGTTCCTCCCCCTCATGGGGAAGAGTGGGGTGGGGGGAGAATCTAGAACTGTGCGAGAACACTTTGGGGGTCTCCCATTGAAGACAGAGATGAGGAGGAATTTCTTTTCTCAGAGTGGTCAGTCTGTGGCATTCTGCACATACCCCACTCCAAGTTTTTAAATATGGTAATTTTATTTGAACGGTTCCCCCGGCTACAGCACATCACCTCCTCCTGGCTGATGTCATCCATGCTGCCTTGGCGGAGGGGCAGCTTGATGTCCTGCATCTTGCAGCTCTGCAGCAGGTTGTGTCGATCACTCCGTTTCTGCTCCAGTTTGGTCTCAATGGCGGTCACTTCCTTCTGCAGCTGGGTCATCTCCCTGTAGGTCAGGAGGGCAAAAAAGATGGGAGGATTTGTGATCAGAACGTATATTCCTGCACCAATACCATGCGCCCCAATCCATCTGATCGGCGATGACCCAACTAAAGTGCAGCCACTCTCCTGCCAGTGAGAATAAGCAGCTGAGCTGAGCTGACTGTGGGAGCCTGCACCTTCCAGTGTTTCTTTTTGGTATGGGGTCGTGTGGGGAGATTATTGCACATGAAGTGATGTTCTCTCCCCCCACCTCTCTCATCACAAGTCCCCTACTTCCACACAGTGATACATAGAGACTTGACGCAGTATGCGCATGGATGTCCCTTGATGACACCCAACCCCCAGTCCCAATCTCCTCCTCTCTATAATAAAGGCAAAATATTGCGGAATCTAAACCAAGAACAGAAAATTCTGGAAAATCTCAGCTGCTCAAAGTTTGACTGGCGCGTGGGGTGGTAGACATGTGGCCTACTCCCGCTCCAAGTTCTCACATGTTCTGAAGCTCCTGGCAGGTAGAGGGTCAGGTCTCTACATGACCTCTTGATCCTGCTCATCCGAGAGTACCGTGGTGACACCCACCACCCAGGTGGAGATAGGGCACACACGTGAAGAGGGGAGGGGGAGTTGGTGCTCCATGAACAGTAAGCCAAACATCTGCTTTGAGTCTTTTTCAGCACAAACATATCATTTAAGATGGGATATACTTGCATTGTGCAGCTGGAGTACTACAAACAGTTCTGGTCTCCTTACCCTTACTGATCTACTCACATCAGAGGCCGTTCAGAGAATATTCAGTGGGTGAACCTGTGAGGACCATCTGTGGGGAGAGAGAATAGAGCCAACGTTTCGAGTCTGGATGGCATTTCATCACAGCTTTTCCTGAAGAAGCCCCTCTAGGAATGACACAGTGGTTAGCACTGTACCTCACAGAGCCAGGGACCTGGTTTTGATTCCTGGCTTGGGTCACTGTCTGTGTGGAGGCTGCATGTTCTCCCCATATCTGTGTAGGTTTCTTCCGGGTGTTCCGATTTCTTCCTACGCGCTAGAAGACATACTGGTTAAGTGGATTGGCCGTGCTAAATTCTCTCTCAGTGTACGCAAACAGATGCTGAAGTGTGGGACTAGGGGATTTTCAACTTCACTGCAGTGTTAATATGAGCCTACTTCTGACACTCAAAATTAAATTAAATGTCCCAACTCTGACGAAGGGTCACCCAGACTTGAAACAGTGGCTCTATTCTCTCTCCACAGATGCTGTCAGACCCACTGAGCATGTTCTGTTTTTGTCCGCTTTCTTTGGTTTCCGCTGAGCGACACTTAAAAACCGGTGCATTTGTCCCCACCTCTCAATCCTCTTCAAATCCACCAATCTCCATTTTTAAATTGCCTTTGTGTGAGTAGGTGCTGCCCTGACATCAGTCCTGAATGGCCTATCTCTCTGCCTGTCCCCGCCCCCCCGCACCTGCCCCTTGCCCTGTGCCAGGGAGGAAGGTCTCTCCACTGACCCATCATCGTCATAAAACACTTTGGTTAGATCACTCCCTTAACCTTCTACACTCCAGAGAATAGTGAAAGGTTCTGCCATTTCTCCTCATAATTTTGCCTCCCTAAGTCTCGCTTTAATTTGTTTCTCCACACCTCCTGCAGTGGAGGTGTC
The DNA here is from genome assembly GCA_024679065.1 of Sphyrna mokarran. Lineage (NCBI taxonomy): Eukaryota > Metazoa > Chordata > Chondrichthyes > Carcharhiniformes > Carcharhinidae > Sphyrna > Sphyrna mokarran. The sequence continues at coordinate 81,166,795 of JAGIQG010000013.1, read as the reverse complement.
CAGGACTGAATGCGGTCCTGTGTAGAATTTCCATCTGTATGTGCCCCAGGAAGAAAAAAGAGTAATGGGGTATTAAAGTAGATTTTGGCTAACTCTTGGCCTACCAGCCTGAAACATGCTGTGGAGCCAGCAGGGTGTTAAGTTAGGGCTCAGACACTATCTCAGTTTAATGCTGGAATGGACACTAGTGAAGGGGAGCTGAACGGCCATGGGGTAGAATGGACCCCGGCCACTGTGCTTCACCAGTTGAGCTCCAGCCACCCGCCCCACCCACTGTGCCACAATCCTCCATACTGACTTGTTAGCCCCCCCGAGCTTCTTGCGGATGTCGTCCATCTCATGGTTCTTGTCGTTGACTTCAGATTTCTTGGTGAGATGCTGGTTCTTTAGGTCCTGTAGCTGAGCCATGGTCTCATCAATGATCTTCATGTGCCTGTGCTCCTCCTGTTAATACAGAGATAAAAGTGTGAGAATGCACACAAGGGAGATGGAGACCGGGGGTGTGAGTGAGGTTGACCCAAAGGACGGACACACGCACACAAACGGTACACACAGAGAGAACAGGGTTCTATACCGTTTCCATCAAACACTCACTTGTTAATTTACAAATAGCATCCACCAACGTGAAGTGAACACTGATGTACCTTTTTAAGTTTCTCAATCTCATTCTCATCCTTCTTCACTGTTTGTTCCCACATGTGCACCTTGTCCTGGTCCTCCTTCAACTGCTGACGCTCGTAGTCTAGTTGGATCCCCAGTCGAGTCTTCTGGTTCTCAAACTCCAACCTGCCAGAGTGTGGACTCCAGTTAATACAGTGCAGCCTCAGTGCAATGGGATCACTTACAGTCCAGCCTCACCGCCCTGGGGTCACTTACAGTCCAGCCTCACCAGACCCAGGTTGCTGGCACTGTGAGGCAGCAGTGCTAACCACTGGGCCACCATGTTAAAGTCTATAAGTCCAGTAGCAGTAAGCCTTCCGAGGCAGCTCAGGATAAAGTCCAATCAAAGCAATACAACCCTTCAGTGTCAGCTGAATCAACAGAGGAGAGGGTTTGGCACAGCATGTTTTCCTGTCTGCCCAGCAAGCGCCCTGCTGAGAATGACTCACTAACAACTCCCAGGACTTCGATGCAATGAGGCAGGACAGCTTAAGTGTGGGAGGGCAAGTGGGCTGGGCTGGCCAGGGGGAAGTGCAAGATAGACCAGGAGAGATGTGGCTTGGTGGGATGGACTTACCTCTTCTTTGCTATCTCATTCTGCCTTTTCACCTTCTCCTCCTCAAACTCTCTGATATTCCTCACACCGATTTCACGACAGAACTCCTCAAATACTTCGTCCTCCACCTGAGAAGCAACAAGATGCATGGTCACAATTGGTGTGGAGCGTCACATTCACTCGAGACGTGGGCATCACTCACTTGTTCGGGAGAGTCAGGAACAGAATTCCCAGCCTCTGACCTGCTCTTGTGGACAGCAGACAGGACTTTGGGGAGTCGGAATACAGGACTCTTACCTGCTCTCATAGCCACAGTATTTATATAACTCAATGCTCCATTCCAGGCAGCATCCTGGTGAACCTCCTCTGCAACCCCTCTAGTGCAATCACATCCTTCCTATAACGAGTGACCAGAACACAGTTTTCCAACTGTGCCCTAATCAACCACTGTCCAGCTCCAACATTACCTCTTTGCTCTTATCCTCCAAATCACAACTGATAGAAGTGTCCTATATGTCTTAACTACTCTATTCATCCACTCTTTGCCTTCAGGGATCTGTGAATAATTACTCCATGATGCATCAGTACCTCTGAGCTTCCCAGTGTCCTGCTTTTCATTAAATACTCCTTTGTCTTGATGCTGTATCCTAAGTACATCCCCTCACATTTATCAGGGTTAAATACCATTTGCAACACTTTGTCCAACTGACCAACCTATCTTCTTTCTGTAACCTACAAACCATTTTCTTCACTACTAAGCACACTACTAACCTTAACGTTGTCTGCAAACTTATTTATCATTCCCCCTCCATATTCTCATCTATATCATTTTGGTAATATAGTAGTAGCAGACGCAGCACTGAACTTTGCGGGATACCACTGGCCTCCAGTCACTGGAGCAGTCTTCTACCACCACTCTGTGTGTCTTATTAATTAGACAATTTCATATCCATCTCTCCAAGCGTCCCTCAATTCCACATTTTAACCTTCTTAATCATTCTCCCATCAGATGGGACCTTGTAAAATCCAGATAAACTACATCCACTGCACTTCCCTTATCCACACACGATCACATTTTCAGAGAATTCTAAGAAATTTGATAGGTGTAACCTCTCTGACAAAGCCACGCTGACTGTCCCTAATTAACTCATGCCTTTCCAAGTGGAGATTTATTCTCTCCAATAGTTTCTCTGCCACAGATGTGAAATTCACCTGGTTCATCTTCTCCTTGAGCTCCTTCATCTCACGGTCTCGGGCCTGGACAGTCCGCTTGATATCATTAATTTTTGGTCCAAAGTTGGCCAGCTCACTCTCCAGCTTGGATTTTTCCTGTAGCACAGATTAAAAACAGTGAGAGCAGAGGCGGGGGAATACAGAGGTGGAAGTAACGCACGGGGAGAGATAGAAAACAAGGCAGTGATCAGATAGATCATTAGGGAGAGGACACCAAGTGAATAAAAGATAGCAAGGTTGGCCGCAGGCGGTGAAGAGGGGGCAGGCAGAAAGAAAGGAAAGGAGCACAGATGGAATAAATATTGCGTGGACTGGTGTGGGGGGGAAAGAAAGAAAACAAGCAGGGAGAGGTAACAAGCCATAATAGCTGGCAGAGATGCGGATAAGTTTAGTCCTTTTCAGCAATGCTGACCTGCATGTTGAGGGAGAGATGCCGTGTCTTGGTCTGGTCCAGATCACTCTGCGAATACTTCAGTCTCATCTGGAGCCCGTGAGCCTGCGACTGCACCTGCCGCAGTTCAGCTTCCTTCCGTTTAATCTTCATTTGCTCCTGTGGAGAGAATTCATGGACACAGACTGAGGCGTCGGACAAGAATAAGGAGCTCGACCTTTGAGCCTACTCCCCTATTTGATACGACCATGTCTGATTTCACTGTCTCAACTCCACTTTCCTGCCTTCCCCTCCTGCTCCCCCATAACTCCCGACTCCCTTGCCAATCAAAACTCAATCTTAAATATACTGAATGAGCTGCAGCCCCCACTGCTGTCAGGGGAGGAGGTGGGGGGACGAAATCCACTGACTGATGCCCCTCCGAGAGAAGAAATTCTTTCTCATCTCCATCTTCAATAGAGACACCTTCATTCTGAAATTGTTCCCCTCCTCCCAGTTCTAGATTCCATCCCCTGAGGCGGGGAGGGGAACATCCTCTCAGAATCCACCCCCCCCCATCAGAATCCCAGATGTTTCAATAAGATCCCCTCTCATCCTTCTAAACTCCAATGGGTTCAGGCCCTGGCCTGCTCAACCTTTTCCTCATAAGACAAAAAAAACCCTCCTTCACCCCAGGAATCGGCCCGGTGAACCTTCTCTGAATGGCCTCCGATGCCAGTGTATCTCTTCGGTAAGGGTGAAGAGACCAAAATTGTTTGCAGTACTCCAGCTGCGCAAACACCAATGCCCTGTAGTTGGGTAAGGTTTCCCAACTCCTATACTGCGCCCCCCTCGTGATAAAGGGCATTAAATTCTGCACGGATAAACATCCAAACTTGCTGTTTGAAGCAGTTACGCGAAGCATATTTCTGCCAGTGAGGTTCTCCTGCCAACACTGATCGTTACGGGACGCAGCCATCCCTGCCCTCACCTTCAGCTCCTCGGTCAGCTTCTCCTTCTTGCTCTTCAGCTTCTCGACTGCCTTCTCATCCCAGCGACGGGCCTTGGCCTTCAGGTCGCTGGCTCCTCCCGATATCACACCAGATTTCTGGAACAGGGTTCCATCTAAAGCGACGGTCTGTGGAGAGGAGACATGAGGGGGGTGGATGGGTGAAGATATGAAATGGTTAGTATACGATGGACGACCAAGACAAGGCTCCATCTTTTACCTTCAGCAAGTTTATTCTGCACACAATCAGTAGAAATTCAAACTCCTCATTATTCCCATTGGAGTATGTGAGACTTAATAGGATTGAGGGTAATAGGTAAGCCTAGTAGGTAGGGATATGACTGACGCAACTTGTGGGCCGAAGGGTCTGTTTGTGCTGTAGTTTTTCTATGTTCTACGTTCCGCATCCCAGCTGCTCCAGCTTTGTCCGTTTCTACTATTTGGAGGCCAGATCAACATTTATTGCCCACTGCTAATTGCCCCCAGGGTGATGGATGAGCCACCATTTCAAACATTGCTAGTCCCATGTGGTGTAGATACGTCCACAGCACTGTTAGGAAGGGAGCACCAGGATTTTGACCCCAGTCACAGTCAAAGAACAGCTGATGTATTTCCAAGTTGGGATAGTGTGTGTGTGTGTGAGAATTCATCCTCAGTTGGAGTAGTTTGGAGTGTTCCCAAAAGATGGGATTAGACATACGCAGCAAGCACATCATCCTGCCAATGACAGGCACATTTCCCTGAGGAGAAAGAGCTGGGACGGCGACAAAGAGGATTTGAAGTTCCTTGCCTGCAGTCAGACTTTGCCCCTAAAGCAGTTGGAATGCGCTGGGGGCAATCAACAACATCAGAATCAGTTTTGTGCAACATAAACAGCACCAGGTTTGTAATTTAGCCCATCTTTCTCTCTCTCTGTGAGCTGCGAGTGGAGCCCATTCTCAGCAACCCCTGCCACAAGGAGAGGGAAGAGGTCTGCATAGGGGGAATGGTCACCACTGTGTCCACTCAGGCTGTGTTCAATTCTGTTGCCGTTTGACTGTTCCATGGCCAGAGGCTGCAGTCCTGCCCCAAAAAGCTAGACCAGGAAAAGCTCAGCATCCATCAAGCCTCAGCCAACTCTCTTACGGGCCCATCAGGGCAAGAGTATGGACAAAATGGAAAGGAACAAAAGCAGTCAGCCAGGACCTTCATCACAACTGCAGTCTCATTATGTGAGGGTGACTGAACGAGGCTGAGTAAATGGGAGTTCAGAGAGAGGATGCGCCATGATCTTTAACCTGAATCTACAATTCGCTCCTTTGGGAATGTGCTTCCCCTGGACGCACCTTGTGCCTCTGTGGGCCTCCAAAGGCAATTCTCCTGGCATCCTCCACATTGTCGCACACTAGCGCATTCCCACAGGCATACTGCAGTGCCTTCTTGATGTGCGGTGGCTCGTAGCGGATAACGTCAATCACCAGCTTGGCTCCCCTCAACTCCCGGAGCTTTTCGTCAGTGGGCTTGACCTGAAATCACACGACAGGCAAAACTACCAGTACTGTACCACAGTGTTACACAGTGACAGACCCATCCCTACCAGTACTGTACCCCAGTGTTATACAGGGACAGACCCGTCCCCACCAGTACTGTACCCCAGTGTTATACAGGGACAGACCCGTCCCCACCAGTACTGTACCCCAGTGTTATACAGGGACAGACCCGTCCCCACCAGTACTGTACCCCAGTGTTATACAGCGACAGACCCGTCCCCACCAGTACTGTACCCCAGTGTTATACAGCGACAGACCCGTCCCCACCAGTACTGTACCCCAGTGTTATACAGCGACAGACCCGTCCCCACCAGTACTGTACCCCAGTGTTATACAGGGACAGACCCGTCCCCACCAGTACTGTACCCGTGTTATACAGGGACAGACCCGTCCCCACCAGTACTGTACCCTAGTGTTTATACAGTGACAGACCCGTCCCCACCAGTACTGTACCCCAGTATTATACAGCGACAGACCCATCCCCACCAGTACTGTACCCCAGTATTATACAGCGACAGACGCATCCCCACCAGTACTGTACCCCAGTGTTATACAGCGACAGACCTGTCCCCACCAGTATTGTACCCCAGTGTTATACAGTGACTGGCTCGCCTACACTAGTATAGGTGTGTATGCGAAAGGGAGTGTTCAGTCACAGATGAGTGTGTGAGGAAGAGAAGGGGGTTGGTGAGTACGAGAGGATGGTGAGTGTACATGAAAGAAGAGGAGGGCGAGTGTGTCTATTTGTTATGGCTGTGAGTAGACTGTCAAAATCTTGTAGAGGTCAAAGAGGAGATCAATTGGAAAGGCACGAGAATGAGGAACTGCTGTCGTGCAGAGAAAGGTCAGAGTAACTGCAATCACTCTTCTCAGAGCACAGAAGTGCAAGCGGAGGTTGGAGCTCTCAAAACAACAAGAGGTTACCGGAGCATTAAGAGGATGAGACAAGTCCCACTGGTAGGAAGATTGATAACTGGTGGGACCGCATTGAAATAACTCACAAAAGGTCAGAGATGAGGCAAAATATTTTTGGCACTTGAACACACTGCCTGAATCAGATTCAGTTGCAACTTTCAAACCAGGCATATTACCTGTAGGGGACTGAGATGAATTGGACCATGGTTTGGAGTGGCTGAGAAAGCCACAATGGGCAGAGTGGTCTCCTCCTTTGCTGTACAATTCTAAGGATATTTTCCTGCTTGGATAATGCCTGGAATTATTCTTGACAGATGTTGAGAGAGGTGTCAACACCTCAAGGGGCCAACAAGCCGCCAGCTGTTCCTAATTTTTAATGTTCCCTCCCTTTATCCCTGAGGTTCTAAGCCTGGAACTGGGACTCTCAGTGAAGAAAAAGCCAGCCGTACCCCTGCCCTACACATACTATCCCACCATCACATCGCGGGGCTAACCTCCAGGTAGTCAAGAGGTAGGAAGGTCTCAGGTTCGCCTCGCTGTTCTTTGATATACTGGATGCAGTCTCTGCCGGTCTTCTCTGTATCTACGATAATGGCATCCATGTTCTTCCCCAGCACCTTGGTGACAGCAATCTGGTATTTCTTCTGTGTAGGCTGGCACAGATCAATCAGACGGCCATACTGCAGGAAAGGTAGAGAGATTAAGACTGTATTTATGTAACATCTTTTGCGACCAAGAGACAAAGACATTTAGACAGTGGCACATTGGTTACATCACTGGATGAGCATGTCAGAGACCCTGATACTGAGGGAGTCACGGGTTCAGTTTCCATGAGCAGCGGGCCAAATTTATGAATAAAAGATTTGAAGTTATAAAGCCAGTCTCATTAAAGATGACTATGAAACTATCAATTGTTATAAAAACTCATTTGGTTCACTAATGTCGCCCTTTAGGGAAAAGGAAATCTGTTGTCCTTACTGTGGTCTGGCTGACACACAACAGCAATGTGGTGGCCTCTGAACTGCGCCTTGGAAATGGCCCATAGCAAGACACATAGTTCAAGGGGCAATTAAGGATGGGCAGTTAACCTTATTAACAAAGGATATACAGCAATGGTTGGGAGGGTTTGGAGATGCAGGAGAGTAAGTGGTATTGAGATCAGCCATGATCTAATTGAACGGCACAACAGGTCAGACTGAGTGAACAGCCTTCTCCTCCTCCACTCCCACACACAAGGATGAGACATAACCATAGGTTGCATTGGTTCCTGGACTCCTGTATCTCTTGCAGCCTTGCTGAGTCCATGAACTACTGATGTGCAAGTTTGTCCTCGACAGTAACCCTCTTTTAAGTTTCCCGAGAGATCTGTTACTTTATTTGTAGTGGCAATTCAGCCCCACGCTCCTGATTTTCAGGCACACGGTGCCCATGCTGAAACCAGGTGAACTATTCCACAAACCTATCACACCAGAGTTAAATTTCCTTTCCTATTTTTGTTTCTGGTATTCGCTGCTCCCAATGCAGTCTCCTCGATGTCAGATGAACTAAGTATAGTTGCCCAGTCGGCACAACATCACCACTCAATCCGCAAGCTTCATCCCAGCCTTCTGTGGCATCTTGCTCTCATTCTCACACCATCCATCCTTGGTCTGCTGCAGTGCTTGGGAGAAGCCTGATGCAAACTCGAACAGCACCTCATCTCCTGCTTTAGCATGTTACAGCTCTCAGCACTCAACATTATAAAAGTTTAATGTTAAAATTTATTTATTAGTCACAAGTAGGCTTGCAATAATACTGGAATGATGTTACTGTGAAAATCCCCCAGTTGTCACATTCTGGTGCATGCTTGGGTACACTGAGGGCAAATTTAGCATGGCCAATGTGCCTAACTGTGTGCAACACCTGCACTCAGTGACCGTCCTCCTCCATCTTTACCTCTTTTTAAGAAAAAACTCATACATTTTTATTTCAGTGAACTCTTTTCCCCGCTCTGCTGTTTGACACAGTGACACACTGGTTGACACCGTTGCCTCACAGCACCAGGGACTCGGGTCCGATTCTTGGCTTGGATCACTACCCGTATGGAGTCTGCACGTTCTCCCTGTATCTGTGTGGGTTTCTTCTGAGTGCTCCGGTTTCCTCCCACAGTCCGAGAGACGTGCTGGTTAGGTGCACTGGCCGTGCTAAATTTTTCCCTCAGCATACCTGAACAGGCTCGATTTTCACAGTAACTTCATTGCAGTGTGAATGTAAGCCTACTTGACACTAATAAATAAACTTTAAAAGTAAACTTCTGTCTCTTGTTCTTAAGATTGTTAAGACTTTTACTGCAGCTGCAGTGCAGTATTTGACAGATTGTCCCTCTCTCTTAGTTCGGATGAAAACAAATTTGAAACATTAGTTACTTTCTCTCCCTACAGATGTTGTCGGGACTGCTGAGTTTTTGCAGCATCCTCTGACTCAGATTCACGGTAGTTCGCTTATTTAAGTTCCAATCATAAAATTCCCCAATGCAGAAAGAGGCCAATAATCCCATCCAGGCCCTATTCCCTCAGTCCCAACTATTTACCCTGCTAATCCCCCCGATATACTAAGAGACATTTTTGCATGGCCAATTCACCTAACCTGCATATCTTTGGACTGTGGAAGGAAATCAGAGCACCCGGAGGAAAGCCATGCAGACATGGGGAGAATGTGCAAACTCTGCACAGAGGGTGACCTGAGCCGGGAATCGAATCCTAGTGCTGTGAGGCAGCAGTGCTAACCCACTGTGCCATCAGGGTTCATACTCTCCAATGGGATGTGCAGAACTATGCATGTCTGATAAAGACCAATTAGCCCTGGTTGTAATGCCTTGTATAGTTGAGCAGTCTGGCAGCATTTACCTGGACTTGGTATAGAGAGAGATCTGAATCATCAACAGCCACAGAACATGTGCCTGAAAACTGGAGGTGGCAAATATTGTGCCTTTGTTTAAAAGATGGGTTGCAGGGAAAAGCCTGGGAACTACAGACCGGTGAGCCGAACATCTGTAATGGTTAAATTGCTGGAAGGTATTCTGACAAACAGGATCTACAGGCATTTAGAGATGCAAGGACTGATTAGGGACGTTAGCATGTTTTTGAGAATGGAAAATCATGCAAGTTTCAAATCAACCCCTTCCTAACAACTTATTGTTGCAATCTCTGCTCCAATTGGAGTGGGTTACGCCGTGACCACATTCTGAGTTCATGTCATCGATTTCTCCACCTCTCACCCAATCTGGCATAGGGATTTCCCATGGCATTACTCGAGGGTAGAGGGAGAACCATGTGCTCTTCTGGGCTAACAGCGCCACCAAAGGCATGACCACAAAGCAAGCACAGCAGAGTTAGGGTGCTGGGGAGCCAGGAATCACAGGAAGAAGCAAAGGCCCAGTGGTTTCTGGAATTCTTACTAAGTGTAAAAAGGGAATTTTGGGAGAAATAAATTGGAAGGAGAAAGTTTTGAAGAGCAGTGAGGTAATACTACACCATAGGCAGGATGGCCAGAGCAGCCTCCATTAGCGCTGGATGATCCTGGGACAAGAGGAAGGTCTCGAAAATTCACAACGAGAACTCTCCCCTCTGCAACAGATCTTGCAGCCCAAGCCTCTCTAACCCTCTCGTCTTATCCCATATCCCTGGGGGAGACATAGAAACCAGAGTCACGTACCACTGAGCCTGGGTACAGCCGCTTGATGCTTTCCATGATCTCTGCCTTGCGCTGCTGACGGCTGCTTTCCTGCCGGTCGATGCGCGCGTCGCCCAGCTGCTCCATGACTTGGTTCAGCTCCATGTTGATCTCATCAATCCGCCGCTTGGCTGCCTCCACCTCTTCGGTCAGCTTAGTCTCCTGAGCCTGCTGCTCTTCCAGCGATTGCCTGCAGCAGTAAGGCCAGCATCAGACAAACAGCAACTCAATGCCCTCTTTCGTGCACAGTCTGTGTAAAGACACATGCCTAACATACACAGTCGCTCACCCACACCAACGCATGCCTGTGCATGCACCCACACATTGCAAACTTCACGTCCAGGCACTGCCAGTTGTTGCACATGGACAATTCGTTTTACCGTTTAACACACACTCACTTGCTGGTGTTGATGTAATCTTCCAGCTTTTCAATTCTCTTCTGGTTTTCTTCAATCTCGCGGAGCTTCTGTTTGATTTTCGCCTGCAGAGTGCAAGAGAGAACACCATTAAAATCCACAGTTATCTCAAACACAGGAACAGAGAAGCTGCAAAAAAAAACAAGACCACGGCCCACCCAAATGGTATGGTCTTATAACATGGCCATTTCTGCAGCATGTCCAAAACTATCACAAGGTCATGGGAGTAATTAACAAAATTTGACCCCAGGCCACAGAGATAATAATGACAAGTTTCCAAAGGCTCAGTTTGAGTCCATTCATTCATCCGAATAGACAAGGGGATAGCATTTGGTACAAGTTTTAAAATGATTTTTGGAAGATTTAAAATCATTTGGAATGATTAAAATCATTTTTGAAATGGAAGAGCAGTGGATGTGGTGTACATGGACTTCAGCAAGGCATTTGACAAGGTCCCACATGCAAGACTTCTTGAGAAGGTGAGAGGCCATGGGATCCAAGGGGCTTTGGCCTTGTGGATCCAGAACTGGCTTGCCTGCAGAAGGCAGAGGGTGGTTGTGGATGGCTCTTTTTCTGCATGGAGGTCGGTCACCAGTGGAGTGCCCCAGGGATCTGTTCTAGGACCCTTGCTGTTTGTCATTTTCATAAATGACCTGGATGAGGAAGTGGAGGGATGGGTGAGTAAGTTCGCCGATGATAAATGTGTTGTGTTTAGTTGATAAGTATATGGATGAGAAGGGAATGGTTTAGTTAGGAGGGGCATTGCTTTTTATTTTGGTCGGCACAACATCGAAGGCCGAAGGGCCTGTTCTGTGCTGTATTGTTCTATGTTCTATGTTCTATGACACGAAGGTCGGTGGTGTTGTGGATGGTCTGGAGGGATGTCAGAAGTTGCAGCATGACATCGACAGGATGCAAGACTGGGCGGAGAAGTGGCAGATGGACTTCAACGCGGATAAATGTGTTGTGGTCCATTTTGGCAGATCCAACGGGATGAATGAGTACACTATCAAAGGTAGGAGTCTTAGCTGTGTGGAAGAGCAGAGGGATCTTGGGGTCCGGGTCCATAAGACTCTCAAATCGGCCTCCCAGGTGGAGGATGTGGTTAAGAAAGCTTACGGTGTACTGGCCTTCATTCATCGAGGGATTGAGTTCAGGAGTCAGGAGGTAATGCTGCAGCTTTATAGGACCCTTGTCAGACCACACTTGGAGTACTGTGCGCAGTTCTGGTCGCCTCACTATAGGAAGGACGTGGAAGCTATTGAAAGGGTGCAGAGGAGATTTACAAGGATGTTGCCTGGATTGGGAGGCATGCCTTATGAAGACAGGTTGAGGGAGCTGGGACTGTTCTCCCTGGAGAGACGAAGGTTGAGAGGCGACCTGATAGAGGTTTACAAGATGTTGAGAGGAATAGATAGGGTGGACTCTCAGAGACTATTTCCCAGGGCTGAAATGGTCGCGACGAGAGGGCACAGATTTAAGGTGCAGGGAAGCAAGTACAGAGGGGATGCTAGGGGAAAGTTTTTCACTCAGAGGGTGGTGAGTGAATGGAATCGGCTGCCGTCGATGGTGGTCGAGGCGAACTCGCTGGGGTCTTTTAAAAGACTTCTGGATGAGTATATGGGATCCAATGGGATTGGGGGTTATAGGTAGGTCTATGGCTGGGTAGGTTTTGATGTGTTCGGCACAACTTGTGGGCCGAAGGGCCTGTTTGTGCTGTAGTGTTCTATGATTTTCTTTTACTGTACAAAACAATTAACATTGTTAAGTGAGAAGCGAGCAAACTTGGAGACTGGCTTCACAGACAGCTTCTGCACAAAAACATGTATTGAAATGAGCAAAATCTGAGAACTGAAAAGTAAAATTTATTTTATTAGTCACAAGTAAGACTTACATTAACACTGCAATGAAATTACTGTGAAATGTCCCTACATGTACTGAAAAAAACATATTTCAATCCATATCTCATTACTGGAAGTGTTTGCTGTCTCTATCTGCATACCATCATTGTAATTGCCATGAAATGCTCATTTTGCCTACATCGTGTACACTTTAGGAATGCAATCAATTTCTAGCTAACTCAGCATGCCTTCTGAATTTTAAAATGTAGTCAAGTTAGCAGTGTTAGTTAACTCCTACAGTTCGTAATTGCAGACAGAAATATCTTAAAATGAAGTTTTTGCAGAGATGAAGCAAACAGAACTAAATATACACAGATCTCTCACTTGGTCAAACAGGTCAGTTTTAATTGAGCACAAGGGAGGTAGAAAGTTTCAAGAGGGGTTTTGGAGCTGGGTTACTAAAAGCACTGCCACTGACGCTAGGATAACGGAAATTAGAGACATGCAAGAGACCGAAATTGGAGGAGCACAGAAATCTTCAAGTGTTATAGGATGTTACAGACGTGGAGGGGCAAGGCCAGGGTCAGCCAAGGGTTTATTGAAAGAAAATACCAAGGCATAGCCAGACTGGGAACCAACATAGGTCACCAAGTACCAGCCTGTGATTCCCAATGCAGGATAATGGGGCTGTAGACTAATCATTGCAGTTTTGATCTCCTTATTTAAGGATGTAAACATATCAGGGACAGTTGAGCGAAGGTTTACTAGACTGATAACTGGAATGAGTGGGTTGTTTTATACAGAAAGATTGGATAGACTGGGCTTGTTTCCACTGGAATTTTGGAACAGTATGTTAGTGTAACATGCAAGAAACAATACTTTTCACCATATCCCAATACATGTGACAATAATAAATCAAATCAAAAGGTAAGGGGCGATTGATTATGAATGGTCTGGACAAGGTGGACATGGAAAGAACATTTCCTCTTGTGGAAGAATCCAGAACTTTGGGGAGAAGTGACATTTTAAAGTTAGGGATCTTCCTTTTAGGACAGAGATGAGGAGAATTTCTTTTCTCTCAGAGGGTTGAGCCACTTTGGAGCCCTCGGTCTCAGGTTGGGGAGACCAGTGGTCATTGAAGATCTTTAAAGGAGAGGTTACTTCCTGCAGGGTTGGGGAGGATGCTGAAGGGACTGAATAGCCTACTCCTATTTCTCAATCTATTAACGAACCCAAATGCCAAGTGAGGAAAATGCCACTGGTGAAGGGTTTCAAGAATCAGTGGCCAAAGTCTAATTCTGTCCTGCAGCCATTCCCTGGATCATTCCACATGGCGATGCCCTGGAAATCAGAACTAATCTGTCCTGATCTGAATCTGAACAAGAGCTGGGCAGTTAACAGTTCCCTGCTGCATTCATCCAGACCAATGCCCCTACTAATCAGAGTCCACTTGCCAACCAAGCAACACTCTCTTCTTGTGCAGTATAAATTGTTGTTCTCTTCACTGTTTGTTTATCTTGCATGGCTGTCCTGATGAGTGCATAACAAAAAGCTTCGTCATATCTTTTCATTCCAGGAACACTCAAGGTCTCTAACTCCAAATGAGTATTTGGACAGCAATGAAATAAGTCTACAGCAAACCCATGCTAGCAAAATTGTAGTTGTACATAGTGGCATCCCTATGTGCAGCCAGATAAGCACGCACCTTAAGATAACATTGGCCCTTTTTGCTTGCACTTCCGGGCAGCTACAAAACCCACCGTCACCAATGTGTATGCATTACAGGTTTTGGCCTTCCCCATGGCTTCAAAGCTGCGGCACTGGATACCCACCTCTGTCTCCACCTTCTTCCTCTCCTCCAAGTCCAACCGGTCCTGGTCAGCCTTCTGGTCCCGATTGAATTTCTCCAACTCCTGAGCCAGGGTGGCAGCTCGTTTGCTGGCCTCCTCTTTCAGCCGGTGGTATTTCTTCACCTAAAGAGAGAAGGGGTGGAAAGTGGGGTGAAAGACAAAAAATATTGCAAGATGTCATGGAGATGGCTCAACAATTGAGTGCTTAACTAAGACCATCAACTCTTTGCTACCAAGAGATCTTTAGTGAAACAAAAGAGATATTATTTGGCCAATTCCTAGCACCTAACAATAAGAAAAGAAACAATTGCTCTCTAGCTGACACCAATTAGACCTGACTATGAAAATATCACTTGGAAATCACATGGAGTTCACCAGCACTGTCAAGATTTTCTGTGTCTGGTGGGTACTGCGAGGACTAGGGTGCCTTATTGACCCTTTCAATCACATTTTGGTTTGAAGTTTTAGGTTAAGTTTGGCCGGCACAGGGGTTAGCACTGCTGCCTCACAGCTGCAGGGGCCCAGGTTCAATTCCGGCCTTAAGTGACCGCCTGCGTGGAGTCTGCATGTTCTCTCAATGTCAGCACGGGTCTCCTCAGGCTTCCTCCCACAGTCTAAAGATGTGTGGGTTAGGTAGATAGCCTATGCTATATTGCTCTTTGATGTCTCAAGTTACATAAAGGTTAGAAGGGTTAGCAGAATAAAGGATTAGCAGAGAATAAACCTGGGCAAGAGTCCATGCAGACTTAATGGGTTGAATAGCCTCCTTCTGTACTGTAAGAATTCGATGATTCTAAGTTTCATTTGCTTAAGGCAGTATCCCTTTAAGGAGTTGCCCCTTTTGATTTGTGCCTCAAGACTGTTTGATTTAGCTATTGGATTTGCTCCAAAATAGTGGGAACCCTCCTGCCGGGGTCAGAAGGTTGTGCTTCCGAGCCACATTTCGACACAACACTGAGGCAGTGTACTCAGTGACATGAAGTATATCACAGGAGATACGCTAGCACCAATTCCCAAGAAGAGTGATAACTTTTGCTTGATGGAGTTTCGGATGCAACAATGCTTCAGTTGTATATAGCCTTGGTCAGATATTAACTTCAGTTTTGGGTATCGCACTTCAGCAAGGATCCACTGGTACCTCAGATTCTCCATAATTATATCAGTACCTCGGCTATTACTCCAACCAACATCAATAAAAACATGGTATCTCTGGTTACTTGCCTCATTTTTATGCTCATTATCACATTGCTGCATGTGGGAGCTTGCTGTGGGCAAATTGGTTGCTGTGTTTCCTACATTATAAGTGTTATTACTTTCATGCCATTGGTGCCCTGAGCCATATGTATCCTTCAAATACTTTACATCAACGTGCCATTCCTTTCATTGCTGTTTGCAAGATCCTCCCATGTGCACATTGAATAAAGTGACTTCTGAGTGATTGTATATCACTTTTGGGACACCCCAAAACACTGCTATATAAATGCAGGCCATTTCTTTCCTCAGTACCGATGCTAACACTGGGTGTCCGAGATCCAAAGTTTAGTCTTATGGATCTAATTCTTTGGTCAGTCAGAGTACAATTGCTTTTCTTTCGATTGTTAGATGCTTGGAAATTGCTTAAAGCACATGAAGTGGTTTGGAAAATTGGGACTTCCCCATGTCAGGGACAGTTTATTTACTGGTTTCAGGCTGGCTTATAAATAGCTAAAAACACTCAATAGTGATCCTGAAAATTGATGCTTGGAAGATCAGCAAAAGAGCAGTTGTTTTAGGCCTGCACATGCTTGGAAATTGCTGGCAGCTCCCCTGAGTATTGGCTAACCTCCCCAGTGGATCAGCGCAGATGACTATCCTGCTACACTCCCTCCCTGCCTGGCCATACCTGGTTCTCCTCCAGCTGCAGATCCCGGCCTTGACTCTGGCTCTCCTCCTCCATGCGTTCCTCGAACTCCTGCCGGGCTTTCTCTACTGACAGCATCTCCTGCTCCAGCTCGTCCATGTCGGCCTTGCGCTTCTTGTACTGCTTCTGGGCATTCTGCAGAGACTTCTTGGCAGATTCCAGCTTCTTGATTTTGTGCGACGTGTTCTCCTTGGCTTTGATGTACTGTGGCCGTTTCTGATTTAATTCTGCATCCTTCTCCCTGACAGAGGAAAGAATCTCAGAATCACACAGTGCGGAAGAGGCCTTCAGCCCAGTGAGTTGACTCCAATTTGCGACAAACACCTGACCTTCCACCTAATCCCATTTACCAGCACTCAGCCCAAAGCCCTGAAATGTACTGATGTGCCAAGTGTTCATCCGGGTACTTTTTAAAGGAGGCAAGCCTACCTTTATTGCATATTGTTCTGGGTGCCACACAATAGGAAGGATGTGAATGCATTGGAGAGAGTGCGGAAGAGGTTCACAAGAATGGTTCTGGGGATGAGAAACTTTGGTTAGTAAGATACATTTGGAGAGGTGAAGGCTAACAGGAGATTTGACAAGATGTTCAAAATCATGACAGGGGTCATGACAGAGTATAGAGTCAGAGAAAGAGAGAAACTATTCCCCCTCGTAAAAAGGATCGAGAACGAGAATGTGGGAGTATGGTGGAGACAGGTTCAGTCGAAGCATCTGACAGGGTGTTTAAGATGATCTGAATAGAAACAATGTGCAGAGGGTTGGGGAAAAGGCAGCGGAATGGCATGAAATTGTGATGCTTGTTTGCAGAGCTAGTGCAGACAAACTGGACCAAATGACTTCCTTCTCCATTGTAATAATTATGTTATTCCGTACCCATCCCAACATTCCTGAACACAACCAGAAACGTACTTGATATCTTTCTCGATCTGTTGCTGCTCCCTCATCAGCTTGCCCACTTCCTTCTTCTGCACCTTCATTTCCTCCTCCACCTTGTCCATGCGCTTCCTGTCCTTCTCGATCTCCTTGTTGCGGGAGGTCAGGTCCTTGCTCAGCTTCTCGATCTCTGACTCGTTGTGAAAGAGTTTGAAGAGCTGCAGCTGTACCTGTGCCCGAGCCAGTTCATCCTTCAGGCGCTGGTAACGCTCCGCCTGAGAGAGTAGGGGTAGGAAGAGCACAATGGTGAAGAACAAGAACAGGCCGTGGGAAACCGACAATTTTGGTGTCAGGCATAGTTCAACTGGCTGGTTTCTCTTATCTAAGTTAGAACACAGTTAACCTCATCACAGAGCCTCAAGCATCTGATTCACATACTCCCGTGTCAGAGCGTCGGGGGGCACCACTCTGTCGGAGGGTCAGTGCTGAGGGAGCACTGTGCCGCTGGAGGGTCAGTGCTGAGGGAGCACCACACTGTGGGAAGGTCAGTGCTGAGGGGACGCTGCATTGTCAGAGGGTCAGTGCTTTGGCAGCACCATGCTATCAGAGGGTCAGTGCTGAGTGATTGCTGCATTGTGGAAGGATCAGGGCTGTGGGGGCGCCGCATTATCAGATGGTCAGTGCTGAGAGAGCGCCACACTGTGGGAAGGTCAGTGCTGAGGGAACACTGTGCAGTTGGAGGGTCAGTGCCGAGGGAGCACCGCACCTGTTGGAGAGTCAGTGCCGCACTATGGGAGGGTCAGTGCTAAGGCCATCGGCAATAATAAGAACAAGCAAAAAAAAAACCCCCATCAACGCAAGAGATCGTTACTAAATCCAATGAGTGGGGAATTGGAGAGAAAGGTTTTTACTCGGAGTGAGGAGAAGATGCAAGTATCGCCCACAGGGAGTGGATACATGAATCATGTCAGTGCATTTAAGGGAATGGAAGTTGGATAAACACATAAGTGAGAGAGGAATAGAAGGATAAGGGGGGGAGAAATGAAGTAGAGTGTGTGACACAGAGGCTGATATCGGGACAGAAGCACTGGTATGCAGCCAAGGGGGCTGAATGGTCCATTTCTGTGCTGCCAGCTCTGATGTCTAAGTAGGCAACCTACCTCCTCCTTCTCCTGCTTGGCTTCCTTGCGCTCTGCTGCGATGTTCTTTTTCCGGTGATAGTTAAACTGAGTGTCCTCCTCGGCCTTCACCATCTCCTTCTTCCTCTTGTCATACTCCTGAGCCAATTCGCCCGAGCGGCTGATCTCTTCAAAGAGGGCAGTCCGCTCTTTGGGGTTCTTCATGGCAATGGACTCCACCGCACCCTGCAAACCCAAAACACCTGAGTCACCTCCAGCACGGGCAAGCAACAGACACAGGACCACATACAGGCAAGATTAGATTTTCCACGAGACATTAAGGAGAATACTCTGCCAATGTAGACCGCAACACAGTGGGAATAGCACTGGAAAGACACCGGGGAAAGATAAGGAGAGTTGCAGGGATTCAAAGATAGAGAGGGTTGTGGTGAGTGGTGGAGGTTTGAAATAGGGAAGGGGCTGGAGGAGGTTACAAAAATAGGGAGGAATGTCAGGACTGGAGAAGGTTACAGAAATAGGGAGGATTGTAGGGGCTGGAAGAGGTTACTGAGATAGGGAGGGTTGTAGCAGCTAGACGAGATTACAGAGATGTGGACGGTTGTAGAACTGCAGGTGATTACAGAGATAGGGAGGGTTGTAGGGGCTGGGGTGTTTCAGAAAATGGAGGGGGGGGGAGGAACAATATAACTAGGTCAACGCGTAGAAATTGAATAAGACTGATGCTGGTGTTACCTGAAACACAAGGAAGTTACGAGCTTTGATAAGAATTCCCAGTTTCTCCAATTGCTCACTGTACTCCTGCAGTGGGACCACTTTGTTGTTGATCCTGTATTCCGAGGAAGACCCTGTAAATTTACTGAGAGTTACTGGTGCTCATGCCAACAGACTGTATGCCGGTGCCGAGGGAGCGCCGCATCATCTGGAGGGCCAGTGCCAAGGGAGCACTGTGCTGAGGGAGCATGCGCCATCTGGAGGGGGCCAGAGGGAAGGGGAGGGGGTTCCAAAGAGGGCTGCGCCATCCAGAGGACCAGTGCCAAGGGAGCGCCATGCCATCCGAAGGGCCAGTGCCAAGGGAATGCCACGCTGTTGGAGGACCTGTGCCGACATGGCCCAAATACATCACTCTCCTATGTAAAGCAATTGTGCCCAGCTTCACTCACCCACAATAACCCTGGTGAAGACTTTATCCTCGCCACTGTCCTCTGCGTACACCATGCTGACCAGGGCACGGTTGGCAGCTGGTTTCCCCACAGGGGCACCATGAATCAGGTCCTTCAGCGTCTTCACCCTCAGGTTGCTGGTCTTCTCCGCCAGCACAAAGCTGATGGCATCCATGAGATTAGATTTACCTGAGCAAAAAACAGGGCAGGAATCATCACATTAAGGTGCAACTCATATTAGGGGGCTGAACTTGGGAGGGGATGGGAGTGGGGGGGTTGGTGACCTGAGACAGGATAAACAATGGGTGAAAACATAACACCAGGAGAATTAAAAGTTTATTATTAGCGTCACAAGTAGATTTACATTAACATTGCAATGAAGTTACTGTGCAAATCCTCTAGTCGCCACTCTGGCGCCTGTTGGAGAATTTAGCTCAGCAATCCACCTACCAACACGTGGGAGGGAACCTGAGCATCCAGAGGAAACCTACGCAGACACAGGGAGAAAGTACAGACTCCACACAAACAGTACCCCAAACTATGAATCGAACCTGGGTCCTTGGTGCTGTGAGGCAGCAGTACTAATCATTGTGGCAATGTGCCGCCCCTTAATTGCAAATAGTCATTAATAAATCCAATTGCACAGGGGCAGATTCAGTAAAAATGCCTCTACTCGGGGATTGTGGTATTTGCTCCCACACGGAGCCGGTGAAGGGGCAGCTGGATATTACAGTGAGGAACTACGATGATCT
This sequence comes from Sphyrna mokarran, assembly GCA_024679065.1. NCBI lineage: Eukaryota > Metazoa > Chordata > Chondrichthyes > Carcharhiniformes > Carcharhinidae > Sphyrna > Sphyrna mokarran. Next base: position 81,146,878 of record JAGIQG010000013.1, on the reverse strand, counting down.
TCAGCCTCCATCTGTAGTGACACAAATCAAAGAGACATGCAGGAAGCAAGAATTAGAGGAGTGTAGTAGCCCTGATCTTGACAATTAAAGCAAAAACTGACACCAAGCCAGACATACGGGGGGATGGGTGGGCAGGAATGCTGAGCCGTAGAGATGGATTTTGAAAAGGAGACACACGAGGTGGGGAGGTTGAAGGAAAGAATCCCAGGTGAGTCCCAACGCTGCTGCTACTTAAAGCGATGGTAATGGGAGTGTCGGAGGCCAGAATCAGAGCAGAGCATGCCTTAATGATTATCGCACGGTGGCTCTGATATTTATCATTATGAAGTGCTTCAAAAGGTTAGTCATGGTATAAGTCAATTCCAGTCTCCCAGATTGCTTGAATCCAATAGTTTGCCTTCGGCCGCAACAGGTCTACAGCAGACACCATCTCCCTGGCCCTACACTCAATCCTGGACCATCGAGATGACAAAGACATCTATGTCAAACTCCTATTTATTGACTACAGCTCAGACTTCAATATTATTATTCCTCCAAAATTCTTCTACAAACTTCATGGCTCGGCTCTTCCCTCTGCGAGTGAATCCTAAACTTCCTAACCCACAGACTGCAATCAGTAAGATTAGACAACAACATCTCCTCCACAATCATCCACAACACTGGTGCTCCACAAGGCCATGTCCTCAGCTTCCTACTAGGCTCCTTATACAATTATGACTGTGGCCAAATTTCCCTCCAACTCAATTTTCAAGTTTGCTGACGACATCAACATAATGGGTCAGATCTCAAACAACAAAGAGATGAAGTACTGGAAACAGATTGAGAACCTGGTGAACTGATGCAACAATAACAATCCCTCCAGCAAAACAAAGGCAGTCAGCTTCAGAAAGTGTAATACAGAACATGCTCCTTTGTACATTAAAAGGGATGAAGTGGAAATAGAACATAGAACATAGAACAATACAGCAGAGAACAGGCCCTTCGGCCTTCGATGTTGTGCCGACCAAAATAAAAAGCAATGCCCCTCCTAACTAAACCATTCCCTTCTCATCCATATACTTATCAACTAACCTCTTAAACGCCACCAAACTTGGCGCATCTACAACAGCTGCAGGCAGGGCATTCCACTCCCTAATCACTCTTTGAGTAAAGAACCTACCTCTGATATCCGTCCTATAACTCATACCCCTTAATTTAAAGTTGTGTCCCCTCGTGCTAGCTTTCTCCATCCTAGGAAAAAGGCTATCACTGTCCACCCTATCCAACCTCTAATCATCTTATATGCTTCAATAAGATCCCCCCTTAGCCGCCTCCTTTCTAACGAAAACAACCTCAAATCCTTCAACCTCTCTTCATAGGACCTGCCCTCCATACCAGGCAACATCCTGGTAAACCTCCTCTGTACCCTCTCCAATGCCTCCACATCTTTCTTATAATGTGGGGACCAGAACTGCACACAATACTCCAAGTGCGGCCGCACTAGAGTTTTGTACAGCTGCAACATGATGCTGCGGCTCCTAAATTCAATCCCCCTACCAATAAAAGCTAAGACTCCATAAGCCTTCTTAACAACTTTATCCACTTGACTGCCTACTTTCAGGGATCTATTGACACATACACCAAGATCCTTCTGTTCCTCAACACTATTAAGAGCCCTACCATTAGCCCTATACTCTACACATTTATTGTTCCTGCCAAATGGTTGAGAGTTTCAAGTTCCTAAGTGTCAGATCACCAACAACCTGTCCTGATCCCTCCATGGTGAATGTATTGTTAATAAAGTCCACCAACGCCTCTACTTTCTCAGGAAGCTGAGGGAGTTTGGCATGTCCGCTAGGACAGTCACCAACTTTTATAGACACACCACAGAATACATCCTTTCTGGATGTAACACAGCTTGTTTTAGCAAGAAACTACAAAGTGCTGTGAACATAGTCCAGTCCATCATACAAACCAGCCTCCCATCCATTGACTTAGTCTACATGTCCCCTCTGCCTTGGAAAAGCAGCCAGCATAATTAAGGACCTTATGTGGCCCAGACATACTCCCTTTCTTATTGAAGCATATAAGATGATGAGGTTTAGATAGGGTGGACAGTGATAGCCTTTTTCCTAGGATGGAGAAAGCTAGCACGAGGGGACACAGCTTTAAATTAAGGGGTATGAGTTATAGGACGGATATCAGAGGTAGGTTCTTTACTCAAAGAGTGATTAGGGAGTGGAATGCCCTGCCTGCAGCTGTTGTAGATGCGCCAAGTTTGGTGGCGTTTAAGAGGTTAATTGATAAGTATATGGAAGAGAAGGGAATGGTTTAGTTTGGAGGGGCATTGCTTTTTATTTTGGTCGGCACAACATCGAAGGCCGAAGGGCCTGTTCTGTGCTGTATTGTTCTATGTTCTATGTTCACTTCCTTCCGTAGGGAAGAAGATGCGGTCACGTAACAACCAAGAACAGCTTCTTCCCTGCTACCGTCAGACTTTTGAATGGACTTACCTTCCACTGAGTTGATTTATCTCTACACTCTGGCTATGACTATAACACTACATTCTGCACTTCTCCTTTCCTTTTCTATAAATGGTATGCTTTGTCTGTATAGTGTGCAAGAAACAATACTTTTCACTGTATGTTAATACAAGTGACAGTAAGAAATCAAATCAAAATCACACTAAGGAATGTCACCAACATGCTCCGAGGAAGCGACAATCAAAAGAAAAAACATACATCAACTCCCGGCCACATAAGGAAATATTATTCGGACAAGGGAGCAAGACGATGATTTTGGATGGAGAGATCCAATATTGAAAGAGCAACTTAATGGAGAGAAGCGGGCCATAGGGGTTGAGGGAAGGAGAGACACTAATTAACTTTTGCCCTGTCGCCACTGAAGAGGTTGGGGGGAGGGTTCTGGAGAGAGGAAAGGTGACAGAACGGGGATAAAGGGACAGGAGGTAGAGAAGAAACAAGGGGATGAGAAGTGATGGAGATAAAGGGGTGAAGAGATAGAGAAGGAAAAAGTAGGAGAGGGGATGGAGAGAGGGAGATGAAGAGATAGAGGAACAAGAGGGGAATGAGACGAGAGGGAATGGAGAAGGGGACAAGAGGGAATGGCGAGCGAGTACCGAAGGAAGGGGTGGATGGAGAAATGGGGGAGCAGAAGCAGAACATTTAAAAACTCCGGGTAAGATTTTATGGATTGATTTTCGCAGAGATGACACATAAACGATGTTGGATCTTGGGATAAATTTTGGGCCAGGCGGGCAAGAGATGGAAAATCCTGAGGTAAAGTGGTGCTGGAGCAGTGCCCAGCTCCCCGGGTTTTGGCTGCGGGCAGCGGGTCTGACCCCGGGCTCGATTCCCGCCTCCTCACCCGAGCCATTGGGTCCGATGATGGCCGTGAACTTCTTGAAGGGCCCGATGATCTGCCGCCCTTTGTACGACTTGAAGTTCTCGATCTCGATCAGCCGCAGGAAGCCCATGGCGAGCCGACGGGGGAAGCCCGATCGAGCGGGCGACGACGACCAAATCAAGCAAGGAGTCGACGGACAACAACCGGGCTAGGCCTCCCGCGTCCCGCTCCAAAACATCACCTCACAGCTAGGTCTTCTAGGATTTGTAGTTTTCCCACCTCCCTATTCCAACGCATGCGGGCGGGAAGGCGTCCGACTATGGACTACAACTCTCGGGGTGCTTCGCGGTAACTGCTTCAGGATGCGCATGCGTCCGGTAGCTGGACTACATACCCCGGGGTGAAATGCGGAGAAAACTCTGTGCGCGTGCGCTCAGCTTTTCTCCTCCCCAGGGGGCGAGGGGGCGGGCGAGCCGACTACGCATGCGTTCTGCGCCAGAACTACAATTCCCGGCGAGCACTTCCGTGCCTGGACTACAGCTCCCGGCGGGCGTCGCGGCTGCGTCTGCGCACATTGCAATCCGAGCCCTCCCCGTTCGCTGTCTGAACCGCCTTCCTTCGTCTAATTTCATTATAATTTAATGTCCGCCTTCCATCTACTCAAGATGCGAACCTGGGCAGAAACTGGTAGTTCAGGAGCAATATATTTTTTAGAGTCTCTCACCCCCCCCCCCACTTTTCGCAAGGTTGGAATATCTCGGTTGCCATGGCGACCCAAGGAGTCCTTGTTTGTTTTGGCCATGCTGCCAACAACAACTGGAAGGTGGTGTTGTTGTTGGGTTTCAGTGTAAATGAATGGTGGCTGACCACCAGGGAGTCCTAACAGCCAGCCAGTGGGAAGGAATATATATAATATATATAAATATATAATATATACTTACATATTTGACATTATCCTTCAACACACGTGAGGAGGCCATGTACAAGTTGGATCTTCCCGTTGACCCAAAGCAGACTGCTGCCATTGAGCGCCGGAGGAATGCGGAGCAGCAGCGCCAGAGCCGTATTTTCAATGCCAGGTACCGGACCATAGGGGTAAGTGCTCCCTTGGGGCAGTTTTGGACACCATACCTAAGGAAGGATGTGCTGGCCTTGAAGGGGGTCCAGAGGAAGTTCACAACAATGAACTGGGAATGAAGGATTTGCCATATTGACAAATGGTTGAGGAATCGGGGTCTGTTCCCGATGGAATTCAGAAGGAATGGGGGGAGGGGATCTCATTGAAACTTACAGAACACTGAAAAGCTGAGAGTGGCCATGGAGAAGGTGTTTTCAATAGTGGGAGAGACGAGAACACAGAGTGAAGGGACGCACCTTCAAAACTGAGATGAGGAGGAATTTCTTCAGCCAGAGGATGGTGAGTCTGGAATTCATTGCCAGTCTGGAGATTGGGTCACTGAGTGTCTTTCAGACAGGGATAGGTAGGTTCTTGATCAATAAGGGGATCAAAGATTACAGGGAGAAGACAGGAGATTGGGGATGGGAATCAAATCAGCCATGATTGAATTGTGGAGCATACCTGATGGGCTTAATGATCTAATTCTGGCCCTATATGTTACATCTGTAAGTTCTTCCATCACAAGGAGTCGGGGATTTGGTGTTTCGGGGAAGTGGTGGGATAGGAGCAGTAGGGGACTGTTCAGCAACCTCTAACCCCTCTGCAGTGGAGGAGCAGCAGTGTGCTCTGCCCATTCAATGACTGACCTGACGTGAGGATCCTTAACTCCCACTTTCCCACCTAATCCCCTCGACTCACTCATTGATTAAAAATCTATCTTGGTCTTGAACACGCTCAGTAACCCAGCTTCTACAGGTCTCTGGCGTAAAGAATTCCACACATTCACTCCTCTCCAAGAGAAGAAATTTCTCACCTTGATCTGAAATGAGTGACCTCCCCCGCCATTCCCCCCCCCCCAAACCTTACTCTGAAATTGTGCCCTCCGGTCCCAGACTCTCCCACAAGGGGAAACAGACTTTCCCCACCCTGAAAATCTGATATGTCTCAATAAGGCCGCCTCTCATTCTTCTAAACTTCCTGTGGGGGCTCATGGCACTTCAATGCATATAATAAGCAGTGGTGGAGCAGGCTCGAAGGGCTAAATGGCCCACTCCTCCTTCCAGTTTCTATATTCTGAGTGTTCCTTTTTGAATGCCTTTCAAAGCTTTGAATTAACTATCGAACCAGCTTGCGTCTGCAGGATCGGTGTGATTGAAGGTGTTACTATGAGGCAGGTGGCAGGTGTCAGGCTGCTCAAATTGGAAAGGAAAACTTGAACAAGCTACAGTTTTCCAATTTGTATTTTATAAGAAAGAATCTAAAGTCGGGAGAAAGGAAGTCAAACACTTGGGGAGATTTTGAAAAAAGTACATTTCAATATTTATTTGAAAAGAAACAAGAACATAAAGACACAAGATTAAATTTACACAGTCAACAGCATTTCTATAAACATTCCCCAAATAGAACCATAGAGATTTACAGCATGGAAACAGGCTCTTTTGTCCAACTTGTCCATGCTGCCCAGATTTTACCAGTAAGCTAGTCCCAATTAAACCTTTTCATTTATTAGTTTGAACCTTGCCTCTTTGACCAAACATTGGTTATGTCTTCGTGTTATATATGGACATAGCATTAGAAACTGGAGGAGGCCATTCAGCCCATCAAGCCTGCCCTGCCATTCAATAAAATCATGGATGATCTGACTGTGACCTCAGTTCCATGTTCCCCATCTGTGGCTTGGTGTCAGATTTTTGAACTGATTTGATTTATTGTTATTGTCACATATATTAACAGACAGTGAGAAGTTTCTTGCGTGCTACACAGACAAAACATACTGTTCATAAAGAAGGAAAAGATAGAGTGCAGAATGTAATGTTACAGCCATAGCTAGGGTGTAGAGAAAGATCAACTTAATTCGAGGTAAATCCATTCAAAAATCTGACAGCAGCAGGGAAGAAGCTGTTCTTGATTCGGTTGATACATAATCTCAGACTTTTGTATCTTTTTTCTGAAGGAAGAAGGTAGAAAAGAGAATGTCCAGGGTGTGTGGGGTCCTTAATTATGCTGGCTGCTTTGCCAAGGCAGCGGGAAGTGTAGGTGGAGTCAATGGATGAGAGGCTGGTTTGCGCAATGGACTGGGCTACATTGATGACCTTTTGTAGTTTCTTGTGGTCTTGGGCAGAGCAGCAGCCCATATCAAGCTGTGATACAACCAGAAAGAATGCTTTCTATGGTGCATCTGTAAAAGTTGATGAGAGTTGTAGTTGTCACGCCAAATTTCCTTTTCCTTAGTCTTTTGAGAAAATAGAGACGTTGGTGGGCTTTCTTAACTATAGTGTTGGCATTGCGGGTACCAGGACAGGTTGTTGATGATCTGGACACCGGAAAACTTGAAGCGCTTGACCCTTTCTACTTTGTCCTCATTGATGTAGACAAGGGCATGTCTTCCACTACGCTTCCTAAAGTCGATGACAATCTCCTTCGTTTTGAGAGAGAGATTACTGTTGCCGCACCAGTTCACCAGATTCTCTATCTCATTTCTGTACTGTCTTGTCATTGTTTGAGATCCGAACCACGATGGGTGGTGTCGTGAGCAAAGTTGAAAATCTTGAAAGACTTTGTGCAATTGCAATCCTGTGAAATGTCTTGTTCAGGAGAGAAATAGCAACGTCTTTTATGAAACTCATCTGAAATGTAAGCTTTGTACCTGGAATTTGGTGAGGTAAAGCATGAGATGTTTCACTTCAGGTACGATTGAAATGACCCAATTTTAACCAAAGTTTATTTAAGAATATAGTTAACATGTATAGTAAGAAAATTAGCAAGAACTTTTATCATCTACAAGTGAAAGCAAAACAATCACAATAAAGTATAACTCTTAACCGGTATATATCAGATGTTCTCATCAAAACCAATATTCAATAAACAAAACTCTTTAAACAGGTTTATCACATGATATTGGAATCCAGTTCCCTGGATGGAATGTTGATTTGAAATTATCTTGAAAACTCAGAGCAGCTTATAGTCTTCAGCTCCCCAATACACCAAAGCACAGTTTATTTACTGCAGCAACAAGCCTTTCTTTCAGCTAACTAGCAAAACAGGGAGAAAGAGACTTCTTTTCCAGCTTGCTTCGAAGATTGCCTCTAACACTGCAGCTAAAATGAAACTAAAATCAATATTGTCACCTGTCTGGCTTACAGTCTTTTTTCTCCTTACATCAATGACATCGCTTAAGGCTGTGAGCATGATTTTAAAAAAAACCTATCTTAAAGGGACACTAACATCATACAAAGGTTTCTGTTTAATTAATTCAGAGCTAAACACCTTGCTGTAGGGAGAATAGAGCACTTGGCAAACAGCAGGAAGCATAGACCGCTTTTGAAGGCTTATCTGTTAGTGTTTGGAATTCCATATTTGGCACAGTGGTTAGTGAGCTGCCCACAGTGCCAGGGATGTGAGTTCAATCAATGGCTTGAGATGACTGTCTCTGTGGAGTTTGCATCTTCTCCTGTTCTGCATGAGTTTCCTCCGGGTACTCCTGTTTCCTCCCACAGTCCAAAAATGTGCATGTTAGGTGGATTGGCCATGCTAAATTGCCCTTTAGTGTCCAAAGATGTGTCAGTTAGTGGATTGACCATGCTAAATTGTGCCCTAGTGTCCAAAGATGTGAAGGTTCGGTGGATTGGCCATTCTAAATTGTCCCCTCAGTGTCCAAAGATGTGCATATTAAGTGAATTGGCCATGCTAAGTTGTCCTCCAGTGTCCAAAGAGTGCAAGTTAGCTGGATTGGCCACATTAAATTGTCCCCTAGTGTCTAAAGATGTGCTTGTTAGGTGGATTGGCCATGCTAAATTGTCCCCTGGTATCCAAAGATGTGTAAGTTAAGTTGATTGGCCATGCCAAAACACCCCTAGTGTCCAAAGATATGTAGATTAGGTGGATTAGCAAAGTCTGTGGGGTTAAAAGGATAGGGGGTGGATGAGATGCTCTGTTGGAATCAGTGCAAACTCAATGGGCTGAATGGCCTCCTTCTACAGTATAAGGATTCTATGAATCACATCTACCCCTGACAACCTTTGATTCACTTGTCTCAAAGTGGCTAAGGAGCTGGGTGAATCAATTGTCACCATTTTCAAAGACTGGCAGCAAGTTCCTCTTGGTCCTGAACACCAGTACTGGGGATGTCGGGGAAGGAGAACATGACATGAAGTGAGGCTTGTGTGTTACAGGGACACCAGTAGGGCACAAATGGGCTAAATAGCCCACATCCGAATGCCATTGTTCATATAAGCTTTAACCCTTGTCACAGATATTACCATTTCTCTTCCTCTTGATTGGACAGGTGGATCGCACATTCTTGGATGAGCAGGTGGAAGATAAGAAGATGCAAGAGGATAGGGAGCGACTCCGTGATGAAGCTTTTCGTAATTATCTCCAAACAGTTACTTGGCCAGAGCTCTGCACAAAATGGCCCTATTCGCTCAAAAAAGCTGGGAGCCAAAGGACAGAAGCAGAGCAGGCACTGCACAATCAATAGAAATTCAAAGCGTGTTGTCAGGACAGTGTAAAGGGACCTTTACTCTGTATTTAACCTCTCACTGAGGGAGTACCGCACTGTGGGAGAGTCAGTGCTGAGGGAGCGCCGCACTGTGGGAGGGTCAGTGCTGAGGGAGCGCCGCACTGTGGGAGGGTCAGTGCTGAGGGAGCGCCGCACTGTGGGAGGGTCAGTGCTGAGGGAGCGCCGCACTGTGGGAGGGTCAGTGCTGAGGGAGCGCCGCACTGTGGGGGTCAGTGCCCTGTGGGAGGGTCGTGAGGGATCCCGCACTGTGTAGAGTCAGTGCTGAGGGGCGCCGCACTGTGGGAGGGTCAGTGCTGAGGGAGGGCCAGTGTTGAGGAAGCGCCGCACTGTGGGAGGGCCAGTGCTGAGGAACGCCGCACTGTGGGAGGCCAGTGCTGAGGAAGCGCCGCACTGTGGGAGGGCCAGTGCTGAGAAGCGCCGCACTGTGGGAGGGCCAGTGCTGAGGAACGCCGCACTGTGGGGGGCCAGTGCTGAGGAAGCGCCTCACTGTGGGAGGGCCAGTGCTGAGGAAGCGCCTCACTGTGGGAGGGCCAGTGCTGAGGGAGCGCCGCACTGTGGGAGGGCCAGTGCTGAGGGAGCCCGCACTGTGGGAGGGTCAGTGTTGAGGGAGCCCGGACAGTGGGAGGGTCAGTGTTGAGGGAGCCCGCACAGTGGGAGGGTCAGTGCTGAGGGAGTACCATACTGTTGGAGGGTCAATGCTGACGCAGCCCCTCTTCTTGCCCAGATGCCGAGAGCCTGCGCTTCGACAAGACAGCCCAGCTCCTAGAGGCACAGGAAGCAGAGAGAATTCTTCAGCTGAATAAGGAGGTGAATGAGTTCCGAACCCGCTACCAGCAGCCTGAGACCCAGCGCGAGTTTGACTTGTGGGACCCGGATGGGCTGAAGAAGGATGTGCCCGCCCGCATCAGTGACGATGACCCCCGCTGCGGCCCCTCGGGGCTGCAGAAATTTGCAGGCGAGGACCTGAATGAGAAGGCCCGGAAAAAGTTCCAGCAGCAAGAGTCCCGCAAGTGGCTGACAGCACAGAGAATGGAGAAGGAGAGGGCCGAGCGCGACCAGAAATTGGCAGGTAATTCCTGTCCTCTCCTCCCCATTCCTGTCCTCCTCCTCCTCTTCCCAGCTCTGGTTTTTCCTCCAAACCCGTCACCTCCTCACCTGCACCTCACTCAGTGTGTGTGTGTTTTCCCTCCAACCCCACCTCCCACAGATGATCTATACCACAAAAAGGAGATGGAACTCGATGCCAGAGCTACCAAGCTCGCTGAGCTAGAGGAAGAAGCCCGTCGAGCCCTCGACACTGCCACCCTTAACTACAACATGGCACTGGTAGGGGCTTTCTACCCTTCTGGGGTTGGGGGGTGGGGTTTTCAAGGATTGGAGGCAGAGGGGTGGTTGGACGGGATAGGGTCATTTTCATTTTGGGGAGGTGTGACTCTAGAACTTACTGTCTCAGAAGGAGATGGAGGCCAGATTGCGGAGGGGGGGGTGATGTGGGTGGGTGGTGGTGGAGGCATCACTCCTTACCTTGAAGGCAGAGGTTGGTAACTCCTTTTTGGGGGCGAGGGATCAAAACTTGTCGACACGGTGGGGGATTTATTTGGGAATGTGTCACTCAAAACACAAACACTTCAGCCACAATCTTGTTGAATGGTGCAGCAGGCTGGAGAAGGACCTAATGGCCTACACTTGCTTCTGTTTTGTAGGTTCAAGAGGGGCTGAATGGTCTCCTGCTCCAGTTGTGGCACAGTGGCTAACACTGCTGCCTCTCAGTGCCCGGCTTGGTTCAATTCCTGGCTTGGGTCACTGCCTGTGTGGAGTCTTCATGTTCTCCTCGTGTCTGCTTGACTTTCCTCCAATATGTGTAGGTTAGGTGGATTGGCTATGCTAAATTACCCCTTAGTGTCTGATGATGTGCTGGTTAGGGGGATTGGTCATGATAAATTCCCACTTAGTGTCCAAATATGTGCAGGTTAGGTGAATTGGTCATACTAAGTTGTCCCTTAGCGTCAGGGGATAGCTAGGGTAAATATGTAGGGTTATGGGAATAGAGCCTGGGTGGGATTGTGGTCGGTGCAGAGTCAATGGGCCGAATGCAGTTAACGTTTCGAGTCAGAACTGTTGAGGATATTTTGGACTTGAAACATTAGCTGCACACAGTTCTCCACAGGCGCTGCCTGACCTGCTCAGTTTCCTTCTCCCAGCACTTTCCATTATAATAGTGTTCAATTCTGGTCACCACATCTACCAGAAGGATGTGGAGGCTTTGGGGAGGGTACAGAAAAGATTTACTAGTATGTTGCCTGGTATGGAAGGCATTAGCTATGAGGAGAGGTTGAAGAAACTTGGTTTGTTCTCACTGGAACAACGAAGTTGAGGGGAGACCTGATAGAAGCCTACAAGATTATGAGAGGCATGGACAGAGTGGATAGTCAGAAGCTTTTTCCCAGGGTGGAAGAGTCAATTACTCGGGGGCACAGGTTTAAGGTGCAAGGGACAAGGTTTAAAGGAGATGTACGAAGCAGATTTTTTACACAGAGGATGGTGGTTGGCTGGAACTCGCTGTCGGGGGAGGAAGTGGAAGCAGGTACGATTGTGACTTTTAAAGGGTGTCAGGACAAATACATGATTAGGATGGGAATGGAGGGATATGGTACCCAGAAGGGTAGGGGGTTTTAGTTCAGTGGGGCAGCATGGTTGGTGCAGGTTTGGAGGGCCGAAGGGCCTATTCCTGTGTTGTAATTTTGTTTGTTCTTTATTCCTAATTGGCAAGGAGTGGGGGGAGGGGCGCAGTTTATTTCCCCTCTGACCCACCCCATGCCCCCACTCCCAGGGTGATAATCTCACATTCACTGTCTCCGTAGGCTGCTGAACAGGCGGCGGCACAGGAGATAGAGAGACAGCAGGAGACAGACAAGAACTACGCGGAGATCGGAAACCATGTATACGGGGACATCCTGACAGAGAATCCAGAGGTGGCGGTCAGTGCCTTTGGCCCTCACCGCGTGGTGACTGACCGCTGGAAGGGGATGAGTCCGGAACAGCTGAAGAAGATCGACCGGGAGAGGCGGCAACAGATTGAGGAGAACAAGGTGAGCCGGGAAGGCGTGATCACCAAATCAGGAAGTTGGGGGGGGGGGTTGCTGGGAAGAATATGGATGCTGTCACTGTCCCTGGAAGAATCTGTCCATAGTCTCCATTGCAGGCATTTATATTCAGCCTCATGCTGTCCCATTTCATAGCTGCTGTATAACTCCCAAGTGTCCTCCTGTCCGACACAGACGCAGGTCGGGGTCGGGAGAAGGTGGGGTGGAGACTGTGACGTATGTGTGATCACCTCAACTCAAAAACTGTGGTTAACAAAAGCCTCCATGACTGCCGACACAATCCATGTATCAGGGATGCTGCAAAAACGTCAGACAGTATTGTGGTGATATTGTCATCAGGCTATCAATCCAGAGGCTCAGGTAGAGGGGATGATACAGGTTCAAATCCCATCATAGCAGCTAGTGGAATTTCAACTCAATTAATATTAAAATCTGGGATTATAAAGCTCATCTCAGTCACAGTGACCGTGAAACTATCATCAATTGTCATAAAAGACTCCAATTTGGTTCATTAAATGTCTTCTTCAGGGAGATCTGCCATCCTTACCCCATTCTGGCCTACACATGACTCCCACACACACAATGTGATCAACTCTTTGGATCCAGTGAGCTACTAAGAGCTAACAGGGCAACAAGGGCCAAGCAAGAAAGGCTGGCCATGTCCGGGTCTGTCATGTCCCTGTGGAAAAAGAAAACATTAAGAATCTAGCAACACCAATTTTAAATCCAACCGATTTATTTGATAGTAAATTTGTGAGCTTTCGCCACTCTGTCTTCGTCAGGCAAATGCAGTGTTCTGGTCTGCAATAGCACACATATCAACACAGACAGTCACAGATTGCTGATTAGAATGCGAATCCTTACATCTAACCTGCTATTCAAGTGTTAAAAGTGGCTAACAATGTGTGTGAAGGGAATCCTGAGCATTGGTTAGAGAATTGTGTATTTTCTCCAGACAGCACAGTAAGTGAGGTTTTTTGCTAACCCAGTTAGCAACTCGGCCAACGTTGTCTACCTAATATGTTGCAAGAAAGGATGTCCCGAAGCATGGTACATTGGGGAGACCATGCAGACAGCGGATGAATGAGCATCGCTCAACAATCACCAGGCTAAACAGTTACCTTCCTGTGGGCGAACACTTCAGCAGTCATGGGCATTCGGCCTCTGACCTGCGGGTAAATCTTCTTCAGGGGGGCCTTCGTGACACACGACAGCGCAGAGTCACTGAGCAGAGACTGATAGCCAAATTCTGCACACGAGGACGGTCTTAACAGGGATCTTGGCTTCATGTCACACTATCTGTAACCCCCGTAACTTGCCTGGGTTAGCAAAAAACCTCACTTACTGTGCTGTCTGGAGACAATACACAATTCTCTAACCAATGCTCAGGATTCACACACATTGTTAGCCACTTTAACACTTGAATGGCAGGTTAGATGTAAGGATTCGCATTCTAATCAGCAATCTGTGACTGTCTGTATTGATATGTGTGATATTGCAGACCAGAACACTGCATTGCCTGACGAAGACAGTGTCAAAAGCTCGCAAATTTACTATCAAATAAATCGGTTGGATTTAAAATTGGTGTTGCTCGATTCTTACTGAGTTCTTACTACCCCAGTCCAACGCTGGCATCTCTACATCGAAAAAGAAAACGCCAGGGAAACAGCTAGGCAGAGGGTAGATAATTGCCAAAAACTGGGTCGCTCAATCCTGTTCTGATCAGGAATTACATTATCAGTAAGGCACTTAAAGTGGAAAATTCCTCAGATGATGTGGAATTTCTGACACAATGAAGGTGCATTGATTGTCACGGAGGGCTCAATTGGGTCCATCATGGGGTGTCTACAGCTTGCCTAGCCCCACATGTGATCTTTGACCTTCACCCGAGTTGCGGTCCATCTGTGGGTCATGCCATCGTGTGGTGTGCTACCATCCTGATAGGTGGGGCTCTGCGCCATGCGCTCACCGTTGAATCGGGGTGGGTTCTCTTGCGGAGCAACATTCAATGGACACTCTCTTCCTTCATCACTCCATGTCCCACTCTCCTTCCCCCCCTTGCAGAAGCTGAGGATGAAGGAGGCGCAGGACGAGGCTGAGTGGGACCAGCAGCGGATCATAGCAGCTCGGGCAGCCATGGCTCTGGAGAAGCAAGAGGCGGAAGAAGCCAGGAGACTGAGGGAGGAGCTGGATAACTACAACAAGCACCTGGCCAAGGAACAGCTGGCACAGTGAGTATCAGAACGGGAGAGGAGTGGCAGTGGGAGGGAAAGAGGTGGCGGGGAGGGAGAGGAGAGGCAGAGAGTTAGAGGGAAGGCTGGGAAGGAGAGGGATGGCAGGGGGACAGAGGGAGAGGAGTGGCAAGGGAAGGAGGGAGAGGGACGGAGGGGAACGTAGGGAAAGGGGTGGCAGTGGAAGAAGAGAGGGGAGTGGCGGGGAAGGAGGGAGAGGCATGGGAGGGGGAAGGAGGGAGAAGGGTAGTGATGAAGGGAGGGAGGTTGGTGGTGGAGAGGGAGGGATGGGAGGAGGAAGACGGGTGGTGAGGAGGGAGAAGGGAGAGGGCAGGAATGAGTTTGGGTGAAGGGGTTTAATGTCCTCTGGTATGGGGAGTATCCTGCAACAACAGCACTGGCTTTACCTCCTCCCAGACACACAGCACAATGTCTGTAGTGATGGGGCATTTCCTTGGCTGCAAACTAATGAACCGCTGGTTACTATCTTTCTGGGGTTGTCTCTTGGTGGGTATGGCAGCGTTTGTGTCCCACCAGACAAGACAGACCCCAAATTTAATCTTTTGTCCTATGATCCTTCCACTGACAATGTGGCGCTCCCTTTGCACTGACCCTCCCACAGTGCAGCGCTCCCTTTGCACTGACCCTCCCACAGTGCAGCGCTCCCTCAGCACTGACCTTCCAACAGTGCGGCGTTCCGTTGGCACTGACCCTGTGATTGTGCAGCATGTCCTCAGCACTGACCTGAAAACAGTGCTATGCTCCCTCAGTACTCATCCGCCAACGTGTGGTACATATAATGCAAGTGTAGAGGGAACTTTACCCTGTGCTGTACCTGTCCTGGGAGTGTTTAATAGAAGTGTTTGATAGTAATTGGATTACTAATGAAGAAAATTCTGAATTGCAGCCAAAATTATCTGGATAAGGAGATTTACACTAACCCACCAACTGCACAGTATTTCCTTCAGTTCAACACTTCCAGTCGCTGAAGAAGGTCCAGCTCAGCAAAGTGAACTGTGACGACGCTTTTACAGATTGGTGTTGATCCAGTCTGCTGATCTCTTTAAACAGATTAGAACTGAACAAGTTTCTTGTGATTCTCCGTGTTTCCCCCCCATAACTGCAGGATATATGGGCACATTGTTATTGTTAAAACATTGCTTACTGTTGGCCCCCTTCACCTGCTCTGCTGCCCCCCACGTACATTGCAGACATTCGAGAAGTTGCCTCCTGCACCCCCCCCCCCAAGAAAGTTTATCAAAATGAAATTTCCCTCAGATTTTGAAATAAAGGATGCGTACGAAGGCCTTGTCTAATCGCTTGCCGTCATTTAATGGAGAGAATTGCACCGTGATCATCTTTTGAGAGTTACATCAGTAAGGCCAATCACAGCCAAAGTCTGATACAGCTGGAAGCTGAGTGCCTGTCCCACTGCACGGACACACAATAAATTGAGCAGGAATCAGTACAAATCGGGAAGGCTGTGAATCCCAGCAAACCCCTCAGAATCTGCACAGTGCCTAGTTCCTCGTTCTGGCTGGTCTCAGCAAACACCTCCCATTGGGAACCAACCAGTGACAGGGTGCCGTTAGACGATGAGGAGGGACAAGATCAGGGGTGAGGGGGGAAACGGCAGGTTTGGTCCACCCTCCAGCCCCACCATTATCTGGGGAGAAGGTGGAGATAAGGCCAAAGGACGGATTGACAAGAGGTTAGGGGGTGGATATGTCTTGTGACGTCTCCAGTAGAGAGGGTGAAAAATAGACTTTGCTGGACAAACATCACAAACTGCGGTTCAAAATTTTCCATCGCCCACTCCCCGCCTCCCTCGCTCACTCTCCACCTCCCTCTAGGGCTGCATCCGGATGGCTCCGTCCAGCCGGATGACCTCTCCGTTCAGCATGGGGTTCTCGATGATGGCCTGTACCAAGTGGGCATACTCAGCTGGTTCCCCCAGGCGGCTGGGGAAAGGCACCTGGCGGGCCAGGAAGTTCCGCACTTTCTCCGGGAGACCCGCCAACAGCGGAGTGGAAAATAGACCTGGAGCAGAGGAGGGAAAGGAAGGAGTGAGGAAGGGAGGAAGCGAGAGAGGGAAAGGGTGAGGGAGAGAATGAGAGAAGGATGAAAGTAAAGAGAAAAAGATTGAGGGGGGAGGATAGAGAAAATTGGGTGGTACAAAGATAGAATAAGTGGCAGGGAGGGTGAAGGGGGAGAAAGAGAGAGCACAGGAAATAATGAGAAAGAGGATGGGATAGAGAGTGGGAGAGAGAGAGAAAAGGAATCAGGATTAAAATGTTGGGAAGCACAGTGTGTTGTGCTGCTGTTTCAGTCACAACACAGACACTCATCATCCATCACAATTCCTGCTTCATATCCGGTCACAACATTTACCTGTCCCTCCCTCAGCTTTCACATTCCTCTATTCCCTCCATCACTCCCCGCATCCTTTAACATCTCACCCAGTCTAATCCTACTCTCCCTCCTCACTCTCCGCACACTTTAATATCCTACCCAGTCTAATCCCACTCTTTCCCCCTCACTCCCTGCACTCTAAGATCCCATCCAGTCTAATCCCACTCTCTCATTCCCTGCACCCTTTAATATCCCATTCACTCTAATCCCACTCTCCCTCACTTCCCGCACTCTTTAATATCCTACGTAGTCTAATCCCATTCTCCCCCTCACTCCCCGTACCCTTTAATATCCCACCCACTCTAATCTCACATTCCCTCCCTCTCCCCACAGCCTTTAATATTTCATCCAGTCTAATCCCACTCTCCCCCTCACTCCCCATTCCTTTTAATATCCCACCCAGTCTAATCCCACTCTCCCCCTCACTCCCCATTCCTTTTAATATCCCACCCAGTCTAATCCCACTCTCCCCCTCACTCCCCATTCCTTTTAATATCCCACCCAGTCTAATCCCACTCTGCACCCTTCCCTGGCCTCTTCATTGATGCTCCCTATCTTCTCGTCTCCCGAGTGCCGTACCTGGCGCGATGGTGACCACCCGGATACCTTGCGGTGCCAGGTCCCGAGCAATGGGGAGGGTCATCCCCACAATGCCACCTTTGGAAGCCGAATACGCAGCCTGTCCCACCTGTGATGGGGAGGAGTGGAGGCAAAAGAAGCAGATGATAAGTATTTCCGTAAATCAACAGTCGCGGTCAACACTTTCTCTCGCGATTCTGCACAGTCGGTCGGGTTCGCTGAATTCTCACTTCACCCCCATTACCGACTGGATACCTCACATCTATCTGCAATAAAGGGGACTGGCAGGACAGAGTGAGCAGTTCCCTCTCTCAGGATGAGGCATTATACCCAAAAATCCCATCTGCTTCCCCTCAGGAACGAAGGGTTGGGAGTGGGAGGGAGTGGAGTTCTGCCCCCACTACCTACAGCGTCAAAGGATATCCCATGATCAATGTCAATCTGACAGCAAGAAAACCACAGGGTCACCATCGCATTGGTGGGATCGCCTTGTGCCTCTACTGGACTGTGCACTCCCGACATTACGAGGTTACAGTGTCTGTGCTACCAGGCCCGCCATTGTGCCAACTCTCCGATTACCAATTTACAGAATGGGAAGGGGGCAGCAGGGGAACAATAACGGGGGTAGGAAATGGGAAGGAGGTGGGTGAATGGGAAAGGGGGCGGGAACAGGAGCGGGGGAACGGGAAAGAGATGGGGGAAAAGACAGGAATTGATGGAGGGGGAATGGGAAGGGGGATGGGGGTCAGTAGATGAGGAGACTGGTTGCGACCTGTCCATCATAGGCTGCGACGCTGGCAGTGTTAATGATCACACCCCTCTGACCGTCCGCATCCGGCTCATTCTTCCCCATCTCGGCTACGGATAACCGGATCACATTGAAAGTCCCTGCGATGTTCACCTGAATAGGGAATGGGAGAGAATCCAGTCAATAAACTAACTATCTGGGTTTATTATACCAGCACCCAGTCTAATCCCACCCTCCCACTCACTCCCCTCCCCCTTTAAATGTCCCACCCAGTCTAATCCTACTCTCCCCCTCACTTCCCGCAGCTTTCAATATCCCATCCAGTCTAATCTTATTTTCCCCCTCACTCCCTGCACCATTTAATATCCCACCCAGTCGAATCCCATCTCCCCCTCACTTCCCACACCCTTTAATATCCCACCAAGTCTAATCCCACTCTCCCTCCCTGCACACTTTAATATCCCACCCAGTCTAATTGCACGCTGATCAGTCAGTGCATACGGTGATCACTCGCTGAAAATCCTCGAGACTGTGGGCAATGTCTTTCTTGAAGTTGTAGGTTTTAACGGCCACAGCGATCCCCGCACAGTTCACTGCGATATCCAGCCGGCCAAACTTCTCCTTGGCCAGGGAAACAGCACTCTTGACATCTGATTCTGAGGTGACCTGACAGGGAGGGAAAAGAAATCAGTGCAAGGAATCTGTTCCGATTATCAATCCACTCTGCATCTGACACCAAGCCCTCCAATTAATCATCTATCCTCACCACATTCCTGATTCCAGAGAAGGTACCAAACAATACCTTGTGGGAGGGTCAGAGATGAGGGAGTGTTGCACTGTCGGAGGGTCAGCGCAAAAGGGATGCTGCGCTGTCGGAGAGTTAGTGCTGAGGGAGCTCTGCATTATCAGAGAGTCAGTGCTGAGGAAGCACTGAACTGTCGCAGAGTCAGTGCTGAGGGAGCGCTGCACTATCAGAGAGTGAGTGCTAAGGGAGTGCTGCACTATCAAAGGGTCAGTGTTGAGGGAGCGCCGCACTGTTGGAGGGTCAGTGCTGAGGGAGAACCGAGGGAATGTACAGCTCTTCCTGTTTCATTTGCAGTGGTGGTCTCCCTGTTTTCATGCACGGTGAAACCTCCCACACCTCTCTATCTACTGTGGGAAGGGAAGGGGTACACATGTTGGCCTTACATCAGCTGGTGCGAAGGCACAGCTTTCCCCCAGGGCCTGGGCCACGCTGGCTCCGTCTGAGGTTGGCAGATCCACGATCACGGCACTGGCTCCCTGCTGCACCAGCCTCTCGGCTGTGGCCCGGCCCAGCCCCGAAGCTCCGCCCGACACCAAACCGACCAAACCCTGGCAGGGAACAGGAGCAAAGAAGATTACTTGATTAGAGTGAACACAAAGTACAATCCGGCCACATTAATGCTGCTACTGCTTCTGCACTCGGTCAGGCATCATCAATCTCACTCTACCCTCCCACTCTGAGGGTGCAGACTCGAATTGCAGCCCAGACACCTGAGCCTTTCCTCCAATGCACCTGACAACCAGTGGAAGACCTGGCGGGATTGTTGTCGGTGCAGCCTCAATGGACTGAATGGCCTCCTTCTGTGCTGTAAGAATTCTATGACACTGTAGTTAAAAAAGCCCAGTAACACCTCTACTTTCTCAGAAGACTATATGCTACAATGCTCACCAATTTTTACAGGTACCCCATAGAAAGCATTCTTTCTGGTTGCATCACAACTTGTTATGGGCTCCTGCTCTGCCCAAGACTGCAAGGAACTACAAAAGGTGAATGTAGCCCAATCCATCACACAAACCAGCCTCCTCTGCATTGACTCTGTCTACACTGCCTCAGAAAAGCAACCAGCAAAATCAAGGACACCACACACCTCCAACATTCTCTCTTCCACCTTCTTCTGTTGAGAATAGATGCAAAAGTCTGAGATCATGTGCAAAACAACTCAAGAACCGCTTCTTCTCTGCTGTCATCAGACTTTTGAATGGACCTACCTCGCATAAAGTTGATCTTTCTCTATACCCTAGCTATGACTGTAACACTACATTCTGCACTCTCTCCTTTCCTTCTCTATGAACAGTATGTTTTGTCTCTATAGCACACAAGAAACTATACTTTTCACTGTGTACTAATACATGACAATAATAAATCAAACACATCAGTTAGTGCATAGCTAGATCCCAAAAACAACACAGGCACCTCATGACCATGGAAGGTGTGAGATAATGCACTTTGGAAACAGTAACAAGACAAGGGAGTATTTAATGAATGGAGGGAAACTGGAAAGCTCAGAAGAACAAATAGATCTTGGGGTAATTATCCACAGACCCCTGAAGGCAGCAGGGCAGGTGAACAGATTCATTAAGAAGGCATATGGGACACTTGTTTTCATCAGTCGTGGCACAGAGTATAAGAGCAAGAGCTGTACAGAGTGTTGTTTAGGCCACAGCTGGAGGATTGTGTACAGTTCTGGTCACCTCACTATAGGAAGGGTGTGATTGCACTGGAGGGGGTACAAAGGCAATTCACCAGGATGCTGCCTGGGATGGGGCATTTGAGCTATGAGGAAAGACTGAATAAGCTTGGATTATTTCCTCTACAGCAAAAAAGGCTGAGGGTGGATATGATTTGGGGTACTGCAGATTATGAGGGGTATGGACAGAGTAGATAGGGAGCAGTTATTCCCCTTGATTGAGGGGTCAATTGTGAGGGAACATAATTTAAGGATGAGGGGCAGGAGATTCACAGTGGATTTGAGATATACTTTCACTCAGAGGGTGGTGGGAATCTGGAATCACTCCTGGGAAGATAGTGGAGGCTGAAGACCTTACAACCTTTAAAGTGTTTGGATGAGCATTTGAAATATCGTAATGTTCAGGGATATGGGACAAGTTCTAGAAAATAGGATTAGGGTCACTTTAGCAGTAGTTGTCAGTGCATTCTGCACAGTACAACTCTATGATGATGGCCGAACCAGTTTTTTTTCATTAAGTGATATTAACTTTAGGGATAAAGATCGCTCTGAGATAATTGGACGGATGTGAACATGAAATTGTTTAAAGACAGGAAAAGCAGCAGTCAGAGGAATAACAAACTCCAGGAACAGAAGGAGACCATTCAGCCCCTCTTGAGCCTGTTACACAGGAACAGGAGCAGGCCTATTCAGCCCTTTTCAAATCTGTTACACAGGAACAGGCGAGGGTCCACTTTGTACTTCTCGAGCCTGTTGTACAGGAACAGGAGGCCATTCAGCCCATCTTTTAAGCCTGCTTCTTCACCCAACCTAATAATGGTCTTGAAAGTTGACCCTGTAACAATGCGCTGGAAGGAGGGGGGGAAGTTGAATTTGTGCTTATTTTCACTCAGGGCTATGCCAGGAAGCCCATTCCGTGAATGTGTTTGTGTGTGTAGGAGGACAGGACATTAGGTTCCTACGGCTGGTCCTGCTGACCTTCGACTTCTGAGCCGTATGGCCCTCTTGAGATAGAATCTTTGCGGCTCTAATTGTTGTTCTGTCCCCGAGGAACCCAAATACCGAGGCCTTTTTGACTGTAATTCCCCCTTTCCCTCTGTCTGTCTACCTCCCCACTTTTTCTCTCACCTTCAGGGATCTCAGCGCCGCCATCTTAATCCCACGGCGCTGGCAGCAGCACAGCCAATCACAGAGCAGGGGTGGAAGGGTAGGTGACCAATCAGAGAATGGCGCTTATTAGCCAATGGCCACACTGCTGCCCCACCGGGCCAAATACTTGGCTGCATCCTACGCAGGCGCCGCTCATTGACAGGCTCCTCCAATCAGAGGAGGCCATTCGCCAGGCGCTTGTCCAAACGCGGTCCGGCTCTCCTCAGGCTCCTCCAATCGGATCACGTTCGTTGTCACGATTCTCCAATCGGATCACGCCGCTCCACTTGGCGCGTTTGTCAATCGCGGCGACGCCCGGTTGTCAGCTTCGTCCAATCGGCTCGTTTCCCGCTCCAGCCAATGGGGACGGGCCGGCATCGAGTCACGTGATAAGGACAGCCAATTACATCTTTCACCCTGCACAGCCAGTCGCGTGCGCGCACATCTACCCAATGAGCGCGCCCGCCCGCCCCCTTCCCCCTTAGGCCAATGACTGATTGCTCAGTTCCCAGGCCAACCAGTCAGATCTTTCCCCGCTCCATGCAGCCAACCAATCGGCGGGCTAATTGCCTCCTCGTGCCAGCCAGCGTCCCAGCCGTTGCCGCCGCCATCATCCTGTCGGCGGACGGAGGTGCTGGATGGCATAACGGTCTACGGGCATTGTCGAGGGAATCCTCCACCCCATGAGGCCCGGAGACCTGAGGATAAAAATGGGCAAGAAAGTTGACTGCACCTGGGCTAGTGAATCAGAGACAGGTAGCAGCAGCAGGAGCGGGTGATTTGGCCCTTCGAGCCTGCTCTGCCGTTCAGTATGATCATGGCTGACCCTTTAGCTCAGAAAGAAGTATCACAACACCAGGTTAAAGCCCAACAGGTTTATTTGGTAGTAACCTCCGCTAGCTTTTGGAGCGCCATTCCTTCATCAGGTGAGCGTCCTCTATCTCAATACTACACTCCCCACCCTCTGCCTAAACAGCACCCCCCCCCTCCCCCACCGGGTGCCTTTAGAGTCTGAAAATCGAGCCATTTCCTTCTTAAATATATTCAGTGCCTTCGATCCCACAGCTTTCTGTGGTAGAGAATTCCACTTGTTCACCACCCTCTGAGTGAAGACATTTCTTCCAATGTCTGTCCTAAACGGCCTCCCCCGTTTTCTGAGACAAGGTCCCCCTATTCCAGCCCCTCCCCAGCCAGAGGAAACAACATCCCTGCATTCAGATTGTCCAGCCCTGTCAGAATTTTATATGTTTTAATGAGATCCCCTCATTCTAAACCCACTCGGCGGACTCAATCTCTCTTCATACAACAATCCTGCCACCCCAGGGATAAATCGCAGTGAATACAGGCCTGGTCGACCCAATCTCTCCCTAGTGGACAATGCTTCTTTTAAAAATTTGATTTATTATTGTCACATGTATTAACATATAGTGAAAAGTATTGTTTCTTGTGCGCAATAACAGACCAAACATAGCATTCAATCCTGCCATCCCTGGAATAATCCCAGTGAATACAGACCCGGTATATCCAATTCCCCCTCATACAACAACCCTGCCATCCCAGGAGTAAATCCCAGTGAGTACAGGCCCATTTGGCTCAAGTTCTCCTCATACAACTATCCTGTTATCCCTGGAATAAGTTCCAGTGAAAAAGGCCCGGTTGCCCCAATCTCTTAGAGCATACAAAACTACTGCACAAATAGGCCCTTTGGCCCACAAGTTGCGCTGATCATATTGCTTTCTACTAGGCTTACCTACAACCCTCAATCCTATTAAGTCTTTTCATACAACAATCTTGCCATCCCAGGAATCAGTCTGGTGAACAGTCACTGCAGTATCTCTACTTAGATAAGAAGACCAAAACTGCACACAATGGGTACTTCTCACATTTAACGCTACTTGGGGGAAGCACGGAGGGTGGCAACAAGGGGAACAGAATGTACTCTGGGTGAGGGTGGGCTTCAATGTTCATCACCAAGAGTGGCTCAGTAGCACCATCACAGACTGAGCTGGCTGAGCCCATCAGGACACAGCTACTAGTCTGGGTCTGCGACAGTTGAGGATGGTGTGGGAATAGAGAAATAGTACAGGGTCAACATGTAAAGGTAAATTGTGAGACCAACAAATCCAAAGAACCCTGGATATCGAGAGATATATGGATTTGGATAAAGAAAATAGAAAGGCTTATGGTAGATACAGGGGACTCAAAACAGTAGAAACCTTGAAGGATTATAGTAAGAGCAGGTGGGATATCATTAACAACCTATCCTGGTTCCTCCATGCCAACACTATAGTTAAGAAAATCCACCAACACCTTTACTTTCTTAGGAGGCTACGGAAATTTGGCATGTCCGTTACGATTCTCACCAATTTTTACACATGCACAATAGAAAGCATCCTTTCTGGTTGTATCACAGCTTGGTGTGACTCCTGCTCTGACTAAGACCATGAGGAACTACAAAGGGTTGTGAAACAAAGTCCAGAGTGTCACGCAAACCAACCTCCCATCCATTGACTCCATCTACACTTCCCGCTGCCTCAGGGAAAGCAGCCGGCATAACAAGGCCCCCACGCACCCCGGACGTTCTCTCTTCTATCTTCTTACATTGAGAAAATTATACAGAAGTCATGTACCAACTGACCCAAGAGCAGCTTTTTCCCTGCTGCCATTAGACTTTTAAATGGACCTACCTTGTATTAAGTTGATCTTCCTTTACACCCGAGCTATGCCTGTACCACTACATTTTGCACTCTCCTTCCCTTCTGTATGTACTTTATGAATGGTGTACTCTGTAAATTGCACAAGAAAAAATACTTTTCACTACATCTCAGTACATGTGTCAATAATAAATCAAATCAAAACAATTTAAAAAGAAATGAGGAAAGCGATAGGGAGCATGAAAAAACACTACTGGGAAAATAAAGACAAATCCTAAGGTGTTTTATAAGTATATTAAAGGGAAGAGTATATGCCAGGGAAAGATTAGGGCCCATTAGAGACCAAAGTGTGTGTGGAGCCGAAAGATCTAGGTGAGATTTGAATGAGTATTTTGCATCAGTGTTTGCTGTAGAAAAGGCCGAAGTAGGTATAGAAATCATGGAGAGGAACTGTGATATCATTGAATAAATCAGTATTAAGAAGTAGGAGATATGAATGGTTTTTAGTGGCCTTGAAAGTGGCTCAATCCCCAGGTCCAGAAGAGATGTATCCTAGGCTGATGTGGGGGGCAAGGGAGGAGATTGTAAAGACTCTGATGCTAATTTTCATATCTCTCTGGAGGAGATCATAGTAAGAAGTCTCACAACACCGGGTTAAAGTCCAACAGGTTTATTTGTAGCAAATGCCACTAGCTTTCGGAACTGGCTATTCAAGGAGACTTCTTAGTGTGTTTACCCCAGTCCAACGCCAGCGTGTCCACACACATTAGTGATGCCAGAGGACTCGGGGACAGCTAATGTGGGATCATTATTTAAGAAGGGAAGTAGAGATAAACCAGGGAATATTAGTGATAGAGAAATTATTGGAAAAATTTCTGAGGGATAGTTATAATCACCATTTGAGGAGGCGAGAATTAATAAGGGATAGTCAGCATGGCTTTGTCAGGAAGAAGATCATGTTTAACAAATTTGATTGAATTTTTCAGGGAAGTGACTTGGTGAGTAGATGAGGGCAATGCAGTTGATATCATCTACATGGACCTCAGGATGGTTTTGACAAGGTCCCACATGAGACTGGTCAAGAAGGTAAGACAGCCCATGGGATCAAGGGAAATTTGGCATCAAAAAGTAGCTTAGTGAAAGATGTGATGAAAGTGCTATTATTTTGGATAATACATATTTTTCTATTTGAGGGGAATGTTTTAAAATTTTGTTTCTTTGACAGGCAGTCAGTATGTTTGACAGTAATACAGCTCAGATGCAGGGAAATCGGGTTTATTACTCACTTTAGCCATGTAGTGTTTACCAAGTTAAACCTAATGGACTTTGTTTGAGAAAAAGAACAGGCCCCTGGGATTTTGAAGAAAGGAATGGAAGGTGGTTTTAGACTGACAGGATAAGGTGGTTAATGGGAGGAGCCAGAGAAACAGTTTTGAATCCTGGCTAGGGTTTGTTTAAGGACAGAAGTCTACAATATCTCTCTGAAAGTTTCAAGATTGACTACACTCCTTATAGAAAATATACTTATGGATGTTAATGGTATTTAGATAAAGCAACAAAGAAAAGGACAGCACAGGATCAGGCCCTTTGGCCTTCTAAGCCTGTGCCGACCATGATGGCCAAACTAAAGTAAAAGAAAATCTTCTGCCCTTACTCAGTCTGTATCTCTCTATTCCCTTGCTATTTGTGAACCCATCCAGATGCCTCTTAAATGCTGCTAATGTGCTTGCTTCCATCACCTTTTCTGGCAGAGTGTTCCAGGCACCCATGACTCTACATGAAAATCTTCCACCACGCATGTCCCTAAAACTTCCCCCCTCTCATCTTGAACATGGTCTCCTTGTGATTGATACTTCCACCCTGGGAAAATTCTCTGACTATCCACCATATCTATGCCTCTCATAATTTTGTAGAACTCTATCAGGCCTCCCCTCAGCTCCATCTTTCCAGTGAAAACAATCCTAAAGTATTCAACCTCTCCTCAGAGTCAACACCCCCGAGACGAGGAAACATCCTGGTGAACGTTCTTTGCACTCTCTCCATATCATTCTGGTAGTGTGATGACCAGAACTGCACAGCATTTAAAGTGTTTTTTATAGTTTGTAACAAGAATGTTGTCTATTGGGAACTGAAGTAGTAATAAGTTAGAAATCAGAGTTGTTTATTTTCATGTTTAAAAATTGCTCAAATGAATAAGTTCAGCTGCTTACTAAAGGGTATACTGGCACTGGAGAGAGTGCAGAGGGTATTCACTAGGCTAATTTCGGAGTTGAGAGGGTTGGTTTATGAGGAGTGACTGAGTAGACTGGGACTATACTCAAAGGAATTTAGAAGAATGGGGAGAAATCTTATAGAAACATCCAAGATTATAAAGGGAATAAATAAGATAGAAGCAGGAAGATTGTTTCCACTGTAGGTGAAACTAGAACTAGAGAGCATGGCCTCAAAATAAGGGAAAACAGATTTAGGACTGAGTTGGGGAGGAACTTCTTCACCCAAAGGGTTGCAAATCTGTGGAATTCCCTGCCCAGTGAAGCAGTTGAGACTACCTCATTGAATGTTTTTAAGGCAAGGATAGATAAATTTTTGAACAGTAAAGAAATTAAGGGTTATGGTGAGTGAATGGGTAAGTGGAGCTGAATCCATGAAAAAATCAGCCATGATCTTATTGAATGGCGGAGCAGGCTCGAGGGGCCAGATGGCCTACTCCTGCTCCTAGTCTTATGTTCTTATTTGTCAGTGGAATTACTTCTGGAGTGAAGGATCCTATCCTCACATTTATGCCAAAATCAAAAAATTGTTGAGGTCTATTCTGGCTTCCCTATGGGTGGCACAGTGGTTAGCATTGCTGCCTTATAGTGCCAGGATCAGTATTTGATTCTCGGCATGGGTCACTGTCTGTGGAGTGTGCACATTCTCCCTGTGTCTGCGTGCGTTTCCACCGGGTGCTCTGGTTTCCTCCCACAGTCCAAAGATGTGCAGATTAGGTGTATTGGCCCTGCTAAGTTGACTCTAGTGTCATGGAATTAGCAGGATAAACATGTGGGGTTATGAGAATAGGGCCTGAGTGGGTTTGTGCTTGGTGCAGATGAGCCGAATGGCATTCTTGTGTACTGTAAGAATTCTGTGATTCTCTATAAAAGCAGGGAGGTTGTGATGGAGCTGTATAAAATGCTGGTTAGTTCACATCTAAAGCACTGTGCAATTCTGATCTCCACACTATAGGAAGGATGTGATTGCACTGGACAGAGTATGGAGGAGATACACCAGGATGTTGCCTGGGCTGGAGTATCTCGGGGATAGAGAGAGGCTGTTAGGCTGGAGCTGTTTTCCTAAGAGCGGAGAAGGCTGAAGGGAGGACCTGATCAAGGTGTACAAAATAATGAGGGATAAGATAGGGTGAATAGAAAAGAACATTTCCTGCCTTAGCAGAGGGGTCAGTAACCAGGGGATAGATTTAAGGTTAGGGACAGGAGATTTAGAGGGGATTTGAGGAGAAGTCTTTTCACCCAAAGGGTGGTGACAATCTGGCACTCACAGCCTGAAAAGGTGGGAGAGGCAGAAACCCTCACAAGATTTGAGAAGTATTTGGATGAGCACTTGAAACACTGCAGCATACAAGACTGTGGACCAAGCGCTGGGAAATGGGATTAAAATAGTTAGGTTCTTGAGAGCTGGACCTTCCCGCACAAACATACACCATACCGACTTGGAAGTCTATCGGACATTCCTTCACTGAGACTGGGTCAGTATCCTGGAAATCCCTCTCTACCAGTGCTGTGGGTATACCTACATAACACGGGACTGCAGTGAGTTCAAGATGGAGGCTCACCCACCACCTTCTCAAGTGGGTAATTAGGGATGGGGGATAATTGCTAATAGAAAGTGCTGCACCACATGTGGAAGGGTCATTGCTAAGGGAGTGCCTCACTGTGGGAGAGTCAGTGCTGAGGGAGTGCCACACTGTTGCAGGGTCAGTACTGAAGGAGCACTGCAGTGTCGGAGGGTCAGTGCTGAGGGATCATCACATTGTGGGAGGGTCAGTGCTGAGGGAGTGCTGCACTTCAGACAGTCAAAGGTGAACATAGAACATTACAGCACAGAACAGGCCCTTCGGCCTTCGATGTTGCGCCGACCAATATGAAAAGCAATGCCCCTCCATACTAAACCATTCCCTTCTCTTCCATATACTTATCAACTAACCTTTTAAACGCCACCAAACTTGGCGCATCTACAACTGCTGCAGGCAGGGCATTCCACTCCCGAACCACCCTTTGGGTAAAGATGAGGGAGCACCGCACTGTCAGAGGGTCAGTGCTGCACTGTGGAAGGGTCAGTGCTGAGGGAGTACTGCATTGTGGGAGGGTCAGTACTGAGGGGGCATCACACTGTTGAGGATCAGTGCTAAGGAAGTGACGCAGTGTTTGGAGGGTCAGTGCTGAGAGAGTGCTGCATGGTGGGAGGGTCAGTGCTGAAGGAGTGCCGCACTGTGGGAGGGTCAGTGCTGAAGAAGTGTCACACTGTGGGAGGGTTGGTACTGAGGGAGCACTGTATTGTTAGAGAGTCAGTGCTGACAGGGTACTGCACGTGGGAGGGTCAGTGCTGAGGGAGCATGGTATTGTTAGACAGTCAGTGCTGACAGAGCACTGCACTGTGAGAGGGTCAGTGCTGTACTGTGGGAGGATCAGTGCTGAGGGAGCGCCGCACTGTGGGAGGATCAGTGCTGAGGGAGCGCTGCATTGTTGGAGGGTCAGTGCTAAGAGAACGCTGCACTGTCAGAGATATTATCTCTCAGAGAAGATATCAATTTAATTGTAAAAATAATTCATAGATTCTCAGTTTGGGACCTGTTTGATGGTTAAAAAATACTCTAGTACTTTCGAGACCAAGTTCCATTTTGGTCAAAGCTGTGTAGCTTTAGCAGTGGGAGTGTATTTGTCTTGCAGAATGAGCTCAGTCAGTAGTAAAGCTGTATTAACATTACCTTGCTGCCAGGGGGCAGCATGACACTGCAAAGTGGAGAGGCTAGCTCTGTCTGTCACACTATCTGTAACCCCCGCAACTTGCCTGGGCTTGCAAAAATCTCACTAACTATTCTGGTTGGAGACAATACACGTCTGTTTAACCTGTGCTTATCACTCTCTCCATTCACATTGACTGTACCTTTAAGCTTAATTACCTCATCATTCACCTGATGAAGGACCCTGAGACTCCGAAAGCTTGTGCTGCCAAATAAACCTGTTGGACTTTAACCTGGTGTTGTGAGACTTCTTACTGTGGCAGTCTGAAGCCAGTGTCCATGTCTCATGCTGGCAGGTCTCCATACCACCTTGTGCACCTGGAAATGCCTGAGCCCCTGCACCAATCCTCCAAAGAGTATGCCCTTTGAGTGCATTCCAGAGGGTACTATTGGCTCATGCCTCCTAAGTTTCACCACTGACCAGCTCTGAGAAAGATCATAGAATGCGTACAGCATTCGGCCCGTCGAGTCTGACCCACAACAATCCCAGCCAGGTCCTATCTCCGTAACAGTGAGAGCCTTTTTCCTCGGATGGTGATGGCTAACATGAGGGAACATAGCTTTAAATTAAGGGGTAGTAGTTGTAGGACGGATGTCAGATGTAGGTTCTTTACTCACAGGGTAGTAAGAGCGTGGAATGCCCTGCCTACAGCAGTTTTGGCCTCGCCAACTTTAAGGGCGTTCAAACGGTCAGTGGATAGCCATATCAATAACATTGGAATAGTTGAGGTTAGAGAGTCATTAGATTGGTGCCACTGGTCGGCGCAACATTGAGGGCCGAAGGGCCTGTACTGCGCTGTAATATTCTATGTAACCTTACATATTTTGCCCTGCTAATCCTCCTGTCACTAAGGGGCAATTTAGAATGGTCAATCAACCTAACCTGCACATCTTTGGAGCGTGGAAGGATATTGGAACACCGGAGGAAACCCTTGCAGACGCAGGGAGAACATGCAGATCTGCACAGACAGTCAGCTGAGGCTGGAATTGAACCTGGGTCCCTAGAGCTGTGAAACCACTGTGCTGCCCTGTATTGTTTTTACAACCACTGTTCGCACGTTCACTTATTAGACTTAATGTTATAGTGAGCCTCTAAGATCAGAAGGGGTAAAGATGGAGTAAAGTAGCTGTTATAGGACTGATAATCCTGTGGTCCAGAGTGGGGGAATGTGCATTCGAATCCCACCACAGCAAATAGTCAAATTTGAATCTCATAAAAATCTGGAGTTAAATGTCTGATGATGACCATTGTCATAAAAAAAACCATCTGGTTCACTAATATCGCCTTAAGGAAGAAAGGGAATCTGCCATAATGTCCCTGGTCTGGCCTACATGTGACTCCAGAGCGCCCTCACACACAACACTGTGGCCGACTCTTAATTGTCCCCTTGGAAACAACCCCAAGCCAGACACCCAGTTCAAGAGGCAATTAGGACTGGGTGATAAATTTCGCATCCCCTGAAGAATAATGGGTGGGATTCTCCCAAAGAAATTCCAAATGTCGAATTTGCATAAAAAGTAAATGCCACTGGATTTTTCAGCGGTGGTTTCAAAATTAATCTCCCACGTTCTGCACACTGCAGAGTGCACTCATATGAGTCACATTGAAAATCAGAGACAGGACCTATTCCCACTGGAGAGGCCAGCAGCATTGTGCTGAGCAGATCGCTGCGCATGCAGTAAGATCTGTCAGTGGCACGATCAGTCAGTGGCGAGATAACAAAGAACAACACAGCACAGGAAACAGGCCCTTCGGCCCTATAAGCCCACGCCGCCCATTTTAACACTCAGCGAGTGCCTCATTCCAATCTGTCAGTGGCGAGGTCAGTCAGTGCCGAGATCTGTCAGCAGCACGATCTGTCAGTGCTGAGATCTCTCAGCACTGCGATAGTTCAGTGCTGTGATCTCTCAGCGATGCGATCTCTCGGTGCTGAGATCTCTCAGCACCACGATCTCTCAGCGCCGCGATCTGTCAGTGCTGAGATCTGTCAGCAGCGAGATCAGTCAGTACTGAGATCAGTCACCGCCACGATCTGTCAGTGCTGAGATTTGTCAATGCCGAGATCTGTCAGCACTGCGATCTCTCAGTGTCATGATCTGTCAGTGCCGAGATCTGTCAGCACCCAGATCAGTCAGCGCCGCGATCTGTCAGTGCTGAGATCTGTCAGCAG
Organism: Sphyrna mokarran; assembly: GCA_024679065.1. NCBI lineage: Eukaryota > Metazoa > Chordata > Chondrichthyes > Carcharhiniformes > Carcharhinidae > Sphyrna > Sphyrna mokarran. Next base: position 81,115,334 of record JAGIQG010000013.1, on the reverse strand, counting down.
CGAGATCAGTCAATGCTGAGGTCAGTCACCGCCACGATCTGTCAGTGCTGAGATTTGTCAGTGCCGAGATCTGTCAGCACTGCGATCTCTCAGCGCTGAGATTTGTCAGCGCCCAGATCAGTCAGCGCCGCGATCTCTCGGTGCTGCGATCAGTCAACAGTGAGATCAGTCAGTGCCACGATCTGTCAGCGGTGAGCTCTGTCATTGCTGCGGTCTGTCAGTGCTGAGATGTGTCAATGCTGAGATCTGTCAACGCCAAGATTGGCGCATGCGCAATGGCCCCGCACTGCCAGCCTCGATTGCTGATCAGGCTTGCAATCCCTGCATTGTTGGCCCTCTAACTCCCCACCCTCCCCTCCACGTCCAATCACTGGCCCCCAAACGTGCCCGGGCCAGCTTCAACCTACCCCCACCCCAGCCTGCTTCGATGTGCCCCCTTACTATGCAGCCGATTTCGCCCCCGCCCCCACAATTCCACCTCCAGTACCAGTCCAGGCCCCCCTGCTCCCTACTGTACAGCTCCGACCTCCCCCATCCCTCCGATGCCCAGCCCCTCTCACTGGTCTCCCTCCCTCTGTCACTCAGCCCAAGTACAGAATGACAGCAGAACACCTTCCAGCCCCACCAATCGCTGCCTCCTCCCCCACTCATCTCCGAGGTTCTGCCCATTAAGCCCTACCCATTGGCACTGCCCCCTGCCCAGTGGGAAGTGCTAAGGTGCCCTCTGGGCATTGGCACTTTCCCCTCAGCAGAGGGAGTCTAGGCTGGCAGTTGCAAGGTGGCATTGCCAGGGAGGGGGGCGGGGGTGTGGGATAACACCCCCTACCCCAGTGCCTGACCCTCTGGCAAGGCCTCAGTTACCCCCACCCCTTTACTCCAGCAAGATTGTGCTGCCAGGTCCCTGAAAGTGAGGAGCTACTGTAAATCCTGCTGGAGTGAAACACTTCTGGCCGGGGGTGAGGGGACAGGCAGCTCGCGGACATTTCAGTCCCAGCCCACTAAGACATTGAAATTGAATACAAATTGTAATTTAAATAAATTATGCAGTAATGCACTGATTTCTGCCCATGCACGAGATAGCTCTTCCAACAGTTCAGCACCCCAGCTGTACTGCTGCCTCAAATGATAGTTCCCACAATGGAAAAAAAAGCAGGAGAGTGGCGGGAACAATGTCCCCGGTGTCCTGAGGCCCTCTACCGATCCCTTGAACAACACTGCAGAAAATAGATTGTCTGGGTTGCTGTCACACTGTTTGTGGGATCTTGCTGTGTGTAAACTGGCTGCCACATTTTCTACGTTGCAACGTGAAGCACGTTCCTGGATGTGGGGGGTCTTTGTGATAGACCCTCCTGGGACAAAGATGAGGAGAAATGTTCTACCTCTCAAGAGGGTTGTGCAACTTTGGGACTCTCTGCCTCGGGGCAGGGTGGGATGAGATGGTAGATGGGGAATGTGGAATCCGAAACACTGACGCAGATATTCCATAAGCTTACAGAATGGCATGGGAGGCCGTCTTGCCTTCTCCTGCTCCTATGTTCTGAGGCTGCAAATATGAGAGCCTGGAGGGAGGGGGAAGGGAACTCCACTGCGCTTTGGTTACCGGCCTCAGGAACACACGGTGGGGGGGGTGGTCAGAGACCTCTGGCAAGGTGGACGAGGGGAGGAGATCCTGAGAGAGGGAAAAGATTGGCAAGGAACCAGGGAGGGGGAAGAGAAGTTGGCGGGGGGGGGGGGGGGATGTTTCTGCAGTCAGGACCAAGGAGGAAGTACTCTCAATCCTGATCATTCCCTCTCACATGCCCCTCCCCACCCGGAGCCTGAAACCTGCGCTCCCCCATCGACAGGTGAAGTCTGGGACTGCAGGTGTGGGGAGTGCGTGCTCGCTGCATTCTGCTAACTAATGGCAATCTCGTAAATCACTCACATATACAGTCGCTGAGGTGGAGGTGGGTGGGGGAGAGAGGGAGGTTGGAGGAGGGGTGTAGGGGAGGGGGAGGGGGAAGCATGTCTGCCCTCATAAGACAATGACTTAACAGACTCACCGAACAATATCCCCATTGTCCCATTCGTTGCCAAACTGGCAGTGATATCTCATCGCATGACAAAGGTGCCTTTACTGTGTTGTTCTTCGAGATCACTGGACAGTGGAACACAGGCCCCAGGGGCCTCTGATTAGCACAGCCTCCCCTTCTACCTGACTCCTTGCTGCACATTATTAACAATTTCAGTACCTAGGAGGCCAGTCATGTACTGTCCCCATCAAACACTCCCAGCACAAGGTTAGATACAGAGTAAAGCTCCCTCTACACTGTCCCCATCAAACACTCCCAGGACAGTACGACACAGGGTTAAATACAGAGTAAACTCCCTCTACACTGTCCCTCATCAAACACTCCCAGGACAGGTACAGCATAAGGTTAAATAGAGAGTAAAGTTCCCTCTACACTGTCCCCATCAAACACTCCCAGGACAGATACAGCCCAGCGTTCGATACAGAGTAAAGTTCCCTCTACACTGTCCCCATCAAACAGTCCCAGGACAGATACAGCCCAGCGTTCGATACAGAGTAAAGTTCCCTCTACACTGTCCCCATCAAACAATACTGGGACAGGTACAGCCCAGCAGTAGATACAGAGTAAAGCTCATAACACCCTGCAGTGCAGAAAGAGGCCCTTCAGCCCATCGAGTCTGCACTGAACACAATCCCACTCAGGCCCTACCCCCATATCCCTACATATTAAATCCACTAATCCCTCTAACCTACGCAACCCTGGACAGTAAGGGACAATTTCTTAGCATGGCCAGTCACCTAACCAGCACATCTTTGCACTGTGGGAGGAAACCAGAGTACCTGGAGGAAACCCACGCACACACGGGGAGAATGTGCAAACTCCACACAGACAATGATCCGAGCTGGGAATCGAACCCAGGACCCTGGAGCTGTGAAGCAGCGGTGCTAATCACTGTATCACCGTGCACCTTCGACACTATTTCCATCAAACGCTCCCAGAACAGGTAAAGCAAGGGGTTAGATACAGAGTAAAGCTCCTTCTACACTGTCCCTATCAAGCACTCCCAGAACAGATAAAGCGCAGGGTTAGATACACTGTCCCACTGCCCTCTCTGACTGAAGGTAGAATGTGGGAGTCAGTCGGCCACGTCCAGTTCAATGAGGGAGGCTGCTGCAGATGTGGGTCAGTGGTCCGGTAATGATGGAAGTGTTCCTGCCTGAGGACATTGTCTGCTCTCTCTCTGTCCGTTCCTCTCTCTGAGGCTGGCTGCTGTGCATGTATGAGACCGAGTCTGACTCACTGAAGTCAGCTCTTAGGAATGTATCATCCGCCGTCGGGAATTGGTACTGGCAAAACGATTTATCCCTGCAATTATATTGCAACCACCATTCCCCCCACCCAACCCAAAACCCCCCCCCCCCCCCCCCATTCTCACCACCATTCTCCCAATCAGTAAATAATGGATAATGGATTTCTCCACTTAGATCATGGGCTGATCTGTATCTTAACTCCAGCTGCCTGACTCTGTTCTGTAACCCTTAATCTCCCTCTCCTACACAACAAAAATCTATCAATTTTATGCATGAAATTTCCAATTGACCCCCCACCCCACCCATGCGCCGACAACTTTATTTGTGGAGGTGGGTGGGAGGTGGGTCAGAACTCCAGATTTCCACCCCCTTTATGTGGCGTAGAGCTTCTTGACCTCTCTACTGAACGGCCCAATTCTTATTTTAAGGTCATACCCCTCCCCTTCCCCTTTTGGGGCGCTCTCTCTCTCTCTCTCTCTCTCTCTCCCCCCGCCCCGAACCATTTACAGAGGGTCCCTGCGGAATGTGTCAGCATTTACAAGAGGTCCCTGAGTATATTAGTATTTATAGGAGGGTCCCCGGGAGTGTGTCAGTATTTACAGGGGGTCCCTGAGGAGTATGTCAGTATTTACATGGGGTCTCCGGGGAATATGTCAGTATTTTCATGGGGTCCCTGAGGATTGTGTCCGTATTTACGGGGAGTCTCCGAGAATATGTCAGTATTTACAGGGGGTCCCCAGAGTGAGTGTCAGTATTTATAGAAGCCTCAATGTGGTGAAGTCTCCGAGGTGGTTTATCCAGGGCGACTTTGATTTGCCCCACAAGGTCCCGAGAGCCTAATCAGGCAGGAGTTGACACAGCGCCAGAGATGGAGGTATTGGAACGGAGTACCCAGGAGCTTGGCCAAGGACGTGGCTTGCCAGAGGCATGCCAGGAATGTGTTCAACTTTCACCGATAAAACGGAATCAAATCTTTGGAGAGTCTCAGACCTCTGATGGCCAATCAGGAGGAGAGAGAGAAACAGGAGGACTTTTCGAAAGGGCCTCCCTCACAGGCACAGCAAGACCCCAAAGCCTCACTACTGTCGAGGACCTTGCTGGAATGCAGCAACTCCTGCAACTGGGGCAAAGGAAAGCACAGAAGAACTCCAGTAAAGGCAAAGCAGCCATGGCCATACCATCAGCACTCCTGTGACATTTGTTGAGGGGGAAATATTGGCCACGGTCCATGAAGGAGAAGTCCCCTCTCCCCCCATGTCATGTCGCCCTGCCACCCAGTTCAACTACTGAAGTGTCAGATGTGATGTAAGATATTTTTCTGTAACAGTACGGCTCTTACTCAGCACTGACCCTCCCACAATGCGGCGCTCTCTCAGCACTGACCCTCTCACAGTGCGGCGCTCCCTCAGCATTGATCCTTCTACAGCGTGGTGCTCCTTCAGCACTGATCCTCCGATAGTGTGCGCTCCCACAGTGCGGCGCTCCCTCAGCATTGATCCTTCTACAGCGTGGTGCTCCTTCAGCACTGATCCTCCGATAGTGTGCGCTCCCACAGTGCGGCGCTCCCTCAGCACTGACCCTCCCAAAGTGCGGTGCTCCCTCAGTACCGGGAGCTGAGGAAGAACAATTGCACATGTATATTATGAGATTTCCTCTCTGAAATTGAGCCAAACCAACATCATGTGTTGATTGTGAGGATCTGCCCTCTTGGTGTGCTGAATGACAAACGATCATTGGTGGCATGGTGACACAGTGGTTAGCACTGCCGCTTCAGAGCTCTAGGGACCTGGGTTCGATTCTGGCTCCGTTTCACTGTCTGTTTGGAGTTTGCATGTTCTCCCTGTGTCTGCATGGGTTTTCTCCAGGAGCTTTGGTTTCCTCTCACAGTCCAAAGATGTGCCAATTAGGTGGATTGGCCATGCTAAGTTGGGTAAGAATATTAAGAAGTCTCACAAAGCCAGGTTAAAGTCCAACAGGTTTATTTGGTCACAAGTTTTCAGAGCACTGCTCCTTCATCAGGTGAGTGGGAGTTCTATTCACAAACAGGGCATATAAAGACACAAAATCAATTTACAAAATAATGGTTGAAATGCGAGCCTTTATAGGTAATCAAGTCTTCAAGGTATAGACAATGTGAGTGGAGAGTGGGTTAAGCATAGGTTAAAGAGATGTCTCCAGTCAAGGTAGTTCATAGAAATTCTGCAGTGCAGTAAAAGGCTATTTGGCCCATTGAGTCTGCACCGACCAGAATTCCATCCAGGCCTGATCTCCACATCCCCACATTTTTACATGCTAATCTCTCTAAACTATGCATCCTGAGACACTAAAGGGCAATTTAGATGATCAATTAACCTAGTTCACACATCTTTGCACTGTGGGAGGAAACCAGAGCACCCGGAAGAAATTCTCACAGATACACGAAGAATGTGCAAACTCCACACAGACAGTGACATAAGCCAGGAATTGAACCCACGTGCCTGGAGCTGTGAAGCAGCAGTGCTAATCACTGTGCTACCATACTGCTCCAGTTAGTGAGATTTTGCAAGCCCAGGCAAGTCTTGGGGAGTACAGTTAGTGCGACATGAATGCAAGATCCCGGATGAGGCATCCTCGTGTGCGGAACTTGGCTATCAGTCTCTGCTCAGTGACTCTGTGCTGTGTTGTGAAAGCCGCCTTGGAGAACACTTACCCGAAGATCAGAGGCCAAATGCCCGTGACCATTGAAGTATTCCCCAATAGGAAGAGAACAATCTTACTTGGTGATTGTTGAGTGATGTTCATTCATCCGTTGTCGCAGCGTCTGCCTGGTCTCCCCAGTGTACCATCCTTAGGGACGTCCTTTGCTGCAGCATATTGGTTAGACAACATTGGCCAAATCGTAACAGTATGAACTGTCTAAGTTGCCCCTTCGTGTCCAAAGATGTGCAGGTTAGGTGTATGGCCATGATAACTATATGTGGTAATGGGGAGAGGGACAAGAGAGGAGCTGGGTAAGACACTCTGTGTCTGCACCATAGTGATTGTATGATAGTAATTGGTTGTGGCGCAATGGAAGCCTTGTGCTATTCAATTCCCAGGCCAAAAAGGGAGCTGCTGACACTTTAGTGAGTGATGCATTGACCCATTCCCGGAGCCTTTCAACTTGTTCACTGTTTCCACTCAGTATCCCACCCCCACCTGCCAACAACCTCCCAATATCCCCCCCAACCTGGAACGTCTTTCAGTACCGCACAGCTTCAATCGCAACCTGTCCCCTCCTTGTCTGAAATATCTGCAGCGCCATCCCGTAGATCATTAACTCACACTCTCAACACCACTGGTATGCGTGGGTGGGATAGAGCAAAAAAAATCAAACAATGCAGTCTGGGGAAACAAAGAACCTGACTTCTAATACTGCTCTCCATTGTCCCCATCAGACACTCCCAGGACAGGTACAGCACGGGGTTAGATACAGAGTAAACGTCCCTCTACACTGTCCCCCCATCAAACACTCCCAGGACAGGTACAGCACGGGGTTAGATACAGCGTAAAGCTCCCTCTACACTGTCTGCATCAAACACTCCCAGCACAGATACAACAACGGGGTTAGATAGAGTAAAGCACCTGCTATACTGTCCCCATCAAACACTCCCAGGACAAGTACAGCACGGGATTAGATACAGAGTAAAGCTCCCTCTACATTGTCCCCATCAAACACTCCCAGTACAGGTACATCACGGGGTTAGATACAGAGTAAAGCTCTCTCTACACTGTCCCCATCAAACACTGCCAGGACAGGTACAGCACGGAGTTAGATACAGAGTAAAGCTCATTTCTTTGTGTCCTTTCAGCTGAAGTGGATTGCTTGAATGGTTGACAAGACCGGAGAGACAGAGAAAATTGGGATATAAGCAGAGAGTTACACACAAATGCTTTCATTTATGGGATAATTTTATCAATAAATATTCCAATATAGTGCAGTCATCAACCAATATTTCGCCGCAAGCCACATTGCTGTGTTATTAGGGACAGGTAACCAAATAATTGACTGTTTTTAGAGTTTCTTACAGGAGAAGAGAGAGGGAGAGACAGAGTGAGAGTGTGAGAGAGACAGACTGATAGAGAGAGAAAGACAGATTGACAAGACAGTGAGAGCGAGAGAGAGACAGCAACAGAGACAGTGAGGGCAAGAGAGAAAGTGACAGACAGAATGAGAGAGAGAGACAAAGTGAGAGCAAGAGATCGATGAAGCTAAACAGTGAGAGACAAAGTGAGACAAGAAAGAGAGCGAAAGAGAGACAGAGCAAGAGAGAGTGTGAGAGAGAGAGAGACACAGTGTGTGTGAGAGAGAAAGAGAGTGAAAGAGAGAGAGTGAGTGCAAGAAAGAGAGAAAGAGACAGAGAGAGAGATAGAGAGTGTGAGAGAGAGAGATAGAGAATGTGAGAGAGAGAGAGAGACAGAGCCAGAGAGAGAGCCAGAGACAGAGTCAGGCAGGGAGAGACAAAGACAGGCAGAGTGAGAGCAAGAAAGAGACAAAGAGAGAGAGACAGCAAGAAAGAGAGAGACAGAGCAAGAGAGACAATAAGAGAGAGAGAGACAGAGTGAGAGAGAGTGGGAGAGAGAGACAGAGTCAGACAGGGAGAGACAGAAAGGGAGAGAGCGAGAGAGATAGAGACAGAGCAAGAGACAGAGATAGAGCAAGAGAGAGAGAGAAGTTTAGGAAGAGAATTCCAGAAGTTAGCCCTCCTCCACCCCTCCATCCCCCACCCCACTCCCTCCTGGCCCCCAGGCAGCTGAAGGCATGGCACCAGTGGTGGAGCGATAGGAATCAGAATACTCAAGAGGCCAGAATTGGAAAGGCGTAGACATTCTGCAGAGTAGGAAGCGCAAGATATAGAGATGGTATCAGGGCTGGAGATAGGGAGGGATGTAGTGACTGGAGGAGGTTACAGAGATAGGGAGGGTTGTAGGGTCCGGGGAGTTACACAGATAGGGTTTTGGGGGCTGGAAGAGGTTACACAGATAGGAGGGGTGGTAAGGGCTAGAAGAGGTTACACAGATAGGGCTGTAGGAGCTGGAGAATGTTACAGAGATAGGGAGGGTTGTAGGGGTTGGAAGAGGTTACAGAAATAGGGACGGTTTACGGGCTGGAGGAAGTTACAGAGATAGGGAGGGGTGTAGTGGCTGGAGGAGGTTACAGAGATAGGGGGTTAGAAGGGGTTACAAAAGTAGGGAGGAGTGTAGGGACTGGAGGGGGTTACAGAGATAGGGAGACTTGTTGGGGTTGGAGGAGGTTACAGATATAGGAAGGGTTGTAGGAATTGGAGGAGGTTACAGAGATAGGGAAGGTTGTAGGAGCTGGAGGATGTTACAGAGATAGGGAGGGTTGTAGGGGCTGGAGGAGGTTACAGAGCTAGGGAGGAATTGAATGGGCTGGAGGAGTTACACAGAGATAGGGACGGGTGGAGGAGGTTACAGAAATAGGAAGGAGTGCAGGGGCTGGAGGAGGTTACAGAGATAGGGAGGGTTGTTAGGGCCGAAGGAAGTTACAGAGATAGGAAGGAGTGTAGGGGTGGAGGACGTTACAGAGACAGGAGGGTTGTAGGGGCTAAAGGAACTTACAGAGATAGGGAGGAGTGAAGGGGCTGGAGGAGGTTAGAGCGATAGGGAGGGGTGTGGCGGGTGAAGGAGGTTACAGAGATAGGGAGTGTTGTAAGGGCTGGAGGAAGTTACAGAGATAGAGAGGGTTCTGAGTGCTGGAGGGAGTTACAAAGATAGGGAGGGTTGTAGGGACTGGAGGAAGTTACAGAGATAAGGAGAATTCTCTGGCTGGACGGGGTTATGGAGATAGGGAGGGCTGGAGGGGGTTGCAGAGATGGGGAGTGGGGTGAGGAGGCTATGGAGGGGTTTGAAAGCAAGGATGAGAATTTGAAAATGGAGGTGTTTCTGGACCAGGAGGCAGTGTAGGTTACTGAGCACAGGGGGCGATGGGTGAACGGGGACTCAGTGCGAGTTCGGACTGTGGGTTTTGGGTAGCAGAGTGTGGAGGTAACGAGGAAGGCTTTCACACTAGATGAGCTGAGACAGGAAGCGGAGCCAGGCGATGAGCGGCACAGAGGTTAGCACTACTACCTTAAAGCGCCAGAAACCTTGGTTCAATTCCCAGCTTGGGTCACTATTTGTGTGGAGTCTGCACATTTTCCCCATGTCTGCATGGGTTTCCTTCGGGTACTGCAGTTTCCTGAAAGATGTGCAGGTTGGGTGTATTGGGCATGGTGATACTCCAAGTTAGAGGAATAAAGCGAGGGTGTGGGCCTGTGTCAGATGCTCTTTCGGAGAGTTGGTGCAGATTTTATGGGCCGAATGGCCCCTTTCGGCACTGTCAGGATCCTATGTAGATCAGGGCAGTGTGAATGGGCAGTGTGAGTGAGGTGTAGTTATAGTTTTGGATTTGACCCCGAGGTTATTGGATGCCTCAGGCAGCCAGTGCAGAAGTGGATGGAGCCAGTAATTCGAAAATAATAAACACAAGCAATGATAGAATTAAAAACTCATTTATTACAAAAATATAAAGACTCTCAAACTCAGGTCTAGAATGTGGACAGAAGCTGAACACGGGAACAAAGTGGCTTCTGTAAACAACTACAAAAACACACCACATACTGGCTGCCATTCAATCGACAGGCTAACCACCACTGTACTGCCCCTGTCCTGGGAGTGTTTGATGGCGACGGTGTAGAGGGAACTTCATTCTGCATCTTAACCTGTGCTGAGCCTGTCCTGGGAGTGTTTGATGGGGACAGTGTCGCGGGAGTTTTATTCTGCATCTAACCCCTTGCTCTATCTGTCTTGGAGTATTTGATAGAGACAGTGTAGAAGGAGTTTTACTCTGTATCTAACCCCGTGCTACACCTGTCCTGGGAGTGTTTGTTGGGGACAGTGTAGAGGGATCTTTACTCTGTATCTAGCCCCGTGCTGTACCTGTCTTGGAGTATTTGATGGGGATAACTTTACTTTATATCTAACCCCGTGCTGTACCTGTCCTGGGAGTATTTGATGGGGACAGTGTAGAATGAGCTTTACTCTGTATCTAGCCCCATGCTGTACCTGTCCTGGGAGTGTTTGATGAGCATGATGTGGCGATACCGGCGTTGGACTGGAGGCTGAACACAGAAAGGAATTTCATAACACCAGATTAAACACCAACCAGTTTATTTGATAGTAAACCAGTTTATTTGATAGTAAACCCACAAGCTTTTGGGATTTGACCCTTTATCAGGTGAGTGACCGACCTGACCTCACCTGACGAACCCCAAAAGTTTGTGGGTTTACTATCAAATAAGCTGGTTGGACTTTAACCTGATGTTGTGAGACTTCTTACAGTGTTTGATAGGGAACAGTATAGAAAGAGCTTTACTCCATATCTAACCCCATGCTGTACCTCTCCTGGGAGTGTTTGATGGGGACAATACAGAGGGAACTTTACTATGTATCTAACCTGTGCTGTACCTGTCCTGGGAGTGTTTGATGAGAGACAGTGTAGAGGGAGCTTTACTCTAAGAGAGATGGAGGGAGGGTGGTAGAGGGAAGGAGGTAGAGGCAGGAAGAGAGGGTGAGGAAGGGAGCGAGAGAGAGAGGGCACAACAGAAAGATGGCGAATAAGGAGGAGAGAGAAAGAGAGTGGAAAGAGAAAGATTCTGGATTGGACAGTCAGAGAGAGAAGACTTGGATTAATTTCCAACATGGATCTCTCAAGGCTCCCTGTCTCTGGCTGAATATGGCTGGGGTAGAGTTACTGAAGCCCAGGGGACCCCCCTCCTGTTCACTCCCACTGCACACAATTCCAATAGACCCAAACCCCTTCCCGTTCATTTCCACTGTACACAATTCAAATCCCAATCCCTTCCCGTTTACTCCCACTGTGCACAATCCCAATGGAATGCAGAGTAAAGCTCCCTCTACACTGTCCCCCATCAAACACACCCAGGCCAGGTACAGCACAGGGTTAGATGCAGAGTAAAGCTCCCTCGACACTAACCCCATCAAACACTCTCAGGACAGGTACACACAACATTGGATACAGAATAAAGCTTCCTCTACACTGTCCCCCATCAAACATGCCCAGCCAGGTACAGCACAGGGTTACATACAGAATAAAGCTCCCTCTTCACTGTCCCCATCAAACACTCCCAGGACGGGTACAGCACGGGGTTAGTTACAGAATAAAGCTCCCTCTACACTGTCCTCATCAGATACTCCTAGTAGGTGTACCAGAATCTCAAACTCAACATAATGGCGGAAAGCCTATTTTCCAAAGTTTGTGACGGAAATATACTTAGGAAAAATAGTGTTTGAAATTGGATCACACAAATGTCTGACTGGCTGCTGGCATGGTGACTTGGGTATTACCTATAACCCCTGGTCAAGCCACAGGGATCCTTTTCATGTCAGACATTTTTCTCTTTTTGGTCTTTATAACCTACCCGCTGCAGTCCATGTGAGCTTGGCCGTAACCTCCAACCCTTTGGGTGTTTAGCTTGAGTCTTGGGATTTTGGAGAAAGCCTGTCTATGTCTGTGGTGGCAAGTCTCAAAACACAGTAGCACATCCAGTATTAACAAAGTCCTGGCAAGCACATGGGTTGATGCAGGTTTGACCTCCCTACCTTGAGGTCCAGTGAAGACAAAGCAGCAATTTGAGGACAGAATCCAATTGCATGGAGTGGGGGGGAAGGTAGTCAGAGTCTAATTGCACAGTGGAGGGGGTCAGTCAGAGTCCGATTGCAGGGAGGGCGGCGTTAATCGGAGTCCAATTGCATATGGGGGCAATCAGAGTCTAATTGCAGAAGGGAACAATCACAGTCCAGTTGTTGCATTTTAGCAGTGGAATGACACCTAGCGTCACTTGCGTGGTATAGAGCCCTTTATGGTATGGATGGTGCCATGTTGTAGGCCATGCTTAGCCCAGAAGGGGATCTGTTGCTCGAAGCCAGAAGGAGGGCATCAGCACCAAGCAATTGTCTGCCAACTTGTGTTCCCTGGCGTCCTTGCAAGTGGTTGAAAGTTCAGACTACGTTGCTGTGGGCGTGCCTCTTCAGTTACAGGTATAGGCATGCGTCCTCTCACTGCACTGGCTGCAGGTGACCTGGCAGCACCAGTGGAACTTGCAGTTGCACTGCCAGGTGCGGGTGTACTGGAAGGTGTTATACCCCCGGCCGCAGCACAGGATCTCGCAGCTGCCTGGCTTCTCAGCGTCTCCCCGTTCACACCGGCGTCCCCGTGTGCCTGTGCTCCCCGTGGCCAGATTCTCCTCGCAGTAGTTGGGTGAACGCTCAGTATAGACCAGATCGGTGGGCAGTGGCTTGAGGTGGGATGTCCTACGGACCTTCAGGAAAGTGGGCTGGTGCCCCCGGCCCGCCCGCACTGGCTCCACCTGGACCGCCCGCCCATACTTGTTCTTGAGGGCATAGCCCACCTCACGGAAGGCTGGCAGAGTCACCCAGCAGGTCTTGATGGTACAGGAGCCTGAGACGCCATGGCATTTACACTCCATTCTCATACTCTCCCTCAAGGTCTGCAAAAGCAACATGAAGCAAAATTACCAGCCTTATCACAAGTAATACTTGTCCCGTTCCCTGCCTGACCCACAGCAACGCGATCTTGGCCTCAGGTGAGGTGGCAAATCCCGTGTCCAACAAGAATGGGGATTGAACTCCCTGTACCATTCAGACCAAACTGACCTGCAACCAATGTCCATTATTAAGGATATTACAGAATGGCGCTCAGAAAAACTGAAGGCAGAGTCAACATAGTTTAGTGAAAGGAAAATCACATTGAACCAATTTACTGGAGCTCCCTGCAAGAGTCAATTGGGATGGCAATAGAGGGGAACCAGTGGATGCGCTGTACTTGGATTTGCAGAAGGTGTTTGATAATAAGCAGGCAATGAAGAAGGCAAATGTTATAGTGAGAGGATTTGGGTATAGGAATAGACATGTTTTGCTGCAGTTTTTTAGGTCAAGAGTGAGGTCACACCTGGAGTGTTGTGTGAAGTTTTGGTATCCTTATCTGAGGACGGATTTCTTTGATTTATTATTGTTATGTGTATCAGGAAACAGTGAAAAGTATTGTTACTTCCACATTATGCAGACAAAGCATACCATTCACAGAGTACATAGGGGAGAAGGAAAGGAGAGTATGCAGAACATATTGTTACAGTCATAGCCAGAGAGTAGAGAAAGATCAACTTAATATATGGTAGGTCCATTCAATTTGATGGCAGCAGGGAAGAAGCTGTTCTTGAGTCGGTTGGTATATGATCTCAGATTTATCCTTGCTATAGAGGGAGCACAGCGAAGGTTTATCAGGCTGATTCCTGGGATGGCAGGTCTATCATATGAAGAGCGACTAAGACATTTGGATTATATTCGCTGGAGTTTAGAAGACTGAGAGAGGATCTCATAGAAGCTTACAAAATTCTAACAGGGTTCTAGAGGTAGGTTCAGAAAGAACGTTCCCGATGATGGGGCAAATCTAGAACGAGGGCTCATAGTTTGAGGATAAGGGGTAAACCTTTTAGGATTGAGGTGAAGAGAAATTTCTTCACCTAGGGGGTAGTGAATGTGTGGAATTCACTCCTACAGAAAGTAGCTGAGACCAAAACATCTGATTTCAAGAAGAAATTAGATATAGATATAGCTCTTGAGGTTAAAGGTCAATGGATATGGTGTGGGGTGGGAATCAAGATATTGAATGATATAAAAAGCCATGATCAAAATGAATGACGGAGCGTACTCAAAGGATTGAATGGCCTCTTCCTGCTGCTATTTTTGATGTTTCTATGATACATCAAAGGTTATTACGGGAAATAAAAGTTAATGGCACAGGGAGTAACATAGAGGCACAGATTGGACATTGGCTAGCGGGCAGGAAACAGTAGGCGTAATTGGGTCTTTTTATGATTAGTGAGGTGTGACAAAAGATATGCTACAGGGATCTGTGCTGGGACCTCATATCAATGAGTTGGATGAAGGAATTGAAGGCACGGTTGCTAAACTTGCTGATGACACAAAGATAGGTAAGATAGTCAGCTGCGAAGAGGACGAAAGGAGGCTATTAAAGGACATAGGTTGAGTGAGTGAGCAAAATTCTGGCAAGTGAAGTACAATGTGAGGAAAATTGGCCATTTTTGGCAGAAAGAAGAAAGAATAAACTTTTTATCTGGACAGCGAGAAATTGCAGAGCAAGAGGTGCAGAGGGATCTGGATGTCCTGGTGCACGAATCACAAGATGTTGGCATTAAGAGACAGCAAAGACAGCACATTAGGAAAGCTAATAGAATGTGACAGTTCATTGTGAAGGAAATTGAATACAAAAGTAGGGAGGCTATGTTTTAGTTGTACAGGGCATCGGTGAGACCACATCTGGAATATTGTGTATAGTGTGGGTGAGACCACATGTGGAATATTGTGTACAGTATGGGTGAGACCACATCTGGAGAATTGGGTACAATATTGGTCTCCTCATTTATTGAAAGATATTTCCTCTTGTGAATGAATCTAAAATCAGGGGGAATTTGGGAGCAGACTCAAAGGGGTTGAATGGCCTCATCCTGCTGCTGTTCTTATGTTATAAATCTGTGGCCTTTTCATTCAGACATGTGTGCACAGATCCACAATGTGCACACTCCACCGTGCACAGACCCACCCACATGGAGACTCGCACTGCGCACAGACCCACCCACATGCAGACTTGCACTGTGCACAGACCCATCCACGTGCAGACTCGCACCATACACAGAGCCGCCCACTTGCACACTTGCACCGTGCACAGACCCACCCATGTGCACACTTGTACCGTGCACAGATCCTCAATGTGCGCACTCGTACCATGCACAGACCCACCCATGTCACGCTCGCACCATACACAGACCCAGTCATGTACACACTCATACCGTGCACAGATCCTCAATATGCGCACTCGTACCATGCACAGACGCACCCTTGTGCATGCTCGCACTGTGCACAGAGCGCCCCACGTGCATACTGTGCCATGCACAGACCACCCCACGTGCACACTCATACTGTGCACAGACCCACCCATGTGCACACTCGCACCGTGCACAGACTCACCCACGTGCACACACATGCTGTGCACAGATCACCACACGTGCACCCTCGCGCTCCCTCGAGCAGCCTCACTGACCTTCCTTCCCACCTCATTGTTGTGCAGGTTCATTAGCCTCCGGGCGTGACGTTTGACCTCGCGGGCATCGAGGAAGCGACGGGAGAAGACGATGCCATGCTCCACGTCTGCTGAACAGCCCCCCCATTTCCAGCCCCTCTCCTGGTCGTAGTAGCCGTGCTTGGCCCTGTCACAGCCGCAGTCTGACAGATTGCCCTGGCTGCAAGCCTCCGTGACCGCATGGGCCACACCAGCCGCGATGATGCTGTAGGCAAAGGCTGTCTCTCTGCTTCCTGAAGGAGGAAAATTGATCAGTGTCACTCTTGGCTGTGGAGGTGGGAGGGGATGGGATACTCAGGATGACACCCCTCCCTTCTGTACCATTACATGGGTATACCCGGTGGGGGAAGGTATGGTGGTGGGCTGAGGTGGGGGGAGCTGTGGTGGTGGGCTGGAATGGGGAAGGTATGCTGTGGGCTGGAGTGGGGGGAGTGTGGTGTATGGCTGGGATGGCAGGGGCAGGTGGTGGGATGCATGCTATAAAAATATGAACAAATAAATTGGGAAAAAGATTAGGGCGCCTGACTTCTCGAGTCTACTTCCCCAAATGATGAGGTCAAGTTCAATCTAATTTTACCCTCATGTCAATCCCCCCCCCCATAACCTTTAACCCCTGCAATGCTCCCTCAACATTGACCCTCCCACAATGTGGCATTCCCTCAGCACTGACTCTCCCGCAGTGCAGTGCTCTCTCAGGACTGACTGTCTTATGGTGCAACGTTCCCTCAGCACTGACCCTCCCACAGTGTGGTGCCCCCTCAGCACTGACCCTCCCACAGTGTGGTGCCCCCTCAGCACTGACCCTTCCACAGTGTGATGCTCCCTCAGCACTGACCCTCCCACAGTGCGTTGCCCCCTCAGCACTGACCCTCTCACAGTGTGGCCCTCCCTCAGCGCTGACCCTCCCACAGTGCAGCTCTCCCTCAGTGCTGGTGTGAGTGTTGGGTCTGGATTATGTGGCTTGATTCTGGGGAGCGTGAGCCGGGACTCAGGTAGCACCAAGGGGTGGCCACGTTTGGCAAAGGGCTGTC
Organism: Sphyrna mokarran; assembly: GCA_024679065.1. NCBI lineage: Eukaryota > Metazoa > Chordata > Chondrichthyes > Carcharhiniformes > Carcharhinidae > Sphyrna > Sphyrna mokarran. The sequence continues at coordinate 81,098,761 of JAGIQG010000013.1, read as the reverse complement.
CTTGTGATATAGAGGGGGATGATGGGTCACGTACCTATCTTCAACTCCGGGCCGAAAACTGTCCTCTCTCCCAGAGCTGTACAGTTCCAGCGACTGGTCCTGAACTGGTGTTGGCATTCGTCCAGTCCCATCTGCGCTCCCTCCCCAATGATGATCATGGCATCTGGCCGGTTCTGGCACAAGTCTCGCTGGCGCGGTGCCAGTCCCGGCATCTTATTGCAGATGATGCTGGCACCAAGGGCTACCACTGACGGGAATCCACTGTGGGCAGAGAATAAGAGAGAGAATGAGGGCAGGAGGGGCAGAGAAAGGAGAAGAGAGGGGAAAGTGGAGTGTGGGGGGAGAGGGTGGGAAAAGAGAGGGGGAGAAGAGAGAGGAGGCTGAGACAAAAGGAAGGGCAGAGAGAGAGGGGGGACAGAGAGGAGGAGTGAGAGAGTGAATGGGGGAAGGAACAAGGAAACGAGAGGGAAAGAGACAAATGAGCTGGAGAAAGAAAGTGAGGGAAGAACAGGGACAGAAAGACAGGTTGGGAGAGAAAGGGTTAAAAAAGGAGAGAGAGATGGAGGAAAAGGGAGGTTGGGAAAGGGGAAAGAGAGAGAAGGAGGGAAGGGAAGAGAGAGGTTATTGAGAGATAAAGAGGGGAGAGGAGAGAGAAAAGGAGAGAGGGAAACAGAGGAGAGGGCTTTGGGAAGGAGACGGTTGAGGGGAAATACAGAAGGAGATAGGGGAATGAGAGCAGAGGGGTGAGGAGAGACTGAGGGAAAGGTAAAAGGAGAGAGAGAGTGCAGAACAGACTGGGAGAGAGAGAAGGATAGAACAAGATAGCAGGCTATGGGGAGCGAGGGGGGGAGAGAGAGAGGAACAGGGTAAAGGAAATACAGCATTATGTGCAACAGGCGATAAAGAAGGCTAAAGACATGTTGGCCTTCACTTTGAGAGGTTTTGAGTACAGGAGTGAGGGATGTGTTGCAGCAATTATACAGGGGCCTTGCTGAGTTTTGGTCTCCTTTTCTGAGGAAGTTCTTGCTCTCAAGGGAGCACGATGGAGGTTTACCAGGCTGATTCTAGGGATGGCAGGATTAATGTATGAGGAGAGATTGACTAGATTAGGACTGTTTTTGCTGGTGTTCAGATGGACACAGGAGGGATCTCATATAGACTTATAAAATTCTGACAGGATTAGACCAGGGTAGATGCGGGGAGGATGTTCCCGATGGTGGGGGAGTCCAGAACCAGGGGTCACAGTCTGAGGATTCGGGGTAGACCATTTACGGCAGAGATGAGGATACATTTTTTCACCAAAGAAAGGTGAGCCTATGGAATTCATTACCACAGGAAGTAGTTGATGCCAAAACTTTAAATGTATTCAAGCTTGGGGCGAATGGGATCAAAGATTATGGGGAGAAAGCAGGATTAGGGAATTGAGTTGGATGATCAGCCATGATGGAGTTTAATTTAGACAAACGTGATGCATTTTGGTAGATTGAACCAGGGCAGGACTTACTTAGGTAGGGCGTTGGGGAGAATTAAAGAACAAAGAGATCGAGGGGTACATGTTCATAGCTTCTTGAAAGTGGAGTCACAAATGGACAGAGTGGTGAAGAAGGCATTCAGCATGTTTGGTTTCATCGGTCATAATATTGAATACAGGAGTTGGGGCGTCTTGTTGAAGTTGTACAAGACATTGGTAAGGCCACACTTGGAATACTGTGTGCAATTCTAGTCACTCTATTATAGAAAGGATATTATTAAACTAGAAAGAGTCCAGAAAAAATTTACTAGGATGCTGCCAGGACTTGATGGATTGAGTTATAAGGAGAGGCTGAATAGACTGGACTTTTTCCTCTGGAGCCTAGGAGACTGAGGGGTCACTTTATAGAGGACTATAAAATAATGAGGGACATAGACCAGGTAAATAGTCAGTATCTTTTCCCAAAGATAGGAGAGGCTAAAACTAGAGGGCATAAGTTTAAGGCGAGAGGGGAGAGATACAAAAGGGTCCAGGAGAATAATTTTTTTTCACACAGAGGGTGGTGAGTGTCTGGAACAAGCTGCCAGAGGTAGTAGTAGAGGCAGGTACAACTTTATCTTTTAAAAAGCATTTAGATAGTTACATGGATACAGTGGATGTAGAGGGATATGAGCCAAATGCAGGCAATTGGGATTAGCTTAGGAGTTTTAAAAAAAAGGGTGGCATGGATAAGTTGGGCCAAAGGGCCCATTTCCATGTTGTAAACCTCTATGACTGTATGAATGGCGGAGCAGCTCAAAGGGCTGAATGGCCTCCTCCTGCTCCTATCTTCTATGTTTTGTAAGAACTAGGAACAAGAATAGGCCATTCAGCCCCTCGAGCCTGCTCCTCCATTCAATATGATCATGGCTAGTCTCATCTCGACCTCAAGTCCACTTTCCTGCCTTCTCCAGAACCCTTCAATCTGATACTCGTTAAAAAATCTATCTCCTCTATTTATTGAAAGTTCGGGCATCCACCATACTCTGGGTAGTGAATTCCACAGATTCGCCAGTCTCTGGGAGAGCTCATTGTTCCTCATTTCTATTTAAATCTGCCCCCCAACTCCCAACTCCCCCCCCCCCCCCACCCCACCCCCACCACGTTCCTCTCTGTCTACTTTGCCAATCCCCCTTATTAGTTCAATGAGATCTTCTCTCATATTTGAGAGAACACAGGTTTAAACTGCCCATTCTTTTTTCACAAGGCAAAATCGTCATCCCTGGAATTAATTGAGTGAACATCCTCTGAACAATCTCCAATCTCTCTTCAGGCAAGGGGACTAGAATTGTACACAGTACTCTAGATGCTGTATCACTAATGCATTGTACAGTTGCAGCAATTCTTCGCTGTTTTTATCTTCTATTCCTTTAGCAATAAATGCCAAATTCCATTTGCCTCCCTTATTAACTGCTGTACCTACACTCGCTTTTTGCGATTCATGCACTGGGACATCCAAATCCTTGTGCCCCGAAGCACTCCAAAGACTCTCTCCATTTGGTTAATAACTTAACTTTCTACTTCTCCAACCAAAATGGATAATCTGACACTGATCCACGTCAAATTCCAAATGCCACATTTTGGCTCCACTCACCTAACCTATCCATATAGATATAGATATAGATATCTGTTTATAAATTGCTTATTTCCTCATTACAACTGACTATCCCACCTATTTTAATGCCATCTGCAAACCTGGCTTTGGTACCTACTCTCTCGGTGTATAAGTGATAGAATCTACACTGTGGAAGGGGGCCATTTGGCCCATCAAGCCTGCACCGATAACATCCACCCAGGTCCTGTCCTAGCCCCATCATCCCTACATATATTTACCTTCTTAATTCCCCCTGACATTAAGGGGCAATTTAGCTTGCCAATCAACTTGGAGTGTGGGAGGAAACCAGAGTACCCGGAGGAGGATATGCAAACTCCGTAGAGACAGAAATTGAACCCATGTCCCTGCCACTGAGAGGCAGCAGTGCCAACCACTGTGCCACCCCCCATTAATATAGTCATTAATGTAGCTTGTAAATAATTGGGCCCAAGAATTGAACACTATGGTACCTCCACTAGTTACATTTTGCCAATCAGAAAAAGATCTGACTTTGGTACGTCTTCCAACTCTCTCCTTTCTGTTTGTTAGCCAGTCCTTTATCCAAGCTAATATATTACACCCAACCACATGGGATCTTGTCTTGTGAAGGGCAGAAGGGGTGAGGGGTTGTGCAGTAAATAGAAGAGAGAATGAGAGAGAGGTAAATGGGATACAGAGAGCTGGAAGGAACAGAACAAGAAAGATGGAGAAGGAGGAAAGAAGGATAAGGAGAGGCTAACAGTGGCAAGAAAGGGAGAGTGAGTGAGGAGAGAGTAGAGTCAGAGACAAAGCTCTTGAGAAGAGGGAGAATTGGGGTTATAGGGAAAGGAGGACATGATGGGACAGGGAGAGAGGTGTGAGAAAAAGAATGAGAGATGGGAAAAGAAAGACAGGATGGGGAAAGAGAGAGGGGGATGGAGAAGAGAGGGATGGAGAAGAGAGAGGGATAGAGAAGAGAGAGGGATAGAGAGAGTACGGAGAGGGGGATGGAGAAATGGGAGGAGGAACACGGAGAGGGGGCATGGGGAAAGGGGGATGGAGAGAGAAGGGGACGGAGAAAGAGGGGGATGGAGAGAAAAGGGAACAGAGAGAGGGGAGAAGGGGTACAGAGACAGGGGAGAGGGAGGACAGAGAGAGTGCAGGTGGGGACGGAAGGGGCGAACAGAGGGATATGGAGAGACAGGAGGGAGGACAGAGAAAAGGGAGAGGGGGACGGAGAGGGGGAACAGAGAGAGGGAAGAGGGTGGATGGGGAGAGGGGAAATGGAGAGAGAACTGACTGGGTGAGGGGCAGAGATAGAACGGGGGGGAGCAGAGAAAAGAGAGATGGGAATGGAGGGGGGGATGGCGAAAGAGAGCGGGGTGGAATAGAGAGATCGAAGGGCAGACAGAGAGAGAGATGCAGCGAGATTTGACTTACGGAATCATAGAATCCCGACAGTACAAAAGGAGGCCATTCGGCTCATCAAGTCTGCATCAACCACAATCCCATCCATGCATTTACCCGAGCTAGCTCAATCCACCTAACCCGTACATCTTTGAACTGTGTGAGGAAACTGGAGAACTCAAAGGAAACCCACGCAGACAGGTGGAGAACGTGCAAACTCCACACAGACAGTGACCCAATGCCAGAATCGAACCTGGGTCCCTGGCACTATGAAAAAGCAGTACCAAGCACCGTGCCACAGTGGGGGCACAGGGAAAGGAATGAGATAGTGAGGAGTGGAGAGAGAATGATGGTAGGATTGGGGTTGATGGAGCGATGGGCATGAGATACAGTGAGACCAGCAGAAAGATCGGGAGAAGAGAGAGAGAGAGCGATACAGAGGAGAGGGAATGACTGATAGGGTGTGAGAGAGAGACAGACGTATTGAGAAACAAAGACAGACAAATACATAGACAGCAAGAAGGACAAATACCTTTCTGGTGTTCCGCAAATGTCCTGCTGGCCCTCCCATGCCCTCTGTGCCAACACTGGCTCAACCCCTCACACTTCTCACCCTGCACCTGTCCAAAGAGCACAGGAACATTTAATGCCCCCCAGGATACAGGCAGCATTGAGGATCAAGTGATCAAATCTCACAGCACTTAACCCCAAGAGTAAACTCATGCTTCCCAAAGTCCTCTCCGAATGCCCAGTAGATTCATAGCGCACGTATAGTGCACAGCAAGATTCCACAAGCACTAGGACTGATACTGTTAGGACGTGGGGGTGGAGGAGGAGGAGGCAGGGTGGAGTGATATTCGGCCTCAGGCCAGTGCTGGCATTTCTCTATTGCTCAGCTTTCCATCAGTGCAGGCCGTTGAATCATTAACTGAGAAAAGAAGAGTTCAGGTGGCAGCATCACATTGATATCTACCCTGCAGATGTGGCACATCCGAGAGCGTGGTGCCCTTTCAGCACTGACACTCCCAAAGTGCAGTGCCCCCTCAGCACTGACCCTTCCACAGTGCTGTGCCCCTCAGCACTGACCCTCCCATGGTGTGGCGCTCTCTCAGTACTGACCCTCCTACGGTGCAGCGCTCCCTCAGCACTGACCCTCCCAAAGTGCGACGCTTGGTCAGCACTGACTCTCCCAATGCGGCGCCCCCTCAGCACTGACCTTCCCAAAGTGCGGTGCTCCCTCAGTACCGACCCTCTCATAATGCAACACTCCCTCAGCACTGCTCCTCCCACAGTGCACTGCTCCTTCAGCACTGACCCTCCCACAATGCGGTGCTCCCTCAGCACTGATCCTTCCACAGTGCGGCGCTTCCTCAGCAGTGACCCTCCCACAGTGCAGTGCCTCCTCAGCACTGACACTCTCACAGTGCGGCGCTCCCTCAGACTGACCTTCCCACAGTGCAGTGCCCCCTCAGCACTGACCCTCCCACAGTGCAATGCCCCCTCAGTACTGACACTCCCACAGTGTGATGCCCTCTCAGCACTGACTCTCCCACAGTGCGGCGCTCCCTCGGCACTGATCTTTTCACAGTGCGGCACTCCCTCAGCACTGACCCTCCGACAGTGCGATGCTCCCTCAGCACTGACACTCTCACAGTGCAGCGCTCCCTCAGACTGACCTTCCCGCAGTGCAGTGTCCCCTCAGTACTGACCCTCCCACAGTGCAATGCCCTCTCAGTACTGACAGTCCCACAATGCGGTGTTCCCTCAGCACTGACTCTCTCACAATGCAGCATTCCTTCAGCACTGATCCTTCCACAGTGCGGCACTCCCTCAGCACTGACCCTCCCACAGTGTGGTGTTCCCTCAGCACTGACCCTCCCACAGTGTGGCACTTCCTCAGCACTGGCCTTCCCACAGTGTGGCACTCCTTTAGCACTGACCCTCCCACAGTGCAGCGCCCGCTCAGCACTGACTTTCCCACAGTGTGGCGCTCCCTCAGCACTGACCCTGTGACAGTGGGGCACTCCCTCAGCATTGACCCTCCGACAGTGCAATGCTTCCTCAGCACTGACCCTCCGACAGTGTGACGCTCCCTCAACACTGCCCCTCCGACAGTGCGATGCTCCCTCAGCACTGACCCTTCGACAGTATGGCATTCTCTCAGCACTGAGCGTCCCACAGTGCGGTGTTCCCTTAGCACTGATCCTCCAGTAGTGCAATGCTCCTTCAGCACTGACCCTCCGACAGTGCGGTGCTACCTCAGTACTGACCCTCCCACAGTACAATGCTCCCTCAGTACAGACCCTTCCACAGTACAGAGCTTTCTCAGCACTGATTGTCCACTAGTGTGGCACTCACTTAGCACTGATCCTCCCAAGTGTGATGCTCTCCTCAGCACTGATCCTCCTAAAGTGCGGCACTCCTTCTGCACTGACCCTCCCATAGTGCAGCTCTCCCTCAGCACTCATCCTCCCACAATTTGATACTCCCTCAGCACTTACCCTCCCACAGTTCAGCACTCCCTCAGCACTGACTGTCTGATAGTGGGGCACATCACTGATCCTACAACAGTGCAGCACTCCATCAGCGCTGACTTTCTGACATTGCGTTTTCACTCAGCACTGACTCTCTGATAGCGCAGTGCTCCCTCAGCACTGACCTTCCCACAGTGATGTGTTTCGTCAGCGCTGACCTTCCCACTGTGCAGCGCTCCCTCAGCACTCTCCCTCTCACAGTGTAGTGCTCCCTCAGCACTGACCCTTCCACAGTGCAGTGCTTCCTGAACACTGACCTTCCCACAATGCGGTGCTCCCTCAGCACTGACCCACCCAGAGTGCGGCGTTCCGTCAGCACTGACCCTCCTACAGTGATGCGTTCCCTCAGCACTGAACCTCCCACAGTGTAGAGGGAGGTTTCCTGTGTTCTGGTGAATGCCCTTTTTCAGAGACTAATCCTGTGGGTGCTGGACTGTGCACGGGTCAACTGGGTCGCGGGATCGGTTGAAAGAAAGATGGTGTAGTCTTTCACCTTAAACTTGTTCCCATTCCAAGCGCCTAAAATTTATATGTGGTTCCTGTAATCTCCCCCTCCACCGAAATCATCGATCTCACTGTGCATTTTGGAACCTGGTAAATTAATTTTAAAAGAGTGAATCCCCTCCTTCAATCATGTGCTGGAACTGGAGGTAAGTGTCTAGGAGAGGGGTGAAAGGTGTATGGCTGAGTTGTCAGAATGTGGGAATAGTTTAACGGTCAATGAAACCAACCAGTAGCTTGCAGAGTGTTTATGTGGGCGTACTGCTGGTATCAGGCACTGTAAACCCACAGGAGCCAATCCCGATAGTATCCCTCCAGTTGCTTAAATAAAAAAACACATTACCACATCCCATTTTCATCAATCAAACCACTCGTGCTGGCTTGCCTGAATAATCCACCAATCTCTGATCCTCATCCACTGTCGTTACTGTCCAGTAAAGTTCCATCTACACTGTTCCCATCAAACACTCCCAGGACAGTATAGCATGGGGTTAGATACAGAGTAAATCTCTCTCTATACTGTCCCCATCAAACACTCCCAGGACGGGTACAGCACAGGGTTAGATACAGAGTAAAGCTTCCTCTATATTGTCCGTGCTGTACATGACTTGGGAGTGTTTGATGGGGACAGTGTAGAGGGAGCTTTAGTCTATATCTAACCCTGTGCTGTACTTATCTTGGGAGTGTTTGATGGCGACAATGTAGAGGGAGCTTTACTCTGTATCTAACCCCGTACTGTAACTGTCCTGGGTGTGTTTGATGGGGACAGTGTAGAGGGGGAGTCCACATGTCATTTCCCCTCACCTAGGTTCAACTCAAATGAATTGTAAGGGTGTTCTGGTGGGTGCTGAGTAGTTAAATCATTGACAGGAGACAGACAAAGAGACAGAGCTGGAATTCTAGACTTACCCAGCTCCCAAATAGACCATTCCGATGCACAGCACAGTGTTGTACATTCCTGGACTCACTCTTAACTCCATTCTGCTGAGCTTGTCATGGAAGTCGTAGGTAAGGTTTGTGTGTGTGTGTGTGCATGTGTGCACATGTGCGTCTGTGTGCGAGAGACTGTTTTTGTGTGCACGTGCTTGAGTGTTTGTGTGAGTCTTTGAGAGAGAGAGAGAAGCGTGTGAGAGAGAGTTTGTGAGAGAAAGAGTGTGTGTGAGTGTGTGTATGAGAGAGAGAGTGCGTGTGAGAGAGAGTGTATGTGTGTTTGAGAGAGAATGTGTGTGTATGAGAAAGAGTGTGTGTATGAGAGAAAGAGAGAATGAGTGAGAGTGTGTGTGTGTGTGTGTGTGAGAATGTGTGAGAGCAAATGCGTGTGACAGTGTGTGTGAGAATGTGTGACAGTGTGTGAAAAGGTATGTATGAGAGAGAGAGAGTGTGTGTGTGAAAGAGAAAGAGTATGACAGAGAGAGTGTGTGACAGAGAGTGTGTATGAATGTGTGGGAGTGTAAGTTAGGTCACAGTGCCATGTGTGCTAGAATGATTTTTCCACTGGGGACAGTCAGTTGGTGCAAAATATATCTTCTCAGAAGTTGAAGACGATAGGGAAGGTAATCTCTCCAAGGAGTCTGTGTGTGTGTGTGTGTGTTTTGTCAGCCAGCCGGCAGTCTGGGCAAGTCGAGGATCTCACTCGCAATCACTGGCAGCTTTGGAATCCAGGTTAGTTCTTGTGACTGTTCGTAGTGTCAGTGCCTGGTGCAGGTTCATGTCTGGACTTGGGAAGAGAGCTCTCTCTCTCGCTCTCTCTCACACACACACTCCATTAAAACCAGTTTCCCGCAGTGGGAGGAATCCTTCAAAAAAAACACTCCAAAAAAAACCAAAATAGAAAGGAAATCTGCTTTTTTCCCCAACTCTGCAAATGTCTTCCTTTTAAAAAAAAACAAAAAAAACACACACGCACACAGAGATCCCTGGATTGAGAACTGAAGGAGGAAGTTTAAAGAGAACTCCTTAAAAAATCTTCACAATTCCATTATCTCACAGAAGGCAGAGATACTGAAGATTCAAGGTTCCTTTCGCAAATATTTCTTTCAAAGCAATTTTCTTTTTTCCTTTCGTACCTTTACCTTCCTCCACATCAGCCTCAGCAAGGACTGAGTTCAGGATATTTGGGAATCCAAAGCGGGCTTAATCCCCCCTCCAAAGACTGTATGATCTGTGGGTGAATTCTCACAGGTAAACTGAAACCATACACCAGAGTTTCCGCCAGTGACTTATTGCCTCAGTCTGTTCATCGCTCCGTCTCTTTCTGATCCTCCTCTTCAAAGGTTCGTTCTCTCTCTCGCTGTCTCTCCCCCGCTCCTTTATCCGGCACACAGATACATTCCACAGTCACCAGTGTCCCAGACTACTGCAACCGCCCAGGTATAAGCAACCCTCTGCCTCGACATCGACAACACGTGTCAGAGAGGGGGGCGGTGCTGTGGGAAGGCAGATAGATACAGAGAGGGAGGGAGGAATAGTGTGAAGCAGGTAGAGAGAAAGAGAGAGAGATGAACAGAGGGGCAGGTGGGGAGAGAGGGGGGCACAGAGAAGGATAGAGACAGAGAGATGGATACAGAGGGACAGACAGAGAGAGGGGCAGAGAGAGATAAAGAGAAAGGGGGCAGGTAGAGAGAGATAGACAGAGAGAGGGATAGAGACAGGGGGACAGAGGGAGAGTGAGAGAGGAATAGAGACAGAGAAAAAGAGAGAGAGATGGACACAGGGGGGCAGACAGAGATAAAAAGAAAGGGGGCAGGTAGAGAGGTAGAGACAGAGTGCCTGAGACAGAGAGAGAGAGAGACACACACACACATACATAAGCAGCAGTAAAGAGAGAGAGAGGCAGGGAAGAAATAAAGGGAGAGAGACACGAGTGAGATAGGAAGACAGAGCGAGTTAGAGAGGGGATATAGAGGCAGGGAGAGAGAGAGAAAGACAGACACTAGGAGACAGAGAGATATACATAGATAGAGAGATAGGGAGAGAGGGAGTTGTGGAGGCACTGAGAGAAACAGAAACAGAAGGAGAGAGAGATATAGAGAGCAGATAGGAAGAGAGAGATATGGAGGAGCAAGAAGAGTGACAGAGGGAATAGAGAGCAAGTAGATTAGAAGAAGATAGATGGAGAGAGAGAAAAAGAGAGACAGATGTGGAAGAGGGAAGAAAAGAGAGAGAGAACAGAGGGAGAGTGAAAAGAGGAATAGAGGGATTGGGGGGTTAATAGGGAGAGAGGAAGGGAGACAAAAAGGTAGCTGGAGAGGGAGAAATAGTGAGAGGGGGGAGAAAATGTTTTACATTAAGATATTTTTTAGAGTCACAAGTAAGACTTACATTAACACTGCAATGAAGTTACTGTGAAAATCCCTTACACATCACAGTCCGGCACCTGCTCGGGTCAATGCACCTAACGAGCACATCTTTCTGACAGGGGAAACCAGAGCACCTGGAGGAAACCTTCGCAGACACAGGGAGAATGTGCAAACTCCACACAGACAGTGACCCAATCTAGGAATCAAACCCAGGTCCCCTGGTGCTGTGAGGCAGTAGTGCTAACCACTGTGCCACTGTGCTGCCATGGGAGAGATACAGAGGGATAGAGAGGTAGAGAGAGAGAGATGGATAGAGGGATTGAGATGAGAAGATGGTTGTGGTGGTTGGCGGTAAATCATATCAGTTTTGGGGTGATCTCTGCAGAAGTCCCTCAGGGTCGTGTCGGAGGCCCCAGTCAGTTTCAGCTGGTTCATCAATATCCTTCCCTCTATCATAAGGTCAGAATTGGGGATGTTTACTGATAACTGCACAATGTTCAACATCATTCACCACTCCTCAGATCCTGAAGTAGCCTGTGTCCAAATGCAGCAAGACCTGGACAATATCCAGGCTCAGGCTGACAAGTGGCTAGTAATTTAGCGCCACATAAACACCAGGCAATGCCCATCTCCAACAAGAGAGGATCTAACCATCTCCCCTTGACATTCAATGGCATTCCCATCGCTGAATTCCCCCCCCTCCCCCCACCCCACTATCAACATACTGGGGGTTACCATTGAGCAGAAACTAAATTGCACCCAGCCATATAAATACTGTGGCCACCAGAGCAGGTCAGAGGCTGAGAATCCTACAGAAAGTAACTCACCTCCTGACTCCCTCCAAAACCTGTCCACCATCTCCAAGGCACAAGTCAGGAATATGATGGAATACTCTCCCACTTGCCTGGATGAACATGGCTTCGACAACCCTCGAGAAGCTCGACACCATCCAGGACAAAGCAGTCCCCTGCTCGATTGAAATGCTAACCATCCACCCTCAACATTCACTCCCTCCACCAGCGATATACAGCGGCAACAATGAATACTGTCTACAAGATGCACCGCAGCGAATCATCAAAGCTCCTTCGAAAGTGCCACCCAAACCCACCACCTCAAATGAGGTCACTAACTTGCTCAGAATCACTGGCCTCTGACGAGCTCAAACCAATGGGCATTGACTGATAGCAGCTGAGTTCTCTCACTTGGTTAACCAATACCTTCCAGCAACTTCTTGACAAACCATCATTCCAACATCCAGTAGGACTTAAAAATCAATTAAATATTATTTGATTACAAAACTTGAGGCAACAAATCCAGGGCCTCACAAGTCCAGGGACCTGGCTTCAATTCCACCCTTGGGTCACCTTCTCCCTGTGTCTCTGTAGGTTTCCTCCAGGTGCTCTGGTTTACTCCTACAATCTGAAAGACATGCTGGTTAGGTGCATTGGGCATGCTAAATTGCCTCTTAGTGTCCAAAGATGTACAGATTAGGGGAATTAAACAAATTATGTTAGGGGGACAGTGCAAAGGGAATTTACTCTATATCTAACCCCATGCTTTACCTGTCCTGAGGTGTTTGATGGGGGACAGTGTAAAGGAAGCTTTACTCTGTTTCTAACCCCATGCAGTACTTGTCCTGGGAGAGTTTAATGGGGACAGTGTAGAGGGATCTTTACTCTGTATCTAACCCCATGCTGTACCTGTCCTGGGAGTGTTTGATGGGGACAGTATAGAGGGAGCTTTAATCTGTATTTAACACCGCGCTGTACCTGTCCTGGGAGTGTTTGATGGGAAAAAACACAGTAAGAAATCTCATAACACCAAGTTAAAATCCAACAGATTTATTTGGTAGCAAACGCCCTAGCTTTCAGAGCGCTGCTCCTTTGGGTGAGTGGAGAGTTCTGATCACAGTCAGGACATATAAAGGCACACACTCAGTTTACAGAACACTGATTAGAATGTGAGTCTTTTACAGCTAATCAGTTCTTAAAGGTGCAGTCAGTATGAGTGGAGATAGCATTAAGCATGATGGGGACAGTGTAGAGGAAGCTTGACTCTGTATCCAACCCTGTGCTGTACATGTCCTGGGAGTGTTTGATGGTAAGAACTCAGTAAGAATTTAGCAACACCAATTTATAATCCAACCGATTTATTTGATAGTAAAAAAGCGAGCTTTCGACTCTGTGTCTTCGTCAGGCAAATGCAGTGTTCTGGTCTGCAATAGCACACATCAGCACAGACAGAGATTGCTGATTAGAATGCGAATCCTTACATCTAACCTGCTATTCAAGTGTTAAAGTGGCGAACAATGTGTGTGAAGGGAATCCTGAGCATTGTTGGAGAATTGTGTATTTTCTGCAGACAGCACAGTAAGTGAGGTTCTTTGCCAACCCAGGCAAGCCACAGGGGCCACAGACAGCGCGCCACGAAGCCAAGATCCCCGCCAAGTGTTTGATGGTGACAGTGTAGAGGGAGCTTTACTCTGTATCTAACCCCATGCTGTACCTGTCCTGGGAATGTTTGATGGGGACAGTGTAGAGGGAGCTTTACTCTGTATCTAACCCCATGCTGTACCTGTCCTGGGAGTGTTTGATGGGGACAGTGTAGAGGGAACTTTACTCTGTATCTAACCCCGTGCTGTACCTGTCCTGGGAGCGTTTGATGGGGACAGTGTAGAAGGAGCTTTACTCTGTATCTAATCCTGTGTGCAGCTCCTGTAGCTGGTCAGCTGAGCCAGCTGGGGAGTGAAGATTGAGCTCCTGGGAAGCAGTGAGGTGTGATAATGCAGTTTATGACTTCCTGCTATTTGCTGTGTCTGATAAGACTCAGGCTGGGTAAACACAGCTCCCAGCTTATCAAAGGCGGCTGAATAATGGGAGCCTTGTTCAGCTGGCCGTGCTGTTTATGTCGGCCTATCTTGTGTGGGTCACCTGGAGGGGAGTGTTCCTGCAGATCAGAGGCCGTCAGCACCTCGGGAGATGGCTGCACTCCAACTGCCTCCCACATTGTACGCTGAACCGCGCCTGATAGGTTCAATGATGGAAACCCTCATAGAACTACAAACCCTCCATAACTGAGACCCTCATTCCCAGCATGCCACATCTCCCCCAAAAATCCACACACGGTGATAAAAATTCTGCCAATTCCACCATCTCCTCTCTCTGAGGGAGGAATCTGTACACTGACTGGTGTCTCAGTCCCCTCTGTCAGGGAGATATCTGTGCACTGACTGTTGTGTGTGTGTGTCTCTCTCTCTCTCTCTCTCTCTCCCTCTCAAGGAGATATCTATATTTTGACTAGTGTCTCTCAATCCCCTCTGTCTCTGTCAGGGACATATCTGTACACTGACTGGTGTCTCTCAGTCCCCTCTTTCTCTCAGTTAGATATCTGTACACTGACTGGTGTCTCTCAGAACTCTCTCTCTCAGGAGTTATCTCTTCACTGACTGGTGTCCCTCGGTCCCCTCTTTCTCTCTCTGTCTCTCTCGGTCTCTCTCTCTCTTTCTCTCAGGGAGATATCTGTACAGTGACTAGTGTCTCTCAATTCCCTCTCTCAGGGAGATATTTATACACTGATTGGTGTCTTTTAGTCCTCTCAATCTCTCAGGGAGATATCTGTATTCTGACTGGTGTCTCTGAGTCCCCCTCTCTCTCTCAGGGAGATATCTATACATTGATTGGTGTCTCTCAGTCTTCTCTCTCGCTCTCTCTCTCACAGAGAGATATCTGTACACTGACAGATGTATCTTAGTCCTCTCTCTCTCTCTCAGGGAGATATCTGGACACTGGTGTCTCTGAGTCCCCCCATTCTATCAGAAATATATCTCTACACTGACTGGTGTCTCAGTCCCCTCTCTCTTTCTTTCTCTCTCTCTCTGCCAGGGAGATATCTGGACACTGACTGGTGTCTCTCAATCGTCTCTCTTTCAGAGAAATATCTGACTCTAATGGTATCTCTCAGTCCCCTCTCTCTCAGGGAGATATCTGTAATGCTAACTGATGTTCCTCGGTCCTCGCTTTCCGACAGGGAGATATCTGTACACTGACTTGTGTCTGTCAATCCCCCCTCTCTCTCTCTTTCTCTCTCTCTCAGGGAGATATCTGTGCACTGACTAGTGTCTCTCAATTCCCTCTCTCAGGGAGATATTTATACACTGATTGGTGTCTTTTAGTCCTCTCTGTCTCTCAGGGAGATAGTCCTCTCTTTTAGTCCTCTCTATCTCTCAGTACATTGACTGGTGTTTCTCAATCCCCCTGCTCTCTCTCTCTCTCTCTGTTAGGAAGATATTTGTACACTGACTGGTGTCTTTCAATCCCCTCTCTCTCTCTGTCTCAGAGAGATATCTGTACCCAGACTGGTGTCTGTCAGTCCCCCCTCCCCCTGTCTCAGGGATATATCTCTACACCAAGCAGTGTCTCTCAGTCTCCTCTCTCTTTCTCAAGCAGAATCTGTACACTGAGTGGTTTCTCTCAGTCCCCTGTCTCTCAGGAAGATATCTGTGCACTCACTGGTATCTCTCAGTTCTCCCTCTCTCTCAGTGAAATATCTGTGCACTGACTGGTGTTTCTCAGTCCCATCTCTCTCTCTCTCAGGGAGATGTCTACACGCTGACTGGTGTCTCTCAGTCCTCTCTCTCTCTCAGGGTTCTGTACATTGACTGGTATCCCTTAATCCTCTCTTTCTCTCTCAGGTGACACTTGACTGCCTCTCTGTGGTTTGTTGATTCATTACATGTGTGTGCAGATGAATAAAGAAACTTGTGTTTCTCTTTAGTGCAATTCCCCACGTTCAAACAGAACATCACAGCCAATGAGACAACATGGTGCAGTTATGTCGGGAGATGGCCATTTTGTGAACAGCAAGATCCCACCTTGTTTTAATGATCTTGGTGGAGTTTGAGAATTTTCCCAGGTCTCTCAGAGTTCACAACTCAGCTTCGCTACCAATCGGCTGCTCTGCAGGTCTCCACCTGCCCCTGATTTGTTATCACCAGGCACAAGATCATACTGACCCTCCAACGTGCGGTGTTCTGTCAGAGCTGACCCTCTCACAGTGCTGCACTCCCTCAGCACTAACCATCCCTCAATGCGGCGCTCTCTCAGCACTGACTTTTTGATAGTACGTTGCTCCCTCAGCACTGACCCTCGCATCTACTCCCTCAGCACTGATCCTCCCACAGTGCGGCGTTCCCTCAGCACCAACCCTCCCTCACTGACCTTCCCACAATGCAGCATTCCCTCAGCACTGCCCCTCGCAGAGTACAGCACTCCCTCAGCACTGACCCTCTGACAGTGCGGCACTCCCTTAGCACTGACCCTTCCATAATGCTGCACTCCCTCAGCACTTACCCTCACAAGTGCGGCGCTCCCTCAGCAATGACTCTCCCACAGTGCGGTGCTCCCTCAGCACCGACCCTCCCTCAATACGACACTCCCTCAGCATTGACACTCCCACAATGCGCACTCACTCAGCACTGACCCTCCTATAGTGCGACGCTCCCTCAGCATTGACTCTCCCATAGTACGGCACTCCCTGAGCACTGACCCTCCCACAGTGCGGCACTCCCTCAGCACCAATCCTCCCACAGTGTGGCACTCCCTCAACACTGACCCTCCCACAATGCAGCACTCCTTTAGCACTGTCCCTCCCAAGTGTGGCGCTTCCTCAGCAGTGACTCTCTGACAGTGCAGCATTCCCTCAGCAATGACCCTCCCAAGTGCGGTGCTCCCTCAGCACTGACCCTCCCTCAATGCAGCGCTTCCTCAGCACTGACCCTCCCATAGTGCGGTGCTACCTCAGCACCGACCCTCCCACAATGCAGCACTCCCTCAGCACTGACCTTCGCACAGTGCGGCACTACCTCAGCACCGACCCTCCCTCAGCACTGACCATCCCACACTGCGGCACTCCTTCAGCACTGACCCTCCCACAGTGCAATGCTCCTTCAGCACTGACACTCCCACAGTGCTGGGCTCCCACAGTACCAACCCTCCCACAGTGTGGGTTCCCTCAGCACTGATCCTCCCGTTGTGCGGCCCTCCCTCATCACTGACCCTCGCACAGTGCAGCACTCCCTCAGCACTGACTCTCCCACAGTGTGGCACTTCTTCAGCCCTGACCTCCCACAATGCAGTGTTCCCTCAGCACTGACCCTCGCACAGTACTGCCCCCCCTCAGCACTGACAGCAGAACCTCTTACAGTGCGGTTCTCCTTCAGCACTGACCCTTCCACAGTGCAGTGCTTCCTCAGCACTGACCCTCCCACAGTGCGCTGCTCCTTCAACACCAACCCTCCCATAGTGCGGCGCTCCCTCAGCACTGATCTTCCCACAGTGCGGCACTCCCTTAGTACTGACCCTCCCACAATACGATGCTCCCTCAGCACTGACTCCCACAGTGCGGCGCTCCCTTAGCACTGATGCTCCCACAATGCGGCACTCCCTCAGCACGGCACTCCCTCAGTACTGACCCTCCCACAGTGCGGCATTCCCTCGCTGACCCATTGATTCCCCCAATCCTAGTTGCTCTGGGAGTGTTGGATAGGGAAAGTGGACAGGGAACATCAGAAATAACAACAGTGCTGTGGTTTTGGACTGATATGGAGGCCAAATAGCAGATTTCTTTCAGTAGGGGCGTTTTAGTGAACCAGTGGTATTTTTAGTCACTTAATTCAGATTATATTTAAATTCCCCAAGCTGTAGTATTAGGATTTGATTCCATCTGCCCCAAAGCCTTAGGTAGGTCAATGTGTTAACCCTCTGACATTACCACTGCCACAATATCTCCCCTCTTGTTCAGGGGACAAGTCTTCCTGTGAATTAATATTGCCAGGAGGAATGACTGTTCTTCTGAGACAAATAACTCCAGTTGGATATTTTCCCAGCGCTCCTTAGGCGAGGACTCACTGCTGAGGGACATTGTGCCTTTGAGATAAAAATCTCTGGCTCTCAATGTAAGAATGTAAGAGGTGCCGAGAATGAGATCACATACAAGAGCGCGACCCCTGGGATATTTTCTCATTGCCTGGGAACTCCGGGCTCCACTGTGGCAGGGCGGGGGCGGGGAGATGAAAGAGATCGGGTCCGCAGATTTCAACCGCCCAGAAGCCTGTATGTCATAGGCCCAGAGGGGATGTAGGAAAAGGGTGGACAAGATACGACTGAGGAGAGAGGGAGAGAGCTAGAGAGAGAGAGAGAGAAACAAAGGGAGAGATAGAGAGAGAGACAGAGAGAAGGAGAGTGACAGACAGACAGACAGACACACACATACACTCTCACAAATACAGAGCCATGGAAAGACAAAGAGCCACAGAGTGACACAGAGCCCTATATACTCTCTCAGTTTATATCTTTGTTCTTCATTCTTGGAAATGTGGGCGTTGCTGGCCAGGCTCAGCATTTATCCTCCATCCGTAGCTGCCCCCTGGACAAGGTGGTGGGTGAGCCACCATCTTGAACCCGCTGCATTCCCATGTGGTGTAGGTACGCCCACAGCACTGTTACAGAGGGAATTTGACCCAGCCACCTCTGCGACATCCTAAAGAGTAAAGCCTCAAGGCAGGAGATTAGGTAAATCCCTACTCGAGTATTTTAAGATAATGAATGGAGTAGAGACGGAGGGAATGTTCCCCCTTGTGGCAAGAGCTGATTGAGAGGACATCAAGAATAGACACTCCTCAAGAAACCCAATCATAGAGTCATGAAGACTCACAGCATGGAAATAGGCCCTTTGGCCATCTTGTCCATCCTGCACTTTTTTTTAAACCCTGAAACTAGTCCCAGTTGTCTGCGTTTAGCCCATATCCCACTATACCTGTCTTACTGATGTCACTGTCTAAATGCTTTTAAAAGACAAAATTGTACCTGCCTTTACTACTACCTCTGGCAGCTTGTTCCAGACACTCACCACCCTCTGTGTGAAAAAATTGTCCCTTTAGACCCTTTTGTATCTCTCCCCTCTCACCTTAAACCTATGCTCCCCACTTTGGGAAAGGTATTGATTGTCTCACTGATCTGTGCCCCTCATTATTTTATTGACTCTATAAGATTACCAATCAGTCTTCCACACTGCAGAGAAAAGAGTCCCAGTGTATTCAGACTTTCCTTACAACTCAAACCGTCAAGTCCCTAGTAACATCCTAGTAAACCTTTTCTGCACTCTTTCTAGTTTAATAATATCCTTTTGATGATAGGGTGACCAGAACTGTACATAGGAAGTGGGAAGAATGTAGACTCGCTCCCACAGTGAGTGGGGACAATGTGGGGCTTGCTCCCACTGAGAGTGGGGAGAATATGGAACTTGCTGTCATAGAGAGTAGGAGAATGTGGGCTCACTCCAACATGAAATGGGGAGAATGTGAGGCTTGGTCCCATAGGGAGTGGGGAGAATGTGGGACTTGCTCCTATAGGGAGTTGGGATAATGTGTGGCTCAGTCCCACAGAGCTCCTACAGGGAGTGGGAGAATGTGGGAGTTGCTCCCATTGGGAGTTGGGACAATGTGCGGCTCAGTCCCACAGAGAGGGGCAGAGGATGGGACTTGCTCCTTCAGGGAGTGGGGAGAATATGGGCTCACTCCCACAGGGAGTGGGGAGAATGTAAGGCTTGGTTCCATAGAGAGTGGGGAGAATGTGGGACTTGCTGTCGTTGGGAGTTGGGAGAATATGCAGCTCAGTCCCACAGAGAGGAGGGAGAAGGTGGGACTCTCACCCTGTGAGGTTCAGGGTGGTTTATATATAGACTAACAGATACCTAGGAATGAGTTACAGACTGGAATCTAATTGACGGGTTTGGGGTGGTTTATACATAGAATAACAGATACCCAGGATTGAGTTACAGACTGAAACCTAATGGAGGGGTTCAGAGGGATTTATATATAGAATAACAGATACCCTGGAATGAGTTACAGACTGGAATCTAATGGAGGGGTTCAGGGTGGTTGATATATAGAATAACAGATACCGAGTAGGAGGGAGCTCAAACAGGGAGTTAGAAGGGCAAAAAGGGGGCATGAAATGGTTTTGGTGGATAGGATTAAGGAAAATCCAAAGGCTTTTTACTCCTATGTTAGGAATAAAAGGGTGGTTAGAGGAAAAATCGGACCTCTTAGGGACAGGGAAGGAGAACTGTGTTTAGAGCCCAAGGGAATGGGGGAGATCCTGAATGAATATTTTACGTCGGTATTCACAAAAGAGAGGGGCTTGTTGACCGGTCCTGTCTCTGAGGGAGCTGTGGACCAGTTGAGGGAAATATCCATACCAAGGGAGGAAGTGTTAGAGCTTCTAGGTAGCATTAAAACTGATAAATCTCTGGGGCCTGATGGCATTTATCCCAGGCTGTTTAGGGAGGTGCAAGGTGAAATTGCTGGGCCTCTGATGCAAATCTTTGTCTCTTTGGACACAGGTGAGGTCCCAGAGGACTGGAGAATAGCTAATGTTGTACTGTTGTTTAAAAAGGGCAGTAGGGATAACCCTGGAAATTATAGGCCGGTGAGTTTGACTTCAGTGGTAGGGAAGCTGCTGGAAGGGATTCTTAGAGATAGGACGTATAGGCACTTAGAGCGTTGCGATCTGATTAGGGATACTCAGCATGGCTTTGTTAAAGGGAGGTCGTGCCTTACGAATCTGGTAGAATTTTTTGAGGAGGTGAAGAAAACGGTCGATGAAGGGCGAGCCGTTGATGTCGTCTATATGGATTTCAGTAAGGCATTTGACAAAGTCCCTCATGGGACGTTAGTCGAAAAGGTCAAGACTAATGGGATACAAGGACAGTTAGCTAGATGGATAAGTAACTGGCTTACTAATAGGAATGATGTAGAGATGCCGGTGTTGGACTGGGGTAAACTCAGTAAAGTTTTACAACACCAATTTTAAATCCAACCAATTTATTTGATAGTAAATCCACGAGCTTTCGACTTTACAGCCTTCGTCAGGCAAATGCAGTGTTCTGATCTGCAGAGGCACTCATATCCACACAGACAGTTACAGATTGCTGATTAGAATGCGAATCCTTACATCTTCAAGGGGGCTTTCGTGACACACGACAGCGCAGAGTCGCTGAACAGAGACTGATAGCCAAGCTCCGCACACATGAGGACGGTCTTAACAGGGATCTTGGCTTCATGACACACTATCTTTAACCCCCGTAACTTGCCTGGGTTAGCAAAAAACCTCACTTACTGTGCTGTCTGGAGAAAATACACAATTGTCTAACCAATGCTCAGGATTCCCTTCACACACATTGTTAGCCACTTTAACACTTGAATAGCAGGTTAGATGTAAGGATTCGCATTCTAATCAGCAATCTGTAACTGTCTGTGTGGATATGAGTGCCTCTGCAGATCAGAACACTGCATTTGCCTGATGAAGGCTGTAAAGTCGAAAGCTCGCGGATTTACTATCAAATAAATTGGTTGGATTTAAAATTGGTGTTGTAAAACTTTACTGAGTTTACTAATAGTAGACAGAGAATAATAGTGGAAGAGTGATTTTCTAGCTGGAGGTCGGTCACTAGTGGTGTGCCGCAGGGCTCGGTACTGGGACCTCTTCTATTTGTAATATATATAAATGACTTGGAAGAGGGGGTAAGTGGAGTGATCAGCAAGTTTGCAGACGATACATAAATGGCTGAACTTGCGGATAGTGATGAGCATTGTCAGGCGATGCAGCAGAACATAGATAGGCTGGTAGCTTGGACAGATAGATGCAGATGGAATTCAATCCTGATAAATGCGAGGTGATGCATTTCGGAAGAAAGAATGTAGCGGGGAGGTAAATGATAAAGGGTAGACCTATTAAGAGTATAGAAACTCAGAGGGACTGGGGGTGCAGGTGCACAAGTCTCTGAAGGTGGCAGAGCAGGTGGAGAAGGTTGTGAAGAAAGCATATGGTATGCTAGCCTTTATAGGAAGGAGTATAGAGTACAAGAGTTGGCCTTTAATGTTGTAGTTCTATAAAACGTTGGTTAGACCTCTTTTGGAATACTGCGTCCAATTCTGGTCGTCTTACTACTGGAAGGACGTGGAGACTCTGGAGAGAGTGCAGAGGAAGTTTACCAGGATGCTGACTGGTATGGAAGGTCTGAATTATGAGGAGAGGTTAGGCAAATTGGGGCTGGTTTCCTTAGAAAGATGTAGACTTAGAGGAGATCTAATAGAGGTGTACAAGATTATGAGAGATATAGATAGAGTAAACAGGGTTAAACTTTTTCTTAGGATGGACTCAAATAGCACAAAAGGTCAAGGGCTCAGGGTGAGGGGGGTAAGGTATAACTTGGATGCTAGAGGGAGTTTTTTCACACAGAGAGTGGTGGAGGTATGGAACATGCTGCCAAGTAAAGTGGTGGAGGCAGGTACTCGAGTTATTTAAGAGATAGTTAGATGGGCACATGAACAGAATGGGAATGGAGGGATATAGAAAACTAATTTAAAATAGGGATCATGAGCCTTGGGAGTCCCTGGGAAGTATGTAAATAGACGATGATGTTGATGTATTTGTTTCTATCCTATAGGTGCTTTGGTCTGCCTTGTTGTCTAACAAGAGGTGTACACGCGATGGGCCGTGGGAAGGCTGCTCTTGGATTTTTCGAGAGTATCCTAGTGCTTCGCATCGTTAGTGTACGCTTAACCTGTACCATTTGATGGGCAACACGACAGCTCAGTGACTATCGCTGTGCTGTGCAAATACGTGGATTTGGGCCTGTGTCTGTGGGAGTTTGCGCATTCTCCCCATGCTTGCGTGGGTTTTCTCCGGATGGTCCGGTTTCCTCCCACATCCCAAGGATGTGCTCTTAGGTTAATTGGCAGAACAAATTCTCCCTAAATTGTCTCAAATTTGGTTTCAATCCATAGATCTTTAAACAGACAGGGATAGAAGTGGGAACATCGAGGTGGCGGCACAGGCTCGTTGGGCCGAAGGATCTGTTTCCCATGCTGTTTTGTTCTTTGTTCTTTGGGAATGAGTTACAGACTGGAATCTAATGGAGGGGTTCGGGGTGGTTGAGATATAGAATAACAGATACTGGAAATGAGTTACAGACTGAAAGCTGCTTGGAGCTTTGGCTCGAGCCCCCTCATCATTTTGAACCCCTCAATCCAATCTCCTCTCAACTTCCTTTCTCCCAAGGAGAACATTTCCAATTTTTTCCAATCTATCCACAGAGTTCCATCAACCCTTCTTGAGAGTAGTTTTTGTGCACGCTCTCTAATAATTAGAGGCCAGAGGAGGTTTTTGAAAAAAGTAATTTATTGACACATTTACCTGATGTGAGGCATTTATTACCTCTCCCTAACTGCTCCTCGCGCAGACAGTGGTGAGTCACCTTCATAAAGAGAACAGATGCTGTACTATGGCCTGCTTTGCAAGGGCACTGAAGAGTCGACCACGATGTTGTGTGGGTGGGTGTGGCTGTGTGTGTGTGTGGGTGTGTGTCTGTGTATGCGTGGGTTTGTGTGTGTGTGAGGGGGGGGTGGTTGTGTGTGTATCTGCGTGTGTGTGTGAGAGTGTGTGTATGTACGTGGGTGTGTGTGTGTGTGGGGTGTACAGGTATGTGTGTGCGTGTGTATGTGTGGGGATGCGTGTGTGTATGGGGGAGGGGGATGGGTGTGTCTATGTGTGTATGGCTGTGGGGAAGGGGAAAGGATAGACGTGGGTGTGTGTGGGGGGGTGTGTGGGGCTGTGTGTGTGGGGCTGTGTGTGGGTGTATGTAGGGGCGAAATCTGGAGTCACTTGTAGACCAGAATGGGGTAAGGATGGCAGGTGCTCTTTTCCTGAAAGGGGGACATTAGTGAACAGATGAGTTTTTCCTTTGCGACGATGATATTTCACAGTTACCATGCTGATATTAGCTTTTTATTCCTGAATGAATTAATTAACCAGGAATTTAACTGATAATGGGCCATCTGTGGTGGGATTTGAACTTGCTTTTCCACATTATCAGCCCAAGGCTGCATGTCCAGTGACATGCCAATTGCTCCCATTCCGAAGAAACCAGGAACAAATAGTGAGGCGGGGGGGGAAATATATCGCCCTTATGCCTGATCTGCCGCAAAGCTGGACTCAAATACAAGTGGCAATACATTAAATTGCTTTATTTAAACGATCGTTTAAACGATCGTTTGTGTCGAGCAAAGAGGAAATCAGTGTTTTGAGATAAAACATTCTGGGCGTAAATATTGTTATCTGCTGGGGGTTGATGGGGTAGCTAAAGAGGTAGAGAGAGAGAGAGACGGAAGGATGAGAATTGTCAGTCAGAGACGAGATGCAAGGAACAGTGTGGTCGCTAATATACTGAGTTCCTCATGAACTTGTTCGAGTAGTTTCAGTGTGGAGATGAACTTCAGACCTCTTCCTTTACTGTACAACAGAACAGCAAAACATTTCAGGTCCCCCGTTCCTCTCGAACAGAACGACTTTCAGCAGCATGTCCTGTAGTCGGACATTGTCCAGGGAGTGTTTGATGGGGGACAGTGTAGAGGGAGCTTTACTCTCTATCTAACCCTGTGCTGTACATGTCCTGGAAGTGTTTGATGGTGGAGAGATGCCGGCGTTGGAGTGGAGTAAACACAGCAAGAAGTCTGACAACACCAGGTTTAAGTCCAACCGATTTATTTGATAGTAAACTCACAAGCTTTCAAGGCTGTCTTCTTTGTCAGGAGAACACCTCGTTCATCTGATGAAGAGGACAGCCTCGAGAGCTTGTGAGTTTACTATCAAATAAATCGGTTGGACTTAAACCTGGTATTGCCAGACTTCTTACAGTATTTGATGGGGACAGTGTAGAGGGAGCTTTACTCTGTATCTAACCCCATGCTGTACCTGTCCTGGGAGTGTTTGATGGGGGGACAGTGTAGAGGGAGCTTTACTCTGTATCTAACCCCCTGCTGTACCTGTCCTGGGAGTGTTTGATGGGGGGACAGTGTAGAGGGAGCTTTACTCTGTATCTAACCCCGTGCTGTACCTGTCCTGGGAGTGTTTGATGGGGGGACAGTGTAGAGGAAGCTTTCCTCTGTATCTAACCCCGTGCTGTACCTGCCCTGGGAGTGTTTGATGGGGGACAGTGTAGAGGAAGCTTTCCTCTGTATCTAACCCCGTGCTGTACTTGCCTTGGGAGTGTTCGATGGGAAACACAGTAAGAAGCCTGACAACACCAGGTTTGAGTCCAATCGATTTATTTGATAGTAAACTCACAAGCTTTCGAGGCTGTCCTCTTCGTCAGGAGGACAGCCTCAAAAGCTTGTGAGTTTACTATCAAATAAATCGGTTGGACTCAAACCTGATGTTGTCAGTCTTATTGTGTTTACCCCAGTCCAACGCCGGCATCTCTACATCAGTGTTTGATGGGGACAGTGTAGAGGGAGCTTTACTCTGTATCTAACCCCGTGCTGTACCTGTCCTGCGAGTATTTGAAGGGGGACAGTGTTGACGGAGCTTTACTCTGTGTTTAACCACATGCTCTTTCTGTCCTGGGAGTGTTTGAAGAGGGACTGTGTAGTGGGAGCTTTATTCTATATCTAACCCTGTGCTGTGCCTGTCCTGGAGTGTTTGATGGGGACAGTGTAGAGGGAGCTTTACTCTGATCTAACTAACCCTGTGCTGTACCTGTTCTGGGAGTGTTTGATGGGAGTCATGATGTGGAGATGCCAGAGTTGGACTGGGCTAAACACAGTAAGAAGTCTCACACACCAGGTTAAAGTCCAACAAGTTTATTTGGTAGCAGATGCCACTAGCTTTTGGGGCTTTGCCCGTTCGTCAGGTGAGTGGGAACTTATTGGGAGAAAATTGATGTGGGAACTGGAGGAACGTTGTAGGAGGGAGAGAAGGTTAGGGGAGGAAGGACTGGGAGAGAGTTTGGGGGTGGAAAGAGAATGTTGGGGGAAGGGAGAGAGGGAGAACATTGTTACAATGGGGAGGGAGAGGAAGAAAACCCCCGAAAGTTAGTGATGTTTGGCAGCAAATAAGACTTTAATCTGGTGTTGTGAGATGGGGACAGTGCACAGGGAGATTTATTCTACATCTAATCACGTGTCTGAGTAGTATCTTTCTGGGCTTACTGAAAGATTGTGCTGGTCTCACCCTCCCACAGAAGAAGTTAAATTCTCCATCTTGACGTTTCCCACCATTACTTTGAACTGCTTGCTGGAAGTATCTGGGACATGGAGATAAAAGATGGCTACGATCTGATATGGTGCCCTATGGGGAACTGGTCAGTCCTTAGGTTAAATTTAGCCATCTTGCCTCCGCATTTAAAGCAGATTAAATCTGTTAAATCATGCTTTTTTTTCTGATATTTTACACCTTCGTATTGCAGTGTGCTGTTTGTGTTTTGATCAGATGGTTTGTGGTTATTGTTGGACACCGACAGCACACTTCAACTCATTTAAAAATTATCACATTCATTCTGGTCTCTGTAAGATCAATTCACCCAGTTTTGTTTGCCCCCCCACCCTCCCCCCACCTTCTCCAATATTCTCCCTCTCCTTTCTCACTCCCACAACCTTCTCCCTCTTCCTCTCCCCCCAACATTCTCTTTCCACCCCTAAACATCTCCCTATTTTCCCCAAACTCTCTTTCAGTGTCTCCTCCTCCAACCTTCTCCCTCTCCCTTGGAATCCCCCCCAACCTTCTCCCAATCCCTCCACCCAATTTCTCCCCCCACAATCTTCTCCCTCTCCCTCGGATCCTCCCAACTGTCTCCCAGTCCCTCCTCCCCAACTTCTTCCCCCCCCGCCACCTTCTCTCAATCCCTCTCCCCCACCTTTTCCCAGTTGCTCTCCCACAACCTTCTCCCAGGACCCCCCCAAACTTCTCCCAGTCCCCCCAAATTTCAGTCTCTCTCCCAACCTTCCTCCAATCCCTCTCCCCTCCAATCTTCTCCCAGTCCATATCCCTCAACCTTCTCCCAATCCTCTCCCCGTCCCTCCCCCCTCAACCTTCTGCCAGTGCTCCCACAACCTTCTCCCCGTCCATCCTCCCAATCTTCTCACATCCTTCCCCCCCAGTGTTCTCCCAGTCTCTCCTCTGCAACTTTCTCCCAGTCCCTCACCCCCATGCTTCTCCCAGTCTCTCCCCCCCAGCCTTCTCCCAGACCCTCCCACCCACCTTCTCCCAGTCACTCTTCCCATCCCCACCTTCTCCAAGTCCCTCTTCCTTCCTCTCCCAACCTTCTTCCAGTCTGTCTGCCCATCTTCACCTTCTCCCAGTCCCTCTCCCTTCCTTCCCTAACCTTCTGTCGGTCCCTTTCCCCATGCCCCAACCTTCTCCCAATCCCTCTCCCCTCCCTCACCCCAGCCTTCGCCCCATCACCCTACCCATTCCCAGATCCTAATTCCCCTTTGGGAAGCCACGGTTGAACCTGCCTCCCCCACACTCTCAGGCAGCGCCTTCCAGATCCTAATCACTGGCTGTGTGAAAAGCTCTCTCCTAATGTCTCCATCGCTTCTCCAATTGCCTCCAATCTTTGTCTCCCTCTGGTTCCCCATCCTTCTGCCAGTGGGAACAGTTTCTCCCTCTCCACTCTGTCCTGGACCCCAATTCGCCTCCCATCATGATTTCAAACCCTTCAATCAAATCTCCTCTCAACCTTCTCTTCTCCCAAGGAAAACATTCTCAACTTCTGGTGCAGAAGGTGAAGTCACATGGGATCAGAGGTGAGCTGGCAAGGTGGATACAAAACTGGCTTGGTCAAAGAAGACAGAGGGTAGCAATGGAAGGGTGTATTTCTGAATGAGGGCTGTGACAAGTGGTGTTCCTCAGGGACTTTGCTGTTTGTAATGTACATAAATGATTTGGAAGAAAATGTAACTGGATTGATAAGTTTGCAGATGATGCAAAGTTAGTGGATTTGCAGATAACGACGAGGACCATCAGAGGATATAGCAAGATACAGGTCAGTTGAAGATTTGGTTGGAGAGATGGCAGATGGAGTTTAATCCAGATAAATGTGAGATAATGCATTTTGGAAGGTCTAGTACAGATTGCAAATATACAGTAAATGGCAGAACTCTTAAGAGTATTGATAGGCAAAGGATCTGGATGTACAGGTACACAGGTCACTGAAAGTGGCAACGCAGGTGGAGAAGATAGTCAAGAAGGCGTACGGCATGCTTGCCTTCATCAGCTGGGGCATTGAGTTTAAAAATTGGCAAGTCATGCTGCAGCTTTATAGAGCTTTATAATGCAGCTTTTTAGGCTGCACTTGGAATGTAGTGTTCAATTCTGGTCGCCACATTACCAGAAAGATGTGGAGGCTTTGGAGAGGATACAGAAAGATTTACCAGGATGTTGCGTGGTACGGAGGGCATTAACTATGAGAAGAGGTTGGAGAAATTTGGTTTGTTCTCACTGGAATGTTGGATGCCGAGGGAAAATCTTATAGAATTCTACAAGATTATGAGGGGCATGGACAGGCGGATAGTCAGAAACTTTTTCCCAGGGTGGAAGAGTCAATTACTGGGGGCATAGGTTTAAGGTGCGAGGGGCAAGATTTAAACGAGATGTACAAGGCAAGTATTTTACACAGAGAATGGTGGGTGCCTAGAACTTGCAGCCAGGGGAGGTAGTGGAAGCAGATACGTAGTGACTTCTAAGGGGCACCTTGACAAATACATGAATAGGATGGGAATAGAGGGATATGGTCCCAGAAAGGATAAGGGGTTTTAGTTCAGTCGGGCAGCATGGTCAGTGCAGGCTTAAAATGTGCTGTAATTTTCTTTGTTCTTTGTTCTTCCAATCTATCTATGGAGCAGAAATCCCCTCATTCTGGAATGATTCTCCTCAATCTTTCCCATATACTTTTTCTCTCTCCATAGCTCTTTCCCTCTTGCTTGCTCTTTCTCTATCTTTCTCGTTTTCTTTGTCTCTCTTTTCCCCACTCTGATTCTCGCTCTCTCTCTGACTCTCTCTCTAACTCTCTCTGTCTCTGACTCTCTCACTCTCTCTGACTCTTTCTCTCTGACTTTCTTTTGCTCTCTCTCTCTCTCACTTGCTCCCACTCTCTCTCTCTCTCACTCTGACTTTCGCTCTCTCTCTGACTCGCACTCTCTCTGACTCTCTCTCTCTCTGATTCTTTTTCGCTCTGACTCTCTCTCTCTCTAACTCTCGCTCTCTCTGATTCTCACTCTCTGATTGTTACTCTCTCTAACTCTCGCTCTCTCTGATTCTCTCTCTTTCTGACTCTCTCTCTGACTCTCTCTCCCTGACTTTTGCTCTCTCTCTGACTCTCTCTCTGTCTCTCTGACTCACTCTCTCTCTTTCTGACTCGCTCTCTCTCTCTGACTCTCTCTCTGATTCTTTCCCTTTCTCTGACTGTCGTTCTGTCTCTGACTCTCGTTCTGTCTCTGACTCTCTCTCTGACTCTTGCTCTCTCTCTCTCTCTCTTTGACTCTGTCTCTCTGATTCTCACTCCCTCTGACTCTCGCTCTCTCTCTGACTCTCTCTGTCTCTGATTCCCTCTCTCTGACTCTCACTCTCTGTCTGACTCTTGTTCTCTCTCTGACTCTCCCTCTCTCTGACTCTCTCTGATTCTTGCTGTGTCTGATTCTTTCTCTCTCTGACTCTCTCCCTCTGACACTGTCTCTCTGACGCTTTCTGTCTCTCTCACTCTCTTTGATTCTCCCTCTTCCTCTCTGACTCTTGCTCTCTCTGACTCTTGCTCTCTATGACCCTTGCTCTCTCTCTGACTCTCTCTCTGACTCTCTCTCTCTGGCTCTTGCTCTCTCTCTCTGACTTTTACTCTCTGTCTGATTCTCTCCCTCTCTCTAATTCTCTTTCTCTTTGACTCTCGTTCTCTCTCTGTCTCTGACTCCTTCTCTCTGACTGTCTTTCTCTCTGACTCTGACTCTCTCTCTGTAACTCTCTGACTCGCTCTTTCTCTCTGACTCTTTTGCTCTCTATTTCTTTGTCTTCCTTTGTTTCTATCTCTCTCTTTATCTTTTTGTTTCTCCCTGTCTCTTCTCTTTCTGTCTCTCTCGTCTGTCTCTCTTTCTCTGTGTCTGTCTGTCTGTCTGTCTGTCTCTCTCTGTCCTTTTCTGTCTGGCTCTCTGATCTCTCTCTCTGTCCCTCTCTCTCTTTTTCTCTATCTGTCTGTCTGTCTGTCTCTCTCTCTCTTTGTGTTTCTGTTTCCCTCTCTCTCTCTCTCTCTGTCTCTCTGGCAATGCCGGGTGATCCATTGTCCCATACAGGTGCTCAAACTGGTTCCTCATCACACAGATGCAAGGGCCAAACACACAAGGAAATCTGCTGTTCTTACATCAGTCTGGCCAATGTGTGACTTCAGGACACCCCCACTAAACAACCTCCTCCCAACTCCCCCAACCCCCAACTCTCACACAATAAAGGGGACAACTCTTAACCAACCCCTTGGAAATGTACAAGTTTGTGTACACTTTTCATCTCTTTACCCTTACTGAAGGAGAGTTGTACATGCATTGGAGGCCGTTCAAAGAAGGTTCGCTGGGCCGATTCCTGGAGTGAAGAGGGCTTTTTGCTTTATGAGGAAGAGGTTGAACAGGTCAGAGCCTGAACCCATTGGAGTTTAGAAGAATGAGAGGGGATCTTATTGAAACATCTCAGATTCTGAAGGGGAGATTTGACAGGATGGATTCTGAGAGGATGTCCCCCTCATGGGGCAAAATCTAAAACTGGGAGTGGTGGGGACCAGTTTCAGAATGAGGGGGTCTCCCATTTGAGATAGAGATGAGGAGGAATTTCTTCTCTCAGTGAGTGGTTAGTCTGTGGAATTCAAGGGAGCCGAATGGCTTCTTCTGCTCCCAGATCTTACAAACAACAGAGAACAAAGAATAATGCAGCACAGGAACAACCCTTCGGTCCTCCAAGCCTGCACCAACCATGTGTTCCTAACTGGACCATATGTTTGTATCCTCCTATTCCCAGTCTCTTCATGTGGCTATCTAGATAAGTCTTAAATGATCCTAGCATGTCTGCCTCAACCACCTTGCTTGTAGTGCATTCCAGTCCTCCACGTATCTGTATTGAACCTTGCCGCCCCACTTATCTTGGTCTTGCGAGTCCTTGTGTTTATCATTTCTGACCTGGGAAAAAGCTTCCAACTGTTCACTCTATCTATGCCCTTCATAATTTTATAAACTTCTATTAGGTCAACCTCTGTCTTTCCAGACAGAACAACCTTAGTTTACTCAATCTCAGCTCATCGCTAATACCCTCCATACTAGGCAATATCCTGGTAAACCTTTTCTGCACTATCTCCAGAGCCTCCACGTCCTTCTAGTATTCTGGCATCCAGAACGGGACACAATATTCCAGATATAGCCTAACAATGTTCTATGTACATGCAACATCATATGTCAACTTTTATACTCTGTGCTCCGTCCAATAAAGGCAAGCATGCCATATGCCTTCTTCACCACCTTTTCTACCTGTGCTGCCACCTTTCAGGATCTGTTGACTTGCATACTCAGATCCCTCTATGTGTCTATACTCCTGATGGTTCTGCCATTTGTTGTATAGCTCCCCCTTGCATTAGATCTACCAAAATCCATCACTTCACATTTATCTGGATTAAATTCCATCTGCCAATTATCTGCCCAATTTTCCAGCCTATTTATATCCTGCTGTATTTTCTGACAATGTTCATCATTATCCGCAACTCCAGCAATCTTTGTGTCATCCACAAACTTACTAATCAGACCAACTATGTCTTCCAAATCCTATATCACAAACAGCAGAGGTCTCAGTACACAGCCCTGCGCAACACCACTAATCACAGACCTCCAGTTAGAAAAAAATCCCTCCACTGTTACCCCCTTGTCTTTTATGGCCAAGCCAGTAGCCATCTATCTAGTTCATCTTTGATCCTGTGAGATTTAACTTTTTACACCAGCCTGCCATGAAGGACCTTGTCAAATGTCAAATGAGGCCCTTCCCTTATCAATCATTATTGTCACCTCCTCAAAAAACTCAACTAAATTTGTGAGGCATGACCTCCCTTGTATAAAACCATGTTGTCTATCGCTAATGAGACTATTCAATTCTAAATGTGTATAGCTCTTATCTCTAAGAATCTTCTCCAATAAGTTCCCTACCACGGATGTCAAGCGCACTGGCCTATAATAACCGGGTTATCCTTGCTACCCTTCTTAAATAACGGGACCACATTTGCTATCCTCTATTCCTCTGAGACCTCACCTGTGTCCAATGAAGAAACAAAGATTTCTGTTAGAGGCCCAGCAATTTCATCTCTCAGTAATCTAGAACAGATGTCATCTGGCCCTAAGGATTTGTTTACCCCTTAATGCTTTCTAAAACACCTAACACTTCCTCCCTTGTAATTGTGATTTGTTCTAAGGGGTTTACACATCCTTCTGAAACACTACCAATCAATGTGTCCCTGTCCTTTGTGAATACTGATGCAAAGGGTAAGCATAATTTTCCCTCCTTTGCTCTTGAAAGATCTGACTCTTTCTCTGACAACCATCTTATTCCTAATGTATGAATAAAATGCTTTGGGATTCTCCTTAATTCTGTCTGCCAAGGACATTTCGTGACCTCTTTTTGCCCTTCTAACTCACTGTTTGAATTCTTTTCTACTCTCTGTGTATTACTCCAGTGCTTCATCTGTTTTTAGCTGCCTGGACCTTATGTATGCCTCTTTTTCCTTTTTGAATAGACCCATGTTTCCCTGGTTATCCTTGGCTCTCAAATCCTATCTTTCTTGTCCTTCCTTTTTACAGGTATGTGTTTGTCCTGCACTCCAATCAATTGCTCTTTAAAAGACTCCCACATGCCAGATGTGGATTTATCCTTGAACAGCCTCTCCCAAAATCCTGCCTAATTTGGCTGTAGTTAGCCATCCCCCAATTCAGCACCTCACCCAGAGGACAACACTCATCCTTTTCCATGACTATCCGAAAGTTTACAAAATTGTGGTTACTGTTAATTACATGTTCCCCCACTGAAACTTTAACCAGGCTCATTCTCCAGTACTAGGTCCCGTACAGCCCCCTCTCTAGTTGGATTATCAACATATTGTTCCAAAGAACCCTCTTGGATACATAAATTCCTCCCCATCCGGAACCCCAGCCCTAAGGGATTTCCAATCTATTTTTTGAGGGAAATTAAAGTCTTCCACTACAACAATCCTATTTTTTCTAACCTGTCCAGAATCTGCTTACTTATCCGTTCCTCAACTTCCCGTGGGCTGTTGGGAAGCCTGTAGTACACCCCCAGCATAGTGACTGCGCCCTTCCTGTTTCTGGACTGTCCCTATAGTGTCTCGTTACATGATCCTTCCAAACTGTTTGCCTTTGTACTGCTGTAATGTGCTCCCTGACCAGTTTTGCTACTCCCCCATCTCTTCTAGCCCCTCCTCTGTCTTGTCTAAAATACATACCCCGGAATATTCAGCTGCCGGCCCTGTCCTTTTAACCAAGTGTCTGTCATTGCAACCACATTTAAATTCTGCGCATGCATTAAAGCCTTAAGTTCATCTGTTTTGTCCATTAAAATGAAATGGCCTTCATTAGTTGAGCAATTGTGTTGAGAGAGATGGATCATTGTTACCCTCTCAGAGGACAGCTAGGAATGGTCAATAAACACAGAGCCAGTCAGCTAGGCCTCATAATCCTGTGAGTGGATTCAGTAGGAAAAAAATGGGAAGTTTTGTTGTTGTGTGGAGAAAAGAGGACTTTTTCACCTTTGGTACAATTCATGAATGATTACACAAGGTGCTGTTTACAACGGGCACTGGCCTGAAGGAGCTGAAAGTTCTTCTTCTGCACTGGAACTGCCTTGGGATTCTAACCCCTCACAGTGCCAGGGACCTGGGTTCGATTCCAGCTTCCGATCACTGTCTGTGGAGTTTGCATGTTCTCCTCGGTCTGCTTGGGTTTCCTCTGGGTGCTCCAGTTTCCTCCCACTCTCCAAAGATGTGCGGGTTAGGTGGATTGACCATAATAAATTGCCCCTTTGTGTCCAAAGATGTGTAGGTTATGTAGATTGGCCGTGCTAAATTGCCCCTTAGTGCCAACAGATGTGTAGGTTAGGTGGATTGGCCATGCTAAATTGGCCCTTAGTGACTAAAGATGTGTAGGTTAGGAGAATTGGCCATGCTAAATTGCTCCCTAGTGTCAGGGGGATTAGTAGGATAAAATAAACACGGTTACAGTGATATGGCTTGGGTGGAATTGTTGTCAATGTAGGCTCGATGGGCCAAATGGCCCCCTTCTATACATGATGTAGAGATGCTGGCGTTGGACTGGGGTAAACTCAAAGTTTTACAACACCAATTTTAAATCCAACCAATTTATTTGATAGTAAATTTGCGAGCTTTCGACTCTATAGCCTTCGTCAGGCAAACACTGCATTTGCCTGACGAAGGCACATAGAGTCGAAAGCTCGCGAATTTACTATCAAATAAATTGGTTGGATTTAAAATTGGTGTTGTAAAACTTTACTGAGTTTACCCCTTCTATACTGCAGGAATTCTCTGATTCTAAGTCAGAGAGAGACTGTACTTTGTCCAATGCTCAACTGCGAAGCAAAGGTTAAGACTGCAAAGTTTCTGGAAGAGAATTGTCAAGTCAAAGGGGTGCGGAGAAGGGGGACAGAAAAAATGCCCACCTTTCTGCCGCCATGTCCATGGACCTTCTCGCACACACACGCACCTCACCTTTGACCAAAGACCTTCTCGCACACACACGCATCCCACCTTTGACCAAAGACCTTCTCGCACACACACGCACCTCACCTTTGACCAAAGACCTTCTCGCACACACACGCATCCCACCTTTGACTTCCCTGGTCCAAATCCTGAGCAAACCCTTTGCTAATTACCAATAGCAACCT
The DNA here is from genome assembly GCA_024679065.1 of Sphyrna mokarran. Lineage (NCBI taxonomy): Eukaryota > Metazoa > Chordata > Chondrichthyes > Carcharhiniformes > Carcharhinidae > Sphyrna > Sphyrna mokarran. Next base: position 81,064,121 of record JAGIQG010000013.1, on the reverse strand, counting down.
TCTCCACACAACAAGGGCAGGATAAGAGAGTGACAAGCCTCAGCCTCACCATCACCATCTTCCTGGGGGGGTAGGCAATGAGGAGCAGGCCATAGTCATTCTCCCCCCAATCCTCCCACTCCCCACACACCCTGCCAAGCGCAAACATGTGATGAAAATCAGAAATAGAAAGGAGGATGTTTGGAGATGGGGGAGGGGCGATAAATTGCAAGGACGATGGAGGGCATGGTGGGATGTGGAGGGCATAGTGGGGTGTGGAGAGACCGATGGAGTGTGTAGCATGGAAGCTGAGAATGATCTTTTGTGAGATGGATCCTTGATGGTTATTTCGAAAGGGTGGCAGGCGAGGATCTGGTATTCATAAGATGTCGAGTTCTGTGTCGTCACTCATGACAAGGTTCCGAGTCTTGTGCAATTTTAACAGTAAGTTTATTGTAAACATCTATATAAGATCTAAGCCAAGAGCTGTTTCCATGATTGCCTCTGCACACATCTCTGTCCAGTATAAAGACTGCCAACTGGGCTTGGGTCATGCGATCCCTCACCTCACAGTGAAGGCAATCCCACATTAACCCTTTCTATGCTACACCCTAACACAACAGAGGGTGCAGTAGACAGTGGTAGACCCACATATCACTTACTCTTATTTAATATGGGATCTACTCACATCAGAGGCCGTTCAGAGAAGGTTCGCTGGGCCTATTCCTGAGGTGAAGAGGGGTTTTTGCCTTATGAGGAAAAGGTTGAGCAGGTCAGGGCCTGAACCTGTTGGAGTTTAGAAGAATGAGAGGGGATCTTATTGAAACATTCAGATTCTGAGGGGATGGTTTGACAGGGTGGATGCCCTCATGGGGGGAATCTAGAGCTGTGGGGGCACAGTTTGAGAATGAGTGGGTCTCCCATTCTAGAGATGGGGAGGAATTTCTTCTCTCAGAGGGTGGTCAATCCCTCAATCCCCCACCCCAGATAGCAGTGAGGGCTGCGGCTCATTGAATATATTTAATTAGATTTAATGGGAGGAGATTTAGGTCCATTGAGATTGCGTACAGTGGGAGTGAACAGAAAGGGAATGGGATTGTGTATAGTGGGAGGGAACGGGAAGGGATGGGATTGTGCATAATGGGAATGAATGGTTAGGGATTTGGGTTTGGGATTCTGTAGAGTGGGAGTGAACAGGAAGGGGATTGGGATTATGTACAGTAGGAGTGAATAGTAAGGGGTTTGGGATTGTGTACAGTGGGAGTGAATGGGGAGGGGCTTGGGATTGTGTACAGTGGGAATGAATGAGGAGGGATTTGGGATTGGGATTCTGTATAGTGGGAGTGAACAGGAAGAGGATTGGGATTGTGTACAGTGGGTATGAATAGGAAGGGATTTGGGATTATGTACAGTAGGAGTGAACGGTAAAATGTTTGGGATTGTGTTCAGTGGGGGCAAACGGGAAGGGGTTTGGTGCATTGGGATTGTGTATAACGGGAGTAAATGGTAAGGGGTTTGGGATTGTATACAGTGGGAGTGAACAGTACGGGGTTTGGGGTTGTGTATAATTGGAGTGAACGGGAAGGGGTTTGGCATTGGTATTGTGTACAATGGTACTGAACTGGGAGGAGGATACAGCCTGCTACATGCAAGGTCAAAAATGGCATTTGTCTTGAAACCCAACAGCTTGTCTTAATATAGAAGGAACCACAGAGGCATATTCAGGAACAAAGCTCTCTGGAGATTGACTGTACGATGAAGAAGTCACACAACAGGGACAACATCCGCTCTCTCATTATCTCTAGTCCACCCGGTTTCCTCTGGCCTGCATGATGAGAATGCAGTTTAGAGGCAAGGCACTCCCTGGCTACATCACAACCAGATAGAACATTGAGATATCAACGGATAGTATGTATGAATTCACAATAAGACCAGCTTCAATAGGCTTGGCCAAGTATTGCACCAGAGGCTTGTTGCCTAGTCCACGAGTACGTGGGTTAGTGTGAAAATGGAGGGGACTTTGCATCTTCTGCATAGATCTAGGAAGCAGGAGGAGGGGGACAGACACTCTAACAACAACTCACTTTCCTGTACACCTTCTCCAACATTTCCCCTCCCCCTCCACCCCAACTCAGACCCGTGACACATCAGGAGGTAGAACGTCAGGCAACAAAAGCTCGGTCCAAGAGGTCAACTTTTAAGGAGCGTCTTAAAGAAGAAGAAAGAGAAAGTGTGAGTCAGAGAGTGAGAGAGATCGAGACCTACAGAGAGAAACAGAGCTTAGGGCCCCCCAGGGAGCTAAAGGTACAGTTGCCAATGATGGAATGATAGGAATCTGGCGATGCTCAAGAGGCCGGAATTGGAGGAGCAAAGAAATCTCGGAGAATTCTGGAGGTTACAGAAATAGGGAGGGTTGGAGGGACTGAAGAAGGTTAAAGGGAGGGGATTGTTGTAGGGGCTGGAGGAGGTTAAAGAGATAGGGATGGTTGTAGAAGTTGGAGGAGGTTACAAATTTAAGGAGGGTTGTAGGGTCTGGAGGAGGTTACAGAGATGGAAAGTGGGGTGGCTAGAGGAGATTACAGAGATAGGGATAGTTGTAGGGGCTGAAGAAAGTTTCAAAGATGGAGAGGATTGCATGGACTGGAGGAGGTTAGAGAAATAGGGAGGCTTGTAGGTGCTGGAGGAGGTTACAGAGATAGGGAGAGTTGCTGGCATCCAGAGGATTTACAGAGATAGGGAGGGTAGTCAGGTCTGGGGGAAGTCACAGAGATAGGGAAGATTGTAGGATATGGAGGAGGTTACAGGGATAGAGAGGGTTGTAAGGGCTGGAGAAAGTTATAGACATAGGGAGGATTGGAGGGTGGTGGTTAAGAGATACAGACGTTTGAAGGACTAGGTTTGAAGGAGGATACGGAGGTTTGAAGGTGCTGAAGGAGGTTACAGAGATAGGGAGAGGTGTAGGGGCTGGAGGAGGAAAGGCCATATTAGAGGGAGCTTTACTTTATCTAACCCTGTGTCATACGTGTCCGAGGAGTGTTTGATGGTAACAGTGCAGAAGGAGCTTTACTCTGTATCTAACATTGTACTGTACCTATCCTGGGAGTGTTTGATGGAGGGACAGTGTAGAGGGAGTTTTACTCTGTATCTAACCAAGTGCTTACCTGTCCTGGGAGTGTTTGATGGGGACGGTATAAAGGGAGTTTACTCTATATCTAATCCCATGTTGTACCTGTCCTGGGAGTGTTTGATGGGGACAGTATAGAGGGAGCTTTTCTTTGTATCTAACCCTGTGTTATACTTGTCCTGGGAATGTTTGATTGGGATAGTGTAGAGGGAGCTTCACTTAGTATCTAACCCCGTACTGTACCTGTCCTGAGAGTGTTTGATGGGGACAGTGTAGAGGGAACTTTACTCTGTATCTAACCCCATGTTGTACTTGTCCTGGGAGTATTTGATGGGGACAGTGCAGAGGGAGCTTTACTCTGTATCTAACCGTGTGCTGTACTTGCCCTGGGAGTGTTTGATGGGAACAGTGTAGAAGGAGCTTTACTCTATATCTAACCCCGTGCATCACCTGTCCTGGGAGTGTTTGAGTGTTTATTTATCAAATATATTGGTTGGACTTTAAACTGGTGTTGTGAGACTTCTGTGTTTACCCAAGTCTATGCCAGCATCTCCACATCAGTGTCTGATGGGGATAGTGTAAAAGGAGCTTGAGTATGGGGAACGGGGAGGGGAGCGAAGAGTTTCAGAGCATCCCCAGGAAGGGGCAAGTTCACCCTCAATATGAAAGTTATTGAAGGTAATAGGGGCGGAGGTAAGGGTTGGGTGTGGTTGAGGGATCTAAATTACACAGCAATATACAAATATCAAACTGATAATTACTTAATTGCTTGTAGAAGTGGATAGAGCAGCTAAGGGTGGAGAAGAAAATCTGACAGGAAGGTCTATCCTATCAGTCAGTGTTTGGAGATAGTGAGAGAGGTGTGGGATAGGGTTTAATATCCAATGGGTCGGGTGCCTAATACATACAGGTGGATAATAGTTGGAGGTGTAAGTCAGACCTGATCGTCTATACAATAAAACATTGCCAAATACACATTCTTATCACGTAAGGTACTTCAAACATGGTGACCGACAGCGACCCACTTAGAATGTGAGTGTGCATCACCTCGGGCTCCAGCAGCACCCATAGGCCCTCAGTGTCTCGCATTGAGCACCCAGGGGGTGTGGGAGAACACAGCAGGTGGGAGGAGGATGGCTACATCCTCTCTGTTTCCCTGACGGCAGAGATGTGACTGGCTTGTTGGGTGGGTTAGGGGTTGCATAGGGTGAGAGAGTGTACATCAGGTTGTAAGTGGTGGCAGAGCGGCAGTGAGGAGCAACCATGGCAGACTGACTTTAAGAGCAGTGGCTGGGAGCCATGATCCTATTGGCTTTGGGCTGACTCATGACTGCGGGCTGGGTTCCTCCCAAGAGTGGAGGCAGAGCTCCCCAAACAGCCCCAGGGTCTTCCATTCAATGGCAGCAGCCCCCCGCCTTCCCAAACCACTCGCCCTAATCCTTTCTTCATTTGCCTTCAGGACTGGGAGGGAGAGAGAAGAGGAGAGTGCGAGGAACCTTAGCTTCTATCAAAAGGGCTCTGGAGGCAAATTCACTCTTGAAGAGGAGGTGAGTTGGAAGGGGGAGGGGTGGGGAGGAATTGGATACATATTTGCAGGGGTACAATTTGTTGGGATGTATCTGGGGGACGGGTTACATGGAATCCAGGAAGAACTGGCCGATTGGATATCCATATGGCTTGATGGTAGAAAGCAGAGGGTTATGGTGAAAGGGTGCTTGTCAGACTGTGATGAGTGGTGTGCCTCAGGGGTCAGTGCTGGGTCCAGCGCTATTTGTTATCAACGATTTAGAGAAGAATGGACAAAGCATGGGATGTTTGCCAGTGACACTAAAATGACACTAAAATAGATGGTGTTGTAGACAGTAGAGAAGGTTATCAAAAATTTGCAGCAGGATCTTAACTGGGGAAATGGGCCAAGAAGGCCTGAGGGGTTGCATTTTGTCAAATCAAGGTGGGACTCTCATGGTGAATGGTACGACCTTAGAGAGTATCGTGGAACTGAGGGACCTTGGAGTTCAGGCGCACAGTTCTCTAAAGGTAGTGTCACAGGTAGATAGGGCAGTGAAGAAGGCTTTTGACATGCCAGCCTTCATCAGTCAGGGCATTGAGTGTAGAACTTACTCCGAGTGGCTCAATGGCACAGTGGTTAGCACTGCTGCCTCACAGCGTCAGGGACCCAGGTTTAATTCCTGCCTTGGGTCACTGCCTGTGTGAAGTCTGCACATTCTCCCCATGTCTGTGTGGGTTTCGTCCGGGTGCTCCAGTTTCCTCCCAAGTGTGGTTAGGTGCATTAGCATACTAAATTCTCCCTCTATGTACCTAACAGGCACTGGAGTGTGGCAACTAGGGGATTTTCACAATAACTTCATTACAATGTTAATGTAAGCCTATTTATGACTAATGATGGGGCGGCACAATGGTTCAGTGGTTTGCACTGCTGCTTCACAGCGTCAGGGACCTGGGTTCGATTCCCAGCTTGGGTCACTGACTGTGTGGAGTCTGCACATTCTCCCCATGTCTGCGTGGGTTTTCTCCCACATTGTGAAAGAGGTGCCAGTTAGGTACATTGACCCAAATGGGTGCCGGCGCGTGGTGACAAGGGGAACTTCACAGTGACTTCATCGCAGTGTTAATGTAAGCCTTACTTGTGATTGATAAATAAACTTTAAACTAACTTTCGAAGTTGGGAAGTTATGTTGCAGTTGTATGGGATATTGGTGAGACTGCACCTGGAGTATTGTGTTAAGTTTTGGTTGCCTTGCTATTGGAAAGATGTTATTAAACTGGAGAGAGTGCAAAAGAGATTTATAAGATGTTGCCAGGACTCAAGGAACTGAGTTATAGGGAGAAATTGGATAGGACAGTTTTGGAGCGTCGGAAAGTGAGGAATGATCTTATTGAAATGCATAAAATCATGAGAGACAGGGATAGGCTAAATGCAGTGTCTTTTTCCCCGGGTTGGGGAATCGAGAACTAGAGGGCATAGGTTTAAGAAAGGAAAGTATTAATGGGAACCTGAGGAGCGTTTTTTTTACACAGAGGGTGGTGCATATGCAGAATGGGCTGTCAGAGGAAGTGGTTGAGGCAGGGACGTTGATAACACTTAAAAAGCATATGGACAGATACATGGAAAGGGAAAGTTTTAAGGGATATGGGCCGAATGCAGGCATATGGGTTAGTTTAGATGGGCTTTTTGGTCGGCATGAACCAGTTTGGGCTGAAGAGCCTGACTCCGTGCCATACATTCTATGATTTTATGAGAGAGAGAGATAGACAAAGAGAGAGGGGGAGTGTATGGGACTAAGTTTAATAGCTCTCTTGAAATGTCAACACAGACACGATGGACCAAGTGGCTTCATCCTATCTTGTTGACACTGAGCTCAGGCTGTAACTAGTGTTGGGGCAACAGTGAGGTGTGTTGTGTCCCCAAGGGCCTCCAGGGAAAGACTGATGTTAAGAGCAGCAGATGGAAGGGATGAGTCTGAATCCTGAACTCAGGTGATGCTGTGGAGAAAAGGATGGGGGCGGGGGGTAAACACGGACCAGGGGGCACGCGCTGCATCTGAGGCAATAGGAGAACAGGGGCATATCCAGGGCTGAGGACAGAGGGAGCAAGAGAGAAAAGGAGAACCTGTGCACTTTGGCACACCAATTGGAACAGACAGAAGCTGCTGGAACAAAGAGAAACCACGAAATCTGATGTGTGGAGGGATTTGGGTATCTGAGTGTACACATCACAAACAGTGAGTGTGCAGCCACAGAATAGTTAGGAAGGCAAATGGAATGTTGTCCTTTATCGCGAGGGAATGTGGGGGTGGGAGGGGTACAGGGGAGTGGAGATGCAATAGAAAAGTCAGGAAGTCTTGCCCCAACTGTACAGGGAGTTGGTGTTTCTGCAGCTGGAGTGCTGCAAACAATTTTGGTCTCCTAACCCTTACTGAAGGATGGATCTACTCGCATCGGAGGCCATTTAGAGAAGGTTCACAGGGCTGACTTCTGGGATGAAAGGGGGGTTATTTGTCTTATGAGGAAAAGGTTAAGCAGGTTGGGACCTGAATTCATTGGAGTTTAGAAGAATGAGAGGGGATCTTATTGAAACATCTCAGACTCCTGGCGGTGTTGGTTGACAGGATGGAAGCTGAGCGGATGTTTCATCCCCGCATGGGGAGGAATCTAGAACCGTGAACTGTGAGGAGGGGGGAGCAGTTTGAGAATGAGGGAGGTCTCCTGTTGAAGACGAAGATAAGGAAGAATTTCTTCTTTTAGAGGATGGTCAGTCTGTGGAATTCCACTCCACAGTCCAGGGGCCCAGGGCTAATGGGGAACGTGCGTTCAAATCCCATCAGAGCAACTGGTGGAATTTAAATTCACTTCACAAATTCTGGGATTATAAAGCCAGTTTCAGTCATGGGGCATGTGAATCAATATTCGATTGTCGTAAAACCTCATCTAGATCACTAATAATTCTGCCGCCCTTACCTTGGTCTGGCCACATGTGACTCCAGACCCTCCCTCCCAACACACACATTGAGAACTGTGGTCAAATTGTAACTGCCCCTTTGGAAACAGCCCCGAGCCAGAGATTCTGTTCAAGAGGGTAATTAGAAATATGCAACAAATGCTGGCCTCATCCAGTGACCCCTCCTCATGCCCACCGCCAGCCACCACCACTCCTCGCCCCACTCGCAGGTTCCGAGGGATGTGAGGAGGCTTCCGTTCACATGGAAGGAAACTGGGGGGTGCTCGAATGGTTCTTCTTTAAAGCAGAGAAGGTTAAAGGGAGAGGTTTAATGAGGTCGTCACTATCACAAGGGGGGAGGAGGGTGGTTTTGATCGAGTAAATACAGAGCATCCCCAACACTACCCACCCTAAGACAGAAGTAGGCATTGCGGTTCAATTTTTGATTGGTTGGGGCGGAGGAGGGGGTCAAAGGTTATGGTGGGAGGAGGACAGGCAGAAAAGTGGAGTTGGGGAGGCAATAGACAGACATGGTTTTGTGGAGGACAGACATGAGGGGCTACGTGGTCTTCTCCTACTCCTAGTTCTTGGTGTTTTGGTGCAGGCTGATAATAACATAGACAGCAATGACAGAACAAAAAGAGAGATCACACATTATTCGGTTAAACAGAGTTTACACACAACAGCCCCTCCCTGGCATCAGTCACCATGTTAAGCACATTCGCAGAGTCACCAAATAAAATTCAGCAAATAAAATCCCAGTCAAGAGACAACAGCCGCATCTTAGATCCATTCTTCCCGACGCAATTTGCAGCTGAGCTTTTTTCTCACGAGAAAAAAATGAAGCTGGGGAGCACAATTGAAAGCAAACAAAAACCCCAAAATGACACATTCCATCGAAGCTTTGCCTCTCGTACTCATCAGGTCCGATACAATACGAAGAATACCAAATCTCAGAGGTGGCCATGATTGATTGAGGTGGAGTTGAGGGAGATGAGAAGCTGGGAGTTCGAAGTGTTGCTGTGGAAAATGCACTGGGGTGGGGAGGGAATAGCGGGGGTAGGGGGAATCAGAGATGGTGTAAAGCAGAGACCAGAAGGTGATGGAATGGAGGTTAAAATTCAAGAAGAGAAACAAGGTCAAATCGCCAGTTCCAGAGTATGGGCGAGCATGGCAAATGTGTTTTCCAGAAAAAATAAAGGATGTCCATCTTCTCTCGGGAAGTGCTAGTGAAAACTTGGTCCACTGAGCAAGCATTAGCAAGATATAAAGTCATTAATTCACATATAAGTTTGAGAGAAAAAAATATATATATGTGTGAGTATTCAATAAAATCTCTGCATGGGCAGGATGGGCTTGGAACCTCGAATAAAGTCATGGTAGACAGACCAGGCTGAGTTCTTATGGAGGAGAACTTTGCAGATACGAGGAAGTGTGAAGCCACCACCTTCACTCCTGTGTGGGTTTCCGTTGAGCAGAGTTTACAGATGTTGCCTTGTATCAGGGACTCCCCCCTCTCCCCTCACCTCCGCCTCCCCCCTCCACCCTCTGCTGGCCACACTCGCTCTGATGGAGGGTCCTCAGCTCAGGGCTGACACGATGCTGGTTGTGGGGTGATGGCTGTAGGTCAGGCTCGCCTGTGGGTGCAGGGCGGTGGGGGCAGGCAGGAGGTGTGGGCCATGGGGGTATGGCACCATGTGGCCCACTGAGGTCATGTGGCTCTGGAAGGTGGTGGGGCTCAGGGTGAAGGGAGGCCCCTCCTCGCCCAGGGCCTTGGCTAGCTCGCCAAACTGCTCCTGCGGCTTCTTCATCTTCTTGGCCTTGTTGGAGACTTTCCTGTTGCGGGTCTGGATGCCATCTTTCTTCATGGTCAAAGGTCGATTCACCTGCAAGGAAGAGAGAGGTCGCAGGGAATCAGACCAGACAGGGAAGCAGAGAGAAAGCTTCACACTATACCCACCTGGTCCTGGGAGTGTTTGATGGGGGACAGTGTAGACAGCTTTACTCTGTATCTAACCCATGCTGTACCTGTCCTGGAAGTGTTTGATGACGACAGTGTAGAGGGAGCTTTACTCTGTATCTAACCCCGTGCTGTATCTGTCCTGGGAGTGTTTGATGGGGACAGTGTAGAGGGAGCTTTACTCTGTATCTAACCCCATGCTGTACCTGTCCTGGGAGTGTTTGATGGGGATAGTGTAGGGGGAGTTTTACTCTGTATCTAATCCTGTGCTGTATCTGTCCTGAGTGTTTGATGGGGACAGTGTAGACAGAGCTTTATTCTGTATCTAACCCCGTGCTGTACCTGTACCAGGAGTGTTTGATGGGAACAGTATTGAGGGAACTTTGGTCTATATTAACCTCGTTCTATACCTGTCCGAAAGATGTTCAGGTTTGGTGCATAGGCCATGCTAAATTCTCCCTCAGTGTACCTGAACAGGTGCCAGAGCATGGAGACGAGGGGATTTTTGCAGCAATGCCATTACAGTAGTAATGTAAGCCTACGTGTGACACTAATAAATAAACTTTAACTTTGGTGTGGGAGAAGAAACACCTGCTGAGGGGCCGAATGGCCTGTTTCTGGTGCTGGTGGTGGGGTGAGTGTGGTGATGGAAGAGAGGGTGAGTGAGCAAGTGTACGGGACTCACACTTACATTATGCAGTTTGTAGTACAGCCCGCAGGCATTGCAGACCGGGTCTCCATTGATGTTCCTCCGCCACAGCGTGGTGGTACTGGTATGGCAGTTGGCACACTGTGTGCCAGCTCTCTTGCTGACGATCTGAATCGAGGATGGGTGGGAAAGAGAGCAAGAGAAATAAGACAGACATTGAACAAGTTTTCTCCTCACTGTCTTTCCCCGTAACATTTTTTTGACATTATGGCTTTGGATCGTGCCCACTTTTGGAGAGAGAGGACATTAATGTCAAAGAACCAGTAATCCAGGGGCCCAGGGCTAATGGGGAACGTGCATTCAAATCCCATCAGAGCAGCTGGTGGAATTTAAATTCACTTCACAAATTCTGGGATTATAAAGCCAGTTTCAGTCATGGGGCACGTGAATCGATATTCAATTGTTGTAAAACCCCATCTAGATCACTAATACCCCCTTTAGGGGTAGAAGAATTCTGCCGCCCTTACCTTGGTCTGGCCACATGTGACTCCAGACCCTCCCTCCCAACACATACATTGAGAACTGTGGTCAAATTGTAACTGCCCCTTTGGAAACAGCCCCGAGCCAGAGATTCTGTTCAAGAGGGTAATTAGAAATATGCAACAAATGCTGGCCTCATCCAGTGACCCCTCCGCATGCCCACCGCCAACCACCACCACTCCTTGCCCTACTCGCAGGTTCCCAGGGATGTGAGGAGACTTCCGTTCACATGGAAGGAAACTGGGGGGTGCTCGGATGGTTCTTCTTTAAAGCAGAGAAGGTTAAAGGGAGAGGTTTAATGAAGTCGTCACTATCACGAGGGGGGAGGAGGGTGGTTTTGATCGAGTAAATACAGAGAAAGAGTTCACTCAAGACTGTGGTTCAGGACACAGTTTGCAGAGTTTGAAAATGTCCAGTGCTAGGTGGTTCGTGGGAATGGACCTTCCCCTGTCCCAGAGGGCCGAAGATGTTCAGTTCATAGCCTAGATTCCAGGTGGAATTTGATAGAATATTTTGGGAGATTGGGCAGGGGCGGGGTGACAGGGAGATGGAGTGACAGGCAGAATTAGAACTCCCATCTCAATGAGGGGCCGAAGCAATCTCGAGGGACAGAGTGGCCTTCTCTGTTCCTCCCCTGGTTGCGATCAAGGAGGTACTGCATGGTCAATGATGACCAGCGCCGAGAAATACAACTGAGTGGAGGGTAAGAGGTGGGGTGGGAGTGAGCCCAACTGGAGATCTCTTTTGATTAGGCTAGCAGGGGGAGAAAGGGCAGAGCAACCTTCAGCCCTGGAGCCATTTGTCTCCCCCCCAGGATCGAAGAGAAACACGTGGAGGGCCATTGAGCCCATACAGCACATACTGGGATACTCACCAGTCGCTTCTTGGGCCTGATGAGTGGTCGGTTCTGGCCGTTCATTTTGTGATAGAGGCCACAGGCATTGCAGAGGTAGTGTCCGGTCCCATCCCTCCGCCACAGGGGAGTGGCTGTGGCTCCACAGTTAACACACTCCCGAGCCTCTGAAAGGAAGCATATTGGAATACAGTCAGCCAGACTAGGGGGCACGAATCCAAGGGATTGCCCTTACATCTCTACCATCAGACAGGCATGATGGAGGGCAGAGAGGACAAAACAAATAGGCTTTAATACGAGGGCAGCAGTATGGGAGGGTCAGTGCTGAGGGACTGCTGTACTGTAGGAGGGTCAGTGCTCAGGGAATGCTGCACTGTGGGAGGGTCAGTGCTGAGGGAGTGCCCCATTGTGTGAGAGTCAGTGCTGAGGGAGCGCTGCACTGTGGGAGAGTCAGTGCTGAGGGAGCGCGGCACTGTGGGGAGGGTCAGTGCAGAGGGAGTGTCGCACTGTAGGGAGGGTCAGTACAGAGGGAACACCACATTGTGGGGAGGGTCGGTGCTGAGGGAGCACCACACTGTGGGAGGGTCAGTGCAGAGGGAGCACCACATTGTGGGGAGGGTCAGTGCTGAGGGAGAGCTACACTGGGAGGGTTAGTGCTGAGGGAGCGCTGCACTGTGGGAGGGTCAGCACCGAGGGAGCACCGCACTGTGGGAGCATCTGTGCTGAGGGAGCACCGCACTGTGGGAGGGTCGGTGCTGAGGGAGCGCCGCACTGTGGGAGGGTCAGTGCAGAGGGAGCACCGCATTGTGGGGAGGGTCAGTGCTGAGGGAGCGCTACACTGGGAGGGTCAGTGCTGAGGGAGCACCGCACTGTGGGACAGTCAGCACTGAGGGAGCACCGCATTGTGGGAGGATCTGTGCTGAGAGAGCACTGCACTGTGGGAGGGTCAGTGCTGAGGGAGCGCCGCACTGTAGGACATCAGTACTGCCGGAGTGCCACACTGCAGGAGGGTCAGTGCTGAGGGAGCCCCGCACTGCAGGAGGGTCAGCATTGAGGGTGCACTGCATTGTGGGAGGGTCAGTATTGAGGGTGCACTGCACTGTGGGAGGGTCAATGCTGAGGGAGTGCCTTATTTTGGGTCAACGCTGAGGGAGCGCCGCACTGTGGGAGGGTCAGGGCTGAGGATGCGCTGGACTGTAGGAGAGTCAGTGCTGAGGGAGCGCTGCACTATCAGAGGATCATATTGACAGAGCACTGCACTGTCAAAGGTAGTGCTGAAGGAGAGCCACACTGTAGGACGGTCAGTGCTGAGGTAATGCCACACTGTGGGAGGGTCAGTGCTGACGTAGTGCCGCACTTTGGGAGGCTCAATGCTGAGAGAGCGCCACACTGTGGGAAGGTCTGTGCTAAGGGAGCGCCGCACTGCAGGAGGGTCTGTGCTAAGGGAGCGCCGCACTGTGGAAGAGTCAGTGCTATGGGAGCGCCGCATCAGTACAGGGTCATTGCTGAGGGAGTACTGCACAGTTGGAGGGTCATTGCTGAGGGAGTACTGCACAGTTGGAGGGTCAGTGCTGAGGTAGTGCACACAGTAGGAGGGGCAATACTGAGGGAGCGCTGCACTGTGGGAGGGTCAGTGCTGAGGAGGCGCTGTACTGTAAGAGGATCAGTGCTGAGGTAACGCTGCACAGTAGAAGGGGCAATGCTGAGGGAATGGTGCACTGTAAGAGGATCAGTGCTGAGGTGGCACTGAGAGGCAGTTGGAGTCGGCGCTGATAGGGAACGATCTTTGGGGTCCTGTCCCCCTACGTTTCTCTCTCAAGTGAACTCCACAGAAAGGGCGATGTGTTCATTTGTCTGCTTAATATGCACCAAGTGGTCACTGAGCTTCCTCCATTCAGCACATCGCTATCCATAGCTCTAGAATTGTAGGAATAAGCACATCAAAGTATCTCTCCAGCCTCAAGCAATAGGGCACTCATCTTGTCCCATCTCTGCATTGTACAAATCCTATTGGGCCCTAACCCATCTCACTGCCATGGTTATGGAGGGCAGGCTGTAGGCCCCCATAGGCCATAACCCAGTCCATTGCCATGGTAATGGAGGGCAGCCTCTAGGCCCCTACAGGTCCTAACCCAACCTATTGCCACTATTAAGGAGGGCAGGCTGTAAGCCTCTACAGTTCCTAACTCAGCTCACTGCCATAGTTATGGAGGGCAGGCTGTATGCTCTCACAGGCCCTAACCCAGTCCATTGCCACGGTTACAGAGGGCAGGCTTTAGGCCCCTACAGGCCCTAACCCAACCTATTGCCACTGTTATGGAGGGCAGGCTGTAGGCGCTACAGGCCCTAACCCAACCCACTGCTATGGTTACGGAGGGCAGGCTATAGGCTCTCACAGGCCCTAACCCAACCCATTCCTACAGTTATGGAGAGCAGGCTGTAGGCCCTCCAGATCCTGCCCATTCCAGAGCACGCCGCCCCATCCTGCAGTTGGCTGTCTCACTCTCAGATCTTACCACACGGTGACAGCGACAGCTTGTGTTTGTGTGGGGTCGAATGTCCTTCTAGGATAGAGGTCCCTGGCGACTGGTAGTAGCTGCCGTTGAAGACCTGGGAGTGGCCGCCCAGGCCCAGCTGGTCTTCTTGGCCCTGAGACAGGAGGCTGGAGCCAAGGGGGCTCTCTCTCTCCATCTTCATGGTCTCCAGGTACTTTGGGCTCTCCTTCTCCAGGCCTGGCTCGGGGCTGACCTCCTTCGTGGGCAGTGCAAAGCTATAGAGGTGCTGGCTGTGGGGGTGGGATGAAGCCAGGCCAGAAGAGGTCTGGTACAATGGGAGGGAGACCTTGGCGTAGGCCCCTACCGTCGACCAAGCCCCATTGTATGGGTGACCAAGTGTCTGCCCGCTCTCCATCCACTGCAGGCTGTTCAGAACGTGGGGCGAGTACATCTGGCGGCCTGTGGAGAAAAGATAAGACCATTTGCAAAATTGTTACAGGCATAGGAGGCCATTCAGCCATTGTGTCTGCACTGGCTCTCCAAACAAGCATCAGGGTTTAGTGCCGTTCTACTGCCTTTTCCCCAGGACACCCCCACCCCCGCACATTCTATCTACTCAAATAATCATCTGATGCCCTCTTGGACACCTCAACTAACCTGGCCTCCAGCACATTCACAGGCAGAATGTTCCAGACCCCGAACGACTCGCTGTGTGGAAAAACTTTCCCTCATCTGTTTCATTTTAAATCTACATCCCTCTCACTCTTGATCCTTTTACACAGAGAAACAGTTTCTCTCTCTAATCTGTCCAGCTCCCTCATGATTTTGAACATCTCTATCAAATCTCCTCTTAGCCTTCTCCTCTCTAAGGAGAACAACCCCAACCTCTCCAAATCTATTCTTGTAATTGATGTTTCTCATTCCTGGAACCATTCTTGTGAATCTCTTCTGCACTGTCTCCAGTGTGTTCACATCATTGCTACAGTGTGGCACCCAGAACAACAGACAGTATTCTAGCTGAGGAATAACTACTGCCTTGTATAAGTTGGTTTAAACCTTGTGGTGGGAAGGTGATGCAGTGGGCACTGATCGGGTAATCCCCAGAGGCCCAAGCTCATTGTCTCAGAGATGGAGAGAGGCTGGTTAGGTTGGGGCTGTTTTCCTCAGAGCAGAGAAGGCTGAGGGGGGGACCTGGTCTTGGTGTACAAAATAATGAGGGACAGGGTGGCTAAGAAGAAACTTTTCCTTTTAATAGACAAGTCAGCCAAAAGGGGGATAGGTTTAAGATCAGGAGGTGGAAATTTAAAGAGGATTTGAGGAGAAACTGTTTCACCTAGAGGGTGGTGAGAATCTGGGACTCGCTGCCTGAAAGGTTGGGAGCGGCACGAAGCCTCACAGCAATTGAGAAGTATTTAGATGAGCAGTTGAAACACTTTAGAATACAAGACTACTGACCAAGTGCTGAGAAAAGGGATTAGAATAGATAGGTGCTTGATGGATAGCACCAATACAATGGGCAGAAGAGCCTCTTTCTGTGATGTTAAACTCAATAACTATGCCTCCTCCACGCTCTCAGGCAGTGCCTTCCAGATCCTAATCACTCGCTGTGTGGAAAACTCTCTCCTCGTATCTGTCGCTTCTTTCTCCAATCACCTCCAATCTGTGTCCCCTCTGGTTCCCCATCCTCCCACCAATGGGAACTGTTTCTCCCTCTCTACTCTATCCCTCCCCTCATGGTTTTGAACCTGTCGATCAAATCTCCTCTCAACCTTCTCCCAATGAAAACATTCCCAACTTCTCCCAACCTAGCAACGGAACCATCCCTGGAACCATTCTCCTCAATCTTTTCCACACACTCTTGCTCTCTGTCTCCATATTTCTTGCTCATTCTCTGTTTCGCACTCTCACTCTCCATTTCTTGCGCTCACTCTCTGTTTCTCACTCTGTCTCTCTCTGTTTTGTGCTCTCTCTTTTTTGCGCTGTTTCGCGCTCTGTCTCTGTTTTGCGCTTGCTCTATCTATTTCTCGCTCGCTCTTTGTTTTCCTGCTCACTCTGTTTGGTGCTCGCTTGGTCTCTGTTTTGCGCTGTCTCCCTCCCTGTTTCTTGCTCTCTCTTTCTCACTCTGTCTTTGTTTTGCGCTCTCTCTCTGTTTCGCGCACTCGTTCTGTTTCTCGTACTCTGGTTCTCACTCTCTCTCTGTTTCTCGCTCTCTCTGTTTCTCACTTGCTCTCTCTGCTTTTTGCTCTCTCTCTCTCTGTTTTTCGCTCTCTGATGTTTTTTGCTCTCTCTCTGTTTTTCCCTCTCTTTAAAAACCTCAAATCCTTCCAAAGGGTGGCGCCTAGTACTGGATGTGATACTCCAAGAATGGGCCCATTCCACTCGATCTGTCTTCATAATCCCCTCTCCCACACAACTTGGAAAAAACAGGGCAAGGTGAGATCCTGCAACAGCCACCAACCCCCCCCCCTCAAACTGCTAAAACTGTGTTTCTGACCGTTGCTTGTTGCTTCACACTAGGGGAGAAAACAAGAAGTCAACACAGATCTCCAGAAGACTTGTTAGGCTCATCTCAAATAAGCACTATTGGAGCACTATTGAAAGGCAAGGCAGCAGTTGCTGCCCTGATGAGGTGTGGGAGGCGCTGGAGGGGTTTGGTAACTGGACGTAAGTTGGGGGAATCTTCACATGAGCTGAGGGAATTGGTGGGGGGCTGTTGAGGAAGAGGTTTAATAACGGCATAGTATAAGAAGGAAGGCCTCAGAGCCCAACCAATCCAACTGAAAAATTTAAAGCACCAAACCATTCATCCCCTCTCCTGATGTTTGTACTCCCACACCATCCTTCTCCCACCCACTACATTATCTCCCTATCCCCCATATCCTTCTATTCCTTTTGCCCTGGTGTGTTTCTCCAGCTTCCTTCCCACAATTCACCTCAAACACTCGCTCTGCAGACTAAGGGGCAATTTAGCATGGCCAAGCCACTTGCACGGTGGCAGAGGGGTTAGTACTGCTGCCTCACAGTGCCAGGGACCTGGGTTCAATTCCAGCCTTGGGTCACTGTCTATGTGGAGTCTGCATGTTCTCCTGGTGTCTGCGTGGATTTCCTCTGAGTGCTCCAGTTTCCTCCCACATTCTGAAAGACGTTCTCATTAGGTTCATTGACCTGAACAGGCACCAGATTGTGGCGACTAGAGGAGTTTCACTGTAACTTAATTGCAGTGTTAATGTAAGCCTTACTTGTGATTAATTAATTAACTTTAATCTGCACACCTTTGGACACTAAGGGGCAATTTAACATGGCCAATCTACCTAACCTACACATCTTTGGACACTGGGACAATTTAGCATGGCCAATTCACCTAACCTACATATCTTTGGATGTGGCGGCAATTTAGCATGGCCAATCCACCTAACCTGCACATCTTTGGACTGTGGGAGGAAACCAGAGCACCCAGAGGAAATCCACACAGATACAGGGAGAACGTGCAAACTCCACACAGTCACCCAAGGCCGGAATTGAACCTGATCCTTGATGTCTGCGAGGCAGCCGTGCTAACCACTGTGTCAACTGAGACCGGGGTAAGGACGGCAGATTTCCTTTATTACACATTAGAATAGGTTTTTATGACAAGTGATGATAGTTGTCATGCTCACTGTTATTAAGACTAGCTTCGTAATTACAGATTTTATTGATCAAGTTTAAATTGATGGCAGCATTTGAAGCCAGGTTTCCCAAGGGTATGAGGGCCTTATTGGGCCTTAGGATTATTGGTGGTGGCGCATCCAACTCGGCACCCTTCCCCGACTGCTTGGGTCAAGTTTCACCATCATTCCTCACAGATGCTGTTGTCACCACTTTTGACAATCAGCTCTTTGCCAACATGATGACAATACTCTCAGTCCTAATGATATACAGCCCTATTATTGACAATGTTACTGAGTAAATGGCAGCCATGTTCTGCGAGAGAGCTTCCTAGAGGTCAGAGGAAAGGTTCAGCCTTCTGCAGCAATGCTTCAATTGAAACCAAATTGGCAGACTGGCTCCATTTGAGTTTGTTTGCTGAGAGGAGGGCAGTCGGCATGGGGACTATGACAGAAAAGGTCAAAAGGAGCAAAATGTTTCTGCAAGGGAGTGCCACACTGTGGGATGGTCAGTACTGAGGAAACACCGCACTGTGGGAAGGTCAATGCTGAGGGATTGCTGCACTGTGGGAGGGTCAGTGCTGAGGGAACGCCGCACTGTGGGAGGGCCAGTGCTGAGGGACGCCGCACTGTGGGAGGATCAGTGCTGAGGGAGCGCCGCACTGTGGGAGGGTCAGTGCTGAGGGAGCGCCGCACTATGGGAGGGTCAGTGCTGAGGGAATGCTGCACTTGGGAGGGTCAGTGCTGAGGGAGCGCCGCACTGTGGGAGCGTCAGTACTGGGAGAGCGCCGCACTGTGGGAGGGTCAGTGCTGAGGGAACGCCGCACTGTGGGAAGGTCAGTGCTGAGGGAACGCTGCACTGTGGGAGGGTCAGTGCTGAGGGAACACTGCACTGTGGGAGGGTCAGTGCTGAAGGACCGCCGCACTGTTGAACAGTGTCCACTGCCCTCATGTTGAGCGTTTATTCCTCAACTAAGATCAGTGTAATAAGGTGTGGAGGAGGATTTGCTCCTGATCACATCAGAAATCTGGAGGAGCTGCCTGTGTGTAAATTGACTGTGGCACTTGTGAACATCTGAGCAGGGGACTGATCACACTTCAGATAGCCCACACACTATCTGCGAAACAGCTCAGGAAGGGGAGATGGGGAAAGCAGGAGCTGGGGTTCAAGCATTCTTGCTGTCTCTCGCTTTCTCTCACAAGCAGCTTGTGTCTGTGGGATGTCAGGAACTGTGGGAGCGGAAGAACAGTCTTTATCTATCAAATGCTGCAGATTAGTTTTATAGATAAACTGCAAACGGTCAGGAAATTGTAACATATATACAAATTACTGAATCGCCAGGCACTCTGAACTTTCTGTATCCCATTGGAAAGGGCTGCGGGGTTGGAGGGAGAGGAAGGAGAGAATTTCAATTGAACCTTCCAGAAGCTTCTCCTTTTTTTGGCCTTCCACATTTGTTGAATTTTCTCTCTCCTCCTTCACGGGAATTTCTCCCAGAAGGATTTTCCCAGAGATAAAATGTCTCCCAGCCAACCCAGGAAATTAGTTCTTTCTAAAAATGAGTCTTTGCTGGAATGTTGGAATCACAACAGCCAATTTGCACTGCCCCCTTCACCCCCCAGCCCATTATGTCCCCCCCTCCCCACCTCATCACCTGAGGCCTGAGGAAGGGTGACCCTTTATATCCTGTGTGAAAAATGTCAGTAAAGGACACCACCCCTCCTCCCAAACCTCACCCACCCCAAGTGCAGTAACAGCACTGTGTGGGTCTGCACTGCTGGGCAGCTTGCCAGGACAAACAGGAACCAAAGGACTCAACCTGAATGTGAGTGCATCAAACATCAGTGAGGACCACTTGCAGTGTTTACAGTGATCAGCTGGCAGAGCTCGCTACAGACACCGAGAGGCAGACTGTCAGAATTGTAGCCTCTCCAAATCCAAAGCTGGATCCGTGGAAGATGTGATCTGATCTTATTGGACTTCCACTGGAGCCTGACGGGCTCCTGGCAATGGGGGAGGATGGATGGGCAGTGGGTGGGTGACCATTAAGGGCTGATGGTCACATGTCTTGCATTACTATGCACCATGACAGTGACAGCGCACTTGGCCAAGGGGGTAAGGATTGTCCTGACGGGAGGCGAATGATTGTGGAGGTTTTTGTGATGGGCGCCGTGATTGTTTTGGGAGCAGGAGAAGATGGGGATGTGAGGGCCATGATCACACTCACCATGTCGGTAACTCCCCAGGGTCCGGCTGTGCATAGGGCCTGTATAGTAGGGCTGGGTCAGGATGCTCTCACTCTCGCTGAGGAAGACGTCAGCCTCGCTGGCGGTAGGTGGCAGAGGCATCTCCTCAGGATAATGCAACAGGGACTCTGGGCCGCTACTCAGCAGGGTATGGTGGGACAGCCAGCGGGGCTGGTCCGATGATTCCTCCATCATCAAAAATTAAACTTCCTCCACACGCTCCACCTGTGAATATACATATTTATATTGTTCAATTGATTCAAGCACTTAATTCCATTTGCGATTCCTCAGATACTGAAGTAGCCTGTGTCCAAATGCAGCAAGAGCTGGACAATATCCAGGCTTAGGCTGACTAGTGACGAGTAACATTCACCTCACACAAGCACCAGGCAATGGCCATTTCCAACAAGAGAGGATCTAACCATCTTCCCGTGACATCCAATGGCATTCCCATTGCTGAACCCCACCACTATCAACATCCTGAGGGTTACCATTGACCTGAAACTGAACTGGACACAGCCATATAAATAGTCTGGCTCCCAGAGCAGATCAGAGGCTGGGAATCCTGTGGTGACACAGTGGTTAGCACTGCTGCTTCACAGCATCAGGGACCCGGGTTCGATTCCCAGCTTGGGTCACTGTCTGTGTAGAGTCTGTACGTTCTCCCCATGTCTATGTGGTTTTCTTCAAGGTGCTCCAGTTTCCTCCCACAGTCCAAAAGATGGGCTGGTTAGGGTGCATTGACCCAAATAGGTGCCGGAGTGTGGTGACTAGGGGATTTCACAGTAACTTCATTGCAGTGTTAATGTAAGGCTTACTTGTGACTAATAAATAAACTTCTTAATTTTTCACCTCCTGACTCCCCCCAAAGCCTGTCCACCATTTGTAAGGCACAAGTCAGGAGTGTGATGGAATCTCTCCCACTCAGGGCTCCAACAACACTTGAGAAGCTCAATACCATCCCGGACAAATCCACGAATAGGATGGGAATAGAGGGATATGGTCCCCAGAAAGATAGGGGGTTTTAGTTCAATCAGTCAGCATGGTTCGTGCAGGCTGGGAGGGCCGAAGGACCTGTTTCTGTGCTATAATTTTCTTTGTTCTTTATTTATTCACTCCCTCTGCCACCAACACACAGCAGCAGCAGTGTGTACTATCTACAAGAAAAACCGCAGCGACTCGCCAAGGCTCCTTCAACAGCGCCACCTAAACCTGCCACCTCTATCCCCTAGCAGGACAAGGGCAGCAGGCACCATGGGGAACACACATCACTTGCAAGTTTTCCCCTCTGAGCTGCCCTTACACACACACACACCATCCCGACTTGGAAATATATTGGCCATTCCTTCACTATGGCTAGGTCAAAATTTTGCAACTCCTTCCCTAACAACACTGTGGATGTACCTACACCACATGGGACTGCAGCAGGTTCAAGATGACGGCTCACTCACCACCTTCTCAAGGCAGCAGTTGGGGATGGGGGTTAAATACTGGGGCTGGTCAGCCATGCCCACATCCCTGGGAATGAAAAGTTATAAACATGGAGAGCCTACACTCCTGAATAAACAGGGGCCCTGTACAACAATAAAAATTTACTTTAATATAGTACCTTTCAATTACTGAAACTCAAGTTGCTTTATAGAAGTGTTACTACTTGATCCCTAGACAGAGTGAGTCATAATTGACTAAATACTCACTCAAAGATATAAGTTTTAAGAAATATCTTTAAAGACAGAGACACAGAGAGAGACAGTTAGATTAGAGGCAGAGAGACAAAGAGATAGCGAGACACAGAGAGAGAAAGAGACAGGGAGAAAGCGACAGAGAGTGAAAGAGAGGCAGAGAGACGGAGAGAAAGAGAGTGAGAGAGAGAGAAAAACAGAAAGAGAGAGACAAAGAGGGGGGGGCAGGAGGACAGAGAGAGTCAGGAACAGGGAGAGAGAGAGACTCAGAGAGAGAGAAACACAGATAGAGACTGAATGAGAGAGAGAGGGAGACAGTGAGAAACAGACAGAGATATATAGAGAGAGAAAGAGACAGACAGGGAGAGAGAGACAGAGTGAGAGGGGCAGGGAGACAGAGAGAGAGAGAGAGACAGGAAGAGAGAGGGGGAAAGAGACAAGAGAGGGAGAGAGAGACAGAGAGAGGGGGAGAGAGACTCAAAGAGACAGAGAGATTGACAGAGACAGAGTGAGAAAAAGAGACAGAGACAAAAAGAGAGAGAGAGATAGACAGGAAGAGAGAGAGGGAAAGAGAGAGACGAGAGAGGGGGAGAGAGACTCAGAGAGAGACAGACAGACAGAAAGAGACAGAGGAGATTGACAGAGAGAAGAGTGAGAAAAAGAGACAGCAAGAGAGAGAGAGACACAGAAAAACAGGGAGAGAGAGATAGACAGGGAGAGAGAGACAGATGGAGAAAGACAGGAAGGGAGAGAGAGAGACGGGGGAGAGAGAGCAAGACAGGGACTGAGAGAGAGAGAGAAACAGGGAGAGAAGGGAGCGAGAGAGAGAGAGAGGCAGAGAAAAATAGAGAAACAGGGAAATAGAGAAAGAAACACGGAGAGAGAGAGAGAATGAGACACAGAGAGAAAGACACAGAGAAAAACATGCAGAGAGTGAAAGAGAGAGAGAGAGGCATGTATAGAAAGAGAGAGACATGGAGACAGAGAGGGGAGGAGAGGGTTAGGGAGGGAATTGCAGAGCTTAGGGTTCCCTGCTCCCTGACAGTTGAATGCAGTACACCAATGGCAGAGCGATGGGAATTGGGGGATGCTCAAGAGACTAGGATTGGAGGAGTGCAGAGATTACAGTTTGCCCATGAGGACGATGTCAGGGGAGGGGGTGTGGGGTGGTCAAGAGGCCATGGAGGGATGAGAATTTGGAAATGGTGCTGTTTCCGGACTAGGAGCCAGTGTGGGTCAGTGAGCACAGGTGTGAGAGGTGAACAAGGAATCACAAAACCTTAACAATGTAGATGGTAGCCATTTGGCCCATCGAGCTAGGACCAACAATAATCCCATTAGGCCCTATCCCCGTACCTCCCCCTGAACTAAGGGGCAATTTAGCACGGCTAATCCACCTAATCTGCTTATCTTTGATTGGGAGGAAACTGGAGCATCCGGAGGAAATCCACAAGACATGGGGAGAATGTGCGAACTCTGCACAAACAGCGACCCAAGCCGGGAATTGAACCCGGGTCCCAGGCGCTGTGAGGCAGCAGTGCTAACCATTGTGCTACTGTGCCACCCTTGGAGGAATGGGGTGCACAGCAGAATTTGGGATGAGGTGAACTTTCCAGAGGGTTCAAGGTGGCGGAGCCGCCAGGAGAGTGAGAGAACAGTCGAGTGTGAAGGGGGGTGACAGATGCAGATGAGAGCTTCCATAGCAGATTAACTGAGATCGGCAGAGTGGGGGTAACATTATGAGAGTGCAAAATGGGTAGAGTTAGTGATGGAGCAGACATGAGGTCGGAAACCCTAAGCCTGGGGTCAAAAGGGATGCTGAGGTTACAAACGAACTGTGTCAACCTTAGGGAAGCCATTGTTGGTAAATCTCTGGCTGTGATGAGATAGATGGGATGGGAACAGCTGAGGGAGTGACAGTGCAGAGGCATCAGGAGGAGGCATGGGGGTCAGAGGAGAGAGTGACATGTCAAAGATCTGCAGGCAGCCGAGAAGGGCAAGGCGTGGATGGAAGTTTATCCCCATTGCAGTCACACGGGATGTCATCTGTGAATTTGACAAGAGTCATTTGGATACCTTGGCTTGGGCAGGAACTGGATTGGAGGGGCATTCGAACATAGAAGAGGCCGGGCACGGATTTGGGAAGCAGCAAGGATGTGGGAGAGGTAAGGGAGGGAATGGAGGTTTGCAAGGATGGTGAAGGGGATTTTTCTTTGTGGGAAGAGGCGTGGTGTTAACACTGCTGCCTCACAACATATGCAGGTTAGGAGAATTGGCCATGCTAAATTGCCCCTTAGTGTCCAAAGATGTGCAGATCAGGGGGATTGACCATGATAAATTGCCCGTCAGTGTCCAAAGATGTACAGGTTAGGTAGATTGGCCATGCTAAATTGCTCTGAGTGTCCAAAACTGTGCAGGTTAGTGGCTGTGCTAAGTTGCCCCTTAATGTCCTGGGATGTGTAGGTTAGAGAGATTAGTGAGGTAAATATGTGGAGTTACGGTGATTGGGCCCGTGTAGATTGTTGTTGGTGCAAGCATGATGGACCAAATGGCCTCCTTCTGCATGGTGGGGATTCTGTTCTGTTCTTAAAGGAGAGAGAGAGAGAGAGATATACAACACACAAGAGAGAGAAATAGGGAGAAGCTTTGACAACACTAAGTAGGACACAGAGCCGGAGTGGTGGGAAGTGGAAATCAGGGTGAGGCTCAGGAAGTGGACAAGAGGAATTCGGAGAGGAAAGACCAAAGGGGAGCACTGGAGAGAGATACGAGTTCAAGGCTGCAGTGGTGGAAGACCACAAAAGGAAGATTCAGCAGAGGGATGGGGGCTCGAAGGAACTGAGCAGATTAGACAATCTCGGACTCAGTGACGAAGAGACCCACTGGCCTCCTCAAGCTTGTTGAGAAGATCAGTGGTGAGGCAAGGGGGAAGAACAGGGTTGTGAAGACATCCTGCATCGGAGGGAAGCCACCTCAGAGTAACCCTGGGACAATCGAGCAGTTTCAGCAGACGAGATCAGGGCTCCATTTTGTGCTGTGTCTGCTTGCAATCATATCTGGTGGCGTGAATGGCTCATGTATTGGTATGTGAGAAAAATATACAGACAAAGCATGTCATTCATAGAGTACAAAGGGGAGGAGGAAAGGAGAGGGTGCCGAATGTAGTGTTACAATCATAGCTCAGGTGTAGAGAAGAATCAGCTTAATACACGGTAGGCCCATTCCGAAGTCTGATAGCAGCAGGAAAAAAGCTGTTCTTGAGTCGGTTGATACGTAACCTGAGACTTTTGTATCTTTTTTCCCCGATGGAAGAAGGTGGAAGAGAGAATGTCTGGGGTGTTTGGGGTCCTTGATTATGCTGGCTACTTTGCCAAGGCGGCGGGAAATGTAGACAGAGTCAGTGGCTGGGAGGCTGGTTTGTGTGATGGATTAGGCTACATTCACAACTCTTTGTGGTTCCTCGTGGTTTTGGGCAGGGCAGGAACCGCACCAAGCTGTGATGCAACCATAAAGAATGCTTTTATGGTGCATCTGTAAAAATTGATGAGAGTCGTAGCGGACAAACTAAATTTCCTTATTCCCCTGAAAAAGTTGGTGTTGGTGGGTTTTCTTAACAATAGCATCGGATAGGTTGTTGGTGGTTTGGACACAAAGAAACTTGTAGCTACTTGTAACCTCTTTTAGTTTCCTCTTTAAATCTACATGTTTCCAAATTTCATGGGGATGTAGTAGGGTGGGGGGGTTGGCGGCGGAGTTGAGGGGGGGGGTGGTGTTGATGAGCCAGGCCAGAATTTTTTGCCCAATCCTAATTGTCCCTTGAACTCAATGTCTGGCTACGGGCACATATCCAAGGGAGCAGTTAAAAGTTGACCATATTACTATACGTGTGGGTGTGTGTTGGGGGAGGGAGCATGTGTGGCAGTTGTTCTGGGGTTCTTTCCTTTCCCCTAGAGGGGACATCAGTGAACGAGATGGGTTTTGTTTTACAACAATCGATGATAGTTTTACAGTCACTCTTGTTGAAATTAGCTTTACGTAAGAACTAGGAGCAGGAGTCAGCCATCTGGCCCCTCAAGCCTTCTCTGCCATTCAATAAGATCATGATCTTTTCGTGAACTCAGCTCCACTTACCCACCACTCACCATAACCCTTAATTCCTTTACTGTTCAAAAATGTATCTATTCTTGCCTTAAAAACATTCAATGAGGTAGCCTCAACTGCTTCATTGTGGAGGGAATTCCACAGATTCACAACTCTTTGTGTGAAGGAAATCCTCCTCAACTCTGTCCTAAATCTGCTTCCCCTTTATTTTGAGGCTAAACCCCCTAGTTCTAGTTTCATCCGCCAGTGGAAACAACTTCCCTGCTTCTGTCTTATCTATTCTCTTCATAATCTTACATGTTTCTATAAGATCTCCTCTCATTATTCTGAATTCCAATGAGTATAGCCCCAGTCTACTCACTGTCTCCTCATAAACCCTCTCAACTCTGGAATCAACCTAGTGAATCTCCTCTGCACCCCCTCCAGTGCCAGTATATCCTTCCTCAAGTAAAGAGACTAAAACTGTACACAGTACTCCAGGTGTGGCCTCACCAGCACCTTATACAACTGCAATATACCCTTGCTGTTTTTAAACTCCATCCTTCTAGCAATGATTTGCTAAATTTGCTTTGACCTTTGGGAACTGAATAAGACCACAAGGCCATTCGGCCATCAAATCCACTCTGCCATGGAATGAGATTGTGACTGATCTGATGTAAGAATCTTTTCCCACTTTCCCATCTCATTCCCCCTTTCCCATCTCATTCCCCCCCACAACCCTTGATTCCCTCACTCATTAAAAATCCGGCTTGAATGTATTCAAAGACCAAACCTCTACAGTGAAGAATTCCACAGATTCACTCCCTTCAGGGAGAAAATAGTAATTCTGTCTCTTCCACTGACAATCTGCCTAGCACACGTCTACATTTAATTTCTTCCCCCATTCGCATACCCAATTTGGGCAGCATGGTGGCACAGTGGTGAGCACTGCTGCCTCACGGCGCCGGGGACCTGGATTCAATTCCTGGCTTGGCTCATTGTCTGCACGTTCTCCACGTGTCAGCATGGGTTTTCTCCAGGTGCTCCAGTTTTCTCCCAGTCTGGAAGACATGCGGGTTTAGGTCATTGGCCATGCTAAATTCTACCTCAGTGTATCCAACCAGGTGCCAGAATGTGGCAATTAGGGGATTGTCACAGTAACTTCATTGTAATATTAATGTAAGCCTATTTGTGACACTAATAAATAAACTTTAAACAATTTATAAGCCTCCTTAGGGTCTCCCCTATACTCTTCAACATTAGCAGAGCTATGTCCCCCCCTCTTGTCTGAGGAAGGACGTCTTTGCTACAGAGGGAGTACAGCGAAAGTTCATCAGGCTGGGATAGTAGGTCTATCATATGAGGAGAGACTAAGTCAGTTAGGATTATATTCACTGGAGTTTAGAAGAGTGAGAGGGGATCGTATAGAAACTTATAAAATTCTAACAGGGTTAGAGAGGGTAGATTCAGAAAGATTGTTCCTGATGGGTGGGGGGACTCCAGAACTAGGGGGTCATAGTTTGAGAATAAGGGATAAACCTTTTAGGATTGAGGTGAGGTGAAATTTCTTTACCCAAAGGGCGATGAATATGTGAATTCACTCCCATAGAAAGTAGCTGAGACCAAAACGTTGTGTGATTTCAAGAAGAAATTAGATATTGCTCTTGCGGCTAAAGAGATCAAGAGATAGGGGGGAAGGGGGAATCAGAATATTGAATTTGATGAGCAGTCATGATCAAAATGAATGGTGGAGCAGGCTTGAAGGGCTGAATGGTCTACTCCTCTTCTAATTTCTATGTTTAAGATCTTGAGGGGGTTTCTTGACAGGGTGGATGTGGAGAGGATGTTTCCTTTTGTGGGAAAGTCTAGAACTCAGAGTGGGAGTGGGGTCACTGTTTAAAAATAAGGGGATTACCCAGTGCAGACGGAGATAGAACATAGAACATTACAGCACAGAACAGGCCCTTCGGCCTTCGATGTTGCGCCAACCAATATAAAAAGCAATGCCCCTCCAAACTAAACCATTCCCTTCTCTTCCATATACTTATCAACTAACCTCTTAAACGCCACCAAACTTGGCGCATCTACAACTGCTGCAGGCAGGGCATTCCACTCCCGAACCCCCCTTTGAGTAAAGAACCTACCTCTGATATCCGTCCTATAACTATCACCCCTTAATTTAAAGCTGTGTCCCCCTCGTGCTAGCTTTCTCCATCCTAGGAAAAAGGCTATCACTGTCCACCCTATCTAAACCTCTAATCATCTTACATGTTTCGATTAGGTCCCCTCTTAGCCGCCTCCTTTCTAACGAAAACAACCTCAAATCCCTCAGCCTCTCTTCATAAGACCTGCCTCCATACCAGGCAACATCCTGGTAAACCTCCTCTGTACCCTCTCCAATGCCGCCACATCTTTCTTATAATGCGGGGACCAGAACTGCACACAATACTCCAAGTGCGGCCGCACTAGAGTTTTGTACAGTTGCAACATGACGTTGCGGCTCCGAAATTCCATCCCCCTACCAATAAAAGCTAAGACTCCATATGCCTTCTTAACAACCTTCTCAACTTGACTGCCTACTTTCAGGATCTATGCACATACACACCAAGATCCCTCTGTTCATCAAGACTACTAAGAATCCTACCATTAGCCCTATACTCTACACAT
The DNA here is from genome assembly GCA_024679065.1 of Sphyrna mokarran. NCBI lineage: Eukaryota > Metazoa > Chordata > Chondrichthyes > Carcharhiniformes > Carcharhinidae > Sphyrna > Sphyrna mokarran. The sequence goes on along the minus strand of JAGIQG010000013.1, from coordinate 81,035,742 downwards.
TTATTATTTCTGCCATAGTGCATTACCTCACACTTTTCCACATTAAACTCCATTTGCAACCTCTCGGCCCAGCTCTGCAACTTGTCCAAGTCTCTCTGCAAACTATAACACCCCTCTTCACTATCTACCACTCCACCGACTTTAGTGTCATCTGCAAATTTACTAATCCATCCTTCAATACCCTCATCCAGATCATTTATAAAAATTACAAACAGCAGGGGCCCAAAACAGACCCCTGAGGTACACCACTTGTCACCGAACTCCACGATGAATATCTCCCATCAACCACCACCCTCTGTCCTCTATCTGCTAGCCAATTCCTAACCCAATTAGCTAAATCACCTTCTATCCCATACATCTGCATTTTCTGCAGAAGTCTTCCATGGGCCAACTTATCAAACGCCTTACTAAAGTCCATATATACCACATCAACTGCCTTACCCCCATCCACCTCTTTGGTCACTTTTTCAAAAACTCAATAAGGTTAGTAAGGCACGACCTACCCTTCACAAAACCATGCTGACTATCCCCAATTAATTCATTTCTCTCTAAATAACTATAAATCCTATCCTAATAATTCTCTCCAATACTTTGCCCACAACAGAAGTAAGACTCACTGGCCTATAATTCCCTGGAAGGTCTCTCTTCCCCTTCTTAAACAATGGGACCACAGTCGCTATCCTCCAGTCCTCCGGAACCACACCCGTAACCAACGAGGACCTGAAGATCAGAGCCAGAGGCTCTGCAATCTCCTCTCTTGCCTCACAGAGAATCCTAGGGTAAATCCCGTCCGGCCCAGGGGACTTATCCAACTTCAAACCCTCGAGAATATCTAGCACATCCTCCCTATCTACTTCGATACTTTCCAGTTTTCTACCCTGTACCTCAGTGTTCTCCATAACTACATTTACATCACCCTGCGTGAATACCGAAGAGAAATATTTATTCAGTGCCTCTCCAATCTCTTCAGGCTCCACGTACAACTTCCCACTGCTGTCTATGACTGGCCCTAATCTTGCCCTAACCAATCTTCTATTCTTAACATATCTGAAGAAAGCTTTAGGATTCTCCCTAATCCTATCAGCCAAAGTCTTCTCATGTCCTCTCTTTGCTCTCCTCAATTCCCTCTTTAGCTCCCTCCTGGCTAATCTATATCTATCCATTGCACTAACCGAGCCTTCAATCCTCATCCTGACATAAGCCTCCTTTTTTCTTTTAACCAGCAAATCAACTTTTTTCGTACACCAAGGTTCTCTTACTCGACCATTTCCTCCTTGCCTGACAGGGACATACTTATCAAGGACTCGCAGCAGCTGCTTCTTGAATAAGCTCCACATTCCAGATGTTCCCAGTCCCTGTAGCCTCCTAGTCCAATCTATGCACCCTAATTCTCTCCTGATGGCCTCATAATTACCCTTCCCCCAGCTATAACCACTGCCCCCAGCTTCATATCTATCCCTATCCATCACTAAGGTGAACGTAACCGAATTGTGGTCACTATCACCAAAATGTTCACCAACTTCCAAGCCTAACACCTGGTCTGGCTCATTGCCCAGCACCAATCCAATGTAGCCTCACCTCTAGTTGGCCTATCTACATACTGAGTCAAAAAACCTTCCTGCACACTTTGTAAGAAAACTGACCCCTCTAACGAGCTAGAGCTATAGCTATTCCAATCAATATTAGTAAAGTTAAAGTCCCCCATAACAATTACCCTATTACTTTCACTCCTGACCAGAATTGACTTTGCTGTCAATGAGGAGGAGGAGATGAGGAGAAATGATTTCTCTCAGAGGGGGCTGAGTCTGGAACTCTCTTCCTTAGAAGGCAGGAAGCAGAGACTTGGTATTTCTTTAAGGCAGAGGTGGAAAGATTCTGGATGAATGAGGAAGTGAAAGGTTATTGGGGGTCAAGTATGAGGTTATAATCAGATTTTCTGCAACCTTATTGAATGGCGCAGCAGGTTAAAGGGCCCTGTCTCCGAATCTGCCTGTTCACCTTTGTATCAGGGGTCTGGAACGCTGGCACGGGACATCACCGCTACACAACTATCTCCCACCCCTCCCCCGCCCCCCGACGGTGTTGACCAGGTTTCCTTATAGAGCGTGGAACGGCCTCTTTAACAAAAATAAACTTTAAACTAAATGTGACATCCAATGAAGTAAGCACCAATATTTTAATCAGAGTAGAAAGGTGACAGAGATTTCCTCTGATGTTACTGAAACATGATCAGGGCAGGCAGTGGTATTGGTAACTTAGAGACCCGGTGTAAAGCTCTGGGGTCCCGGGTTCGAATCCCAACAAGATCGATGTGAAACTTTAATTTAAATTTTTAAAAATCTGGAATTCAAGGTCTAATGACAGTGAACTGTCATTAAAAAAACTCCTATCTGGTTTATAAGGCAGCACAGTGGCAAAGTGGTTAGCACTGCAGCCTCACTGCTCCAGGGACCCAGGTTCACTACTCTTGTGTCACTGTCTGTGTTGAGTCAGCACGTTCTCCCCGTGTCTGCATGGGTTTCCTCCACGTGCTCTGGTTTCCTCCAAAGATGTGCAGGATTGGCTGTGCTAAATTGCCCCCTCGTGTCAGGGGAATTAGGGTGCATAAGTGGGGTTATGGGGATAGGAACTGGGTGAGATTGTAGTTGCTACAGACTCAATGGGCCAAATGGCCTCTTCTGCACTGTAGGAATTCTGTGATCCAGTTCACTAATGTCACTAGGTTCTTACCCAGTCTGGGCTATATGTGACTCCAGAGCCACTCCAGTGGGAATCTAGAATTGATGGGGGAACAGTTTGAGAATGAGAGGGTCTCCCATTGAAGATGGAGTTGGGGAGGAATTTCTTCTCTCAGAGAGTGGTCAGTCTGTGGAATTCCACCCTCCTCCCCAACATATGCAGTAATGGGGAGCTGCAGCCTACTGAATATATTCAAGGCCGAATTTTGATTGACAATGGGGGAGAAGGTCAAGAGTTATGGGGGGAGGGGAAGAGACAGGAAAGTGGGAGTTGAGGAGGCAATCAGACCAGACAGAATCTGAGACAGCAGGCTCAAGGCACTGAATAGCTTCCCATTGCCATCTCCCTCCAATCCATATGTTGGGTGTGCAAATTGGGGTGGGGGAGGTGGCAGAAAGAGAGGCAAACTTTGGACATCACAGAGTAGTTGCTGACAGATTACAGCGGATGTGTGAGGATGTCACAAGACACGAAGGACATGACACCCTTGTCAACGGATTTCGTGGTGGGAAGTAGCAAAGAGGATGACGGAACTGCCCTCCACTGAGAAGATGTGGCATCAGAGAGGGGTTGGAGGGAACAAAAAAGTGGTCAGGTGAGGGATTAGAGAGGGGAAATGGCCTCAGAAATATAATCAGTAATTGGTAAATGACAGGGTTAAATACAGAATAAAGCTCCCTCTGCACTGTCCCCATCAAACACTCCCAGGACAGGTACAGCACGGGGTTAGATACAGAGTAAAGCTCCCTCTACACTGTCCCCATCAAACACTCCTAGGACAGGTACGGTATGGGGTTAGACACAGAGTAAAACTCCCTCTACACAATGAGTGTCCCCATTAAACACTCCCCGGACAGGTACAGCATAGGGTTAGATACAGTCCCTCTTCACTTTTGCCCCATGCTGAGTGACTCTTGCATGCTATATGAACCGAAACTTCTAAAATCACACCCTCTGATCGAAGCACAAAATTGAAAATTCTCTCTAAGATTCCCTCCAAGGCTGGAAGAGAATCTGTTGCCCTGGGCTGAGACCAGATGATTCTGTAATAAGGCCGATCACCCATCTAACTAACAACAAAACTGTCTTTACATGCTCGGGCGGTTCGAAGCAAGGGTGGGGCCGGTAACTGCACCTGCGTAGGTGGGCAGGTCCAATTATAGATAACCTCCCAACCCATGAGAAACTACCCAATAACCCAACATTCGCCTTTCGTCCTGCCTCTTCTGTTGACAGTTCACTCTCAACATCTCGCTTCTAGAGAGACAGAATCCTCTCACCTCCGTTCCAACCCAATCTGCCATTTTTCTACACATTGTCCAGCAACCTGTGCCCATCCTCTTGTCGCTGCTGCTATTGGGACCCTCCCTTGCCACGCCATGAATACCATCACCCTCTCCCACCCCCTCCCTCTGCCCTCCACTCCACATCAAGCTGGAGGGAAGGAGCTCTGGAGGGTCTGAACCAGACTCTCAAACAGAATCTTGGAACCAGCAGTGAAGTGGACTCTGCACTTTCACAAGTGAACCTCCCGACAATCTTTTCTAACCAATCTTCATTCTCATATTGGCCCTGAGCTTCTCACAGTGACTGAAGAGGAGCTGCTGCGCTTTCTTAATATCACTGAACACCCACCCAATCAGCAATGGCCAAGGTTTCAACCCTGTGTCAGGACTCCCCACTGTCCTGAGCTCCCTCAGTGCTGACAAGCCATTGGGGGGGGGGGGGGGGGGGGGGGGGGTGGTTATGGTATCTGCGCAAGTTCCCAGATCCTCAAAGACCCAAAATAACACCAGGACTGAGAGAATAGTTCTCCTCTTGGTGCAGGACATTGGGTGGGATCTAGAACTGGGGGGAGATACAGTTTGAGAATGTGGAGGTCTCCCATTGAAGACAAAGATGAGAAGGAATTTCCTGTCTCAGAGGGTGGTCAATTTGTGGAACACTCCTTATTTCTATAACCTCCTCCAGCCCCTACACTTCTCCCTATCTCTGTAACCTCCTCCAGCTCCTACATGCTGAATATATTTAAGTCATGGGTAGATAGGTTTCTGATAGACAAGGGAATTAGGGGTTATGGGGGGAAAGTGGGAATGTGAAACCGATCCACTTCAGATCAGCCGTGATCTTACTGAATGGCGGGGCGAGCTGAAGGTGCTAGATGGCCTACTCCTGCTCCTATTTCTTATGTTCTTAGTCCCTACAACCCTTCCTATCTCTGTAACGTCCTCCAACTCCTACAACCCTCCCTATTTCTGTAACCTCCTTCAGCCCCTACATCCCTCCCTATGTGGTGGCATGGAGGTGCAATGCTTAGCACTGCTGCCTCACAGAGCTAGGGACCCAGGTTCAATTCCCAGCTCAGGTCACTGTCTGTATGGAGGCTGCACTTCTCCCCTTATCTGTGTGGGTTTCCTCCGGGTGCTCCGCTTTCTTCCCATAGTCCAAAGATGTGCAGGTTAGGTGGATTGGCCATGCTAAATTGTCCCTTAGTATTAGGGAGATGTTGTCGGGGGGGAAGGTGATTACTAGGATAAATGTCTGGGGTTACAGGGATAGAGTCTGGTGGGATTTGATCCGTGCAGGCTCGATGGGCCTCCTTCCGCCCTGTGGGGAACTTGGTGAGTACTTGAACTGCACTGCAGCAATGTCAGTCACTGTTGAGGAACTAATTTATACACAATTATTAATCAATGATAGGGAATCTCGCCCGCGCAGTTTCACTGCGGCTGTGGGAAAATAATCTACTGATGCAATCTTCGACAGCATGGATGATGTGTTGTTTCCTTGTCCTTTTGAAGCCAGCTCTAGTGGGCTACCACCATCGATAATGTAACCGACAGTCTTCAGGCATTAGCCAGTGGATATTAATGGCCTATTTCACACTGAAGATGGGACGGGCAGTAGATGGGACAATACGATCAGGACGAGGGATGGAACAGTACGACCGGGGCGGGGCATGGGACAGTACGATTGGGGCGGGGGATGGAACAGTACGATCGGGGTGGGGCATGGGACAATACGATCAGGATGAGGGATGGAACAGTACGATCGGGGCGGGGGATGGGACAGTACGATCTGGGCGGGGAATGGGACAGTACGATCTGGGCGGGGGATGGGACAGTACGATTGGGGTGGAGGATGGGCCCACAGAGAGTCACAGGCAAAGTGGTGGAAGTCAGTTGTTTGTCAGCCAGGCGCTGGTTTGATCTGTAGCTGTTCTTAAGTCTAAAACTGTTCTCCAACCATTGTGACATAGTACCACCATGGTCAGCACAGACATGATGGGCTGAATGGCCTTCTTCTGTACTGTCATGATTCTATGATTCACCGCCCCACAAAGCCACCCTGCCCCAGCCCATTCACGTCCTGCCGGAGTAACCGAACATTTCCACACTTGGGCAGAGAGAGTACACAAACAGGCACAGCCAGTCACACCCAATTGGTGTAATAATTATTTTCAACGGTGGGAGGGTCAGTGCTGAGGGAGCTCCGCACCGTGGGAGGGTCAGTGCTGAGGGAGCGCTGCACTGTGGGGGTGTCAGTGTTCAGGAAAGATGTTACACCAATTCCCTGCCTTTTGTACAGACATCCCATGGCCGTTTGGGCAAAGGTGAGACATAGAGGCAGTTTCGCCCTCCCCTATTGCCCCGTCCCGCAGGCTCGATGCTGTTAATCAGCCCCCAACTAAACCCCAAAGGAACGGATTATCCCGTTATTATTTACTTGCTGCTTGTTGACTGCTAGCTGAGTTCAGATTGGATGCGACTTGTCCTGCGACACAGCACACTGCAAAGGGAAAGGGGTGTGTGGAACGCGGTGGGAGCTCACTGAGACTGAGAGAGGGGCAGGAGATAATGGAAATAAGTCGGCGTGGCATCAAACACATGGCCCAAACAAGGCAGCCAGAGAAGCAAACTCCCCCAAATCGAGGAGCAGAGCACCGCACACACGCTGTCAGACAAAAACTACAAAACTGTGTGTAACACCCAGCAGCTGGGGAGGGAAACACAGAGTTCGCATCTCGGAGACTCTCCCCTACCAGCCTTGGAGCAATATCACCAAACGCCCAGGCTTTACCAGCGCGATGCCCAACCCACCGGAACTGAAATTAAGTGGAGGGGGGGGGTACAAAAACACAGAGACAATCACAAAATAAAAAAACATTGGGGAGGAGAATGGAGAGAGTTTATAATTCAGGGAAATGACCACTCAGTGAATTAATGCAGAGGACACACTGACAAGGGTGGGGGTAACACTTGCTATTCATAAGGCATTTTTAAAATGAAATTGAGATGGCATCTACTCATTTCATGAATATCTGCCCCTCTTGATGAGGAGTGGAAAACACTCAAGTTTCGAAAGATAAAAAATTTTTCAGAAAAAAAGAGCCCAGATGATAATCTTGCAAAGCCACTAACCTTGTCAAAAGAGTTATCACTCGAGAAAGGCAGTGTAGTAATCTTCAAGTCAGCGGTAGTTCCAACAGAGTTTGTGTTTATTTCCACCCGCCTCTCCTCAGTGTGAGATATTGGACGGGAGGAGGGGTGTGGGTGGCTGGGTGATTGAACTCGCTGATACAGGAGCCGGTGGCTTGGTGTCGGGCAGGGCTCGGTATATCGAGTCGGGGCGAGGGCGGGAGGGAGGAGAGAGTTGAAGGATTGTCAGTCCCTGCCTCCAAAGCCAGCCAGCCAATCTGAAACGTCAGCCCTGCCCCTCCCAGAGTGCCGGCGTCCTGCTAGTTAGTTGGCTCGCTCGGTCCTTCTTGGGAGGGCTCCACGGTTGGTTGTGTGGGTGCACTCCAACTGGAGGGGGGGGGCCGGGGTCTCGGATCCCGTTGTGGGGGCTAGGCTACTCCTGTTAAGAGGACCTCGTATCCCCCTTTATACTGGGGCTTGCCCACTGCCTCTGCCAACAGATGCTACGGGGGCAGTGGAGAAGGGGAGACACTGTTTTGTGGCGAATTAGAACACAGCACGTGAGCAACCATGCTACAACAGTCAGATCATACATTCCCCCAACATTGGTTGTGGGATTAATATTTGCCTCCAGCACCCTGTCTCCCCTCTCCACATCCGAGGTATAAAAGCAGAGAGTGAGGCCCTTCAGCCCATCGTGTCTGCACCGGCCCATCAAGCACCCACCTATCCTAATCCCATGTATCCAATAATTGGTCCGTTGTCTTGTACTCTGTGGCGCATTCAACTCCTCAAGGGGCTTTTCAGGGTAGATTGTTGTTGTTCTCTCCTCCCCCTCCCACTGAGGACCAAGGGAGGGTGGGAGAGATTTGGTCACGGTCTTGGGGTAAGGGGTTGGGCATTTTGAAGTGAGAGAAGGAGGAACCTCTGCACTCCCAAGGGTTAGGAATCCTTGGAGTTCTCAAAGGGTAAAGTTAGCCACTGAGGATCCAAGGCGGAGATGGTGAGAGATTCTCAAACATGGAAGGAATCGAGGCTGGGAAAACAATGTGAAGTTGAGGCAGAATAAATCAGCCATGATTATAATAGAAGTTTTGAAAATAGGAGCAGCAGAAGGCCATTCAGCCTTTCCAGCCTGTTCTGCCATTCAATATGATCATTGCTGATCCTCTACCCTGCACTCTCCCCATAACTGCCTAGACACTTTTGAGTCTAAAAAGCTATCTAGTTCCTTCTTCAGGGTGGCATAGTGGTTAGCATTGCTGTGTCACAGCACCAGGGACCCAGGTTCGATTCCTGGCTTGGGTCACTCTCTGTGTGGAGTCTGCACTTTCTCCCCATGTCTGCGTGGGTTTCCTCCGGGTGCTCCAGTTTCCTCCCACAGTTCAAAAGACATGCTGGTTAGGTACATCGACCGTGCTAAAATTAAATATGTTCAGTGTCTTGGACTTCACAGCTTTCTTTGACAGAGAATTCCACTGGTTCACCATCCTCTGAGTGAAGACATTTCTCCCAATCTCTGTCCGAAATGGCCTCCTCCCTATCCTGAGACTGGGACCCCTGTTCCAGCCCCTCCCCAGCCAGAGGAAACAACATCCCTGCATCCAATCTATCCAGCCCTGTCAGAATTTTATACGTTTATGAGATCTCCTCATTCTTCTAAATCCCAGTGAATATAGCCCGGTCGACCCAATCTCTTCCCATACGACAATCCTGCCATCCCAGGGATAAATCCCAGTGAATACACGCCCAGTGGATCCAATCTCTTTCCGTAGGACAATCCTGCCATCCCAGGAATAAATCCCAGTAAATACAGGCCCAGTTGACCCAATCTCTCCCTGTACAACAATCCTGTCATCCCAGCAATCTGTCTGGTGAACATTCGCTGTGCTCCCTCCACGGCAAGTATATCTTTTCTTGGGCAAGGGCAGCCACACTGAATGGTGGTGGATCAGGTTTGAGGGGCTGGATCTCTCCCCATTACCCTGGTCTCTTATTTACTGACTAAATGAAACTCACGGGGCATCCAAGTGCATAATAAGGTGCAGGTTGATTCCAGCATTGCATCTGAACCAGTTGGGTAAATCTAGCGGATTGCTGTCAGTTGCAATCCAGTTACTAAGTACAGAGATAGCATGGAGAATCATATCGTACAGCACAGGAGGAGGGTCTATTGTGTTTCCCCTACTTCTCTGTCAGAGCTGTCCATTAGTCCCACACTCCTCTGGTAGGCCCACAATACTTTCCCCTTTCACCATGCAACCAATCCCCTCCCTCTTCCATTTGTGATGGTGAATCTGTTTCCACCGCTCTTTCAGACAGTGCCTTCCAGATCACAACATTGTCAGCAAAAAATCCTCCTCATCCCCACTCCCCTCAAACTTGGTTCTTTGACCGATTCTCTTCAATCTGAGTCTCCTCTACCCTCACACTGGTTACTGACTCACCTGTCATTAGGAAACACGTTTATTCATTTATTCTATCAAAGATACCTCAATGCCCCCCTCCACCTCACTTAACCTCCTCTGTTGCAAGGAGGATGATGTCAGCTTCTCCCAGTCTCTCTCTCCGCATGAACTGAAGCCCCCACTACCCTCCCCAGCATCCACAGGGCAGCACGGTCACACAGCGATTGGCACTGCTGCCTCATAGCATCAGGGATCTGGGTTTGATTCTCAGCTTGGGTCGCTGTCTGTGTGGAGTCTGCACATTGTCCCCATGTCTGTATGGGTTTCCCCCACAGTCTGAAAGATGTGCTGGTTAGGGTGAATTGGCCATGATAAATTCTCCCTCGGTGTACCTGAACAGGAGCCAGAGTGTGGCGAGTAGGGGATTTTTCACAGTAACTTCATTTTTTTATTATTTCTCTGCCACAGTAGGTTTGTATTAACACTGCAATGAAGTTACTGTGAAAATCCCCTACTGGCCACACTCCGGCACCTGTTCGGTACACTGAGGGAGAATTTAGCACGGCCAATGCACCTAACCAGCGCGTTTTTCGGACTATGGGAGCAAACCAGAGCATCCAGAAGAACCCAAGCAGGCTTGGGGAGAACGTGCAGATTCCACACAAACAGTGACTCAAGCCGGGAATTGAACCCAGGTACCTGACGCTGTAAGGCAGCAGTTCTAACCACTGTGCCACCTTCATTTAAGCCAACCTGTGACATTAACAAATAAACAAAATATCCTTGCCGTCAATTCGCCACACTTCATAGACCTGCCCCAAGGCCTTGACCTCCTCCCTCGAGTATGGGACCAAAATCAGACACAACACTCCAGGCTGTGGCCAGTAAATTCATTAAAAACTAAGCATTTCCTGATTTCGAATCAGTCCTATACAATTTTCTTCTTATTTATTATCGGGGATGTGGACATGGGGGCTGGCCGGAACCAGCATTTACCCTCTCCCATCCCTAATTGTCCCCTTCAGAAGCCACCATCTTGAACCCATGTGGTGTAAGTACACTCACAGCGCTATTAGGGAAAGAGTTTCAGGATTTTGACCCAGCCACAATGAATGAATGACCGATATATTTCCAAATCCAACCAGTTCCCTGCTCAATCGACACACTAACCATCCACTCTCGATATTCACTCCCTCCATCACCGACACACAGCGGCAGCAGTGTGTACCATCTACAGGATGCACTGCAGCAACTCGCCAAGGCTCCTTTAACAGCACCGCCCAAACTCACCACCTCTACCCCTTAGAAGAACAAGGACAGCAGACTCCATGGGGAACATCCACTGCCTGCAAGTCCCCCCCGCCACACGCATCATCCTGATTTGAGTGGTTGCAGAAACACTAAGAGATGGGTTAAGTTGCAAGAATCGGATCAGTTTGGCACAAGGATGCAGATGCATTCCCGGAGACTGGAGATGTTGTGGAACTTTGAGAGACTGCCTACAGTTGGGGAATGAGAGTGGGGAAGAGTGTCTCTGAGCTCTGATTTGAGTGATGTGTTAGGGTCTGGAAATATTCAGTCACACACCATAACGGCCCAGACAAGAAAGCATACAATGGATGGAGAGGCCAAGTTGCCAGGATCAAGAGGCCATTCAGCCCCTTTTGAACCTATTCCAGCACCACCCTCCCTTGGCACTGTAACAGCATGTTGCTCCCTCGGCACCATGGCATTCCCTTGGCACTGTGACAACTCAGTGCTCCCTCAGAACCGCGACACTCTTTCAGCACCACAACAGCGCTCCCTTGGTACTGTGACAGCATGGTACTCCCTCAGCTCCAAGACAGCACAGTGCTCCCTCGGCACCATGCTCCCCCAGCACCGCAACAACATTGCACTCCCTCAGCACCACGACAGTGCACGCTCCTCCCAGCACTGCAACAGCACAACAACCCTCCCAGCACCACGACAGCCCGGCGCTCCCCCAGCACCCCGACACCACGGCGCTCCCCTGGCACAGCGACACCACGGCACTCCCCTGGCACAGCGACAGCATGGCACTCTGTCGGCACCACGACAGCATGGCATGGAGTACGGCGCTCCCTCAGCACCATGACAGCATGGTGCACCCTCGGCACTGCCACAGCATCGTATCTCCTCAGCACCGCGACAGCATGGCACTCCTCCAACACTATGTTCCCTCAGCACCACGACAGCAGGGTGCTCCCTGGCACTGCAACAGCATGGTATCCCCTCAGCACCACAACAGCACAGCAATCACCCAGCACTGTGGTTCCCTCAGTACCATGACAGCAGGGTGCTCCCGGCATGGCGTACCCCCAGCACCGTGACAGCCCGGCACTCCCCCAGCCCCACGACAGCCCGGCACTCCCCCATCACCACAACAGCATGGCGCTTCCTCAGCACCCCACTCCCCCAGCACCGCGACAGCACGGCGCACCCCCAGCACCGCGACAGCACGGCGCACCCCCAGCACCGCGACAGCCCGGCGCTCCCCCAGCACCGCGACAGCACGGCGCTAACCCCAGCACTTTCAGCCCGGCGCACCCCCAGCCCCGTGACAGCACGGTGCTCCCCAGCACCACGACAGCACGGCACTCCCCCAGCACCGAGACAGCCCGGCGCCCCCCCAGCACCATGACAGCCCAGTGCTCCCCCAGCACTGCCACAGCCCGGCGCTCCGCCAGCACCGCGACAGCACAGCGCTCCCCAGCACCGCGACAGCACGGCATTCTCCCCCAGCACTGCGACAGCACGGCGCTCCCCCAGCACTGCGACAGCCCGGCGCTCCCCAGCACCACGACAGCATGGCGCTCCCCTAGCATCGCGACAGCCTGGTGCTCCCCCAGCACCGCGACAGCACAGCACTCCCCCAGCACCGCGACAGCACGGCATTCCCCGAGCACCGCGACAGCACGGCGCTCCCCCAGCACCGCGACAGCCCGGCGCTCCCCCAGAACTGCGACAGCACGGTGCTCCCCCAGCACCGACAGCACGGCGCTCCCCCAGCACTGACAACACGGCGCTCCCCAGCACCGACAGCACGGTGCTCCCCTGGTACAGCGACAGCATGGCGCTCCCCCAGCACGGCGCTCCCCTGGTATAGCGACAGCACGGCGCTCCCCCAGCACCGCGACAGCACGGCGCTCCCCCAGCACCGCGACAGCACGGCGCTCCCCCAGCACCGCGACAGCACGGCGCTCCCCCAGCACCGTGACAGCACGGCGCTCCCCCAGCACCGCGACAGCACGGCGCTCCCCCAGCACCGACAGCCCAGCACTCCCCCAGCACTGCTATGGCCACTGGGAAAGACACTCAGGTGGAGATCAGAACAGGAAGGCAATCTTCACATAAAATACCGTGGAAACCTTCTCTTCGAAATATAAGTTGAAAACTGTTATTTGGCAAATAGGAGGAGGGGGAAAAGGAAAGAAGTTGAGGGGAGGAGGGGAACTTTCAACAGGGCCTGGATTTGAGAAACCGTTACACGAGACTTGTGGTACAGGAATTGAGTTGAGTTGATAGCATCACATGCAATTTGGATAAATTCCATTTCTCCCCTGCCCCTCCAGCCCAATTAGGAAAGCGAAGAATGAAGCATCAACTGCATTGGTGTGCCCGTTGACCCCGCCAAGCAGAATTCATAATCTACAGTGCAGGCTGTGTGGAATGGCCACTGCCTCCGACACAACTCCGATGATGCCACCCATCTCCAATAACTGTTAGACACTGATAAGGCCTTTATCTGATTAGTGGCAATTGTTGGCTCATACGCAGAGCAGAAATCTGAACAGTCATTTTCAACTTTTTTCCTCTCTCTCTCTCTCGCCACTGTGTGTGCGTGCGCGTGTGTGTGTATGTGTGTGTGGAGGAAGGAGGGGAGGTTGTTCTTTTCCGTACGTTAGCCTCCAATGCCCATTCCATTTTCTATCACTTGGAGATGGGGGTGGGGGGGAATATGCTTGCCCACTGCTCCACCATTTCCATGGCTTGACCATTAAGATTACGGACAGTGAGTTTAGACGTTTGCCCTCTGTTCCCCATTACCACCACTTCTCTCTTTCTCTGCCAAAGAATTTAATTAACATGTTAGTAGCTGAAGGAGGTGCATAAACTCCAAAACGTTGCTCTGTAAGTGCAGGGAGTGGTAAGGAGGGTGGATGGGATGCAAGGTGGGGGATAGAGTATCAGAGTAGGGAAGCCTTGTTCCTCATATGAGACCTATCCTCTGGCCTTCTTACTGAAGTAAGGATCTACTTGCATCGGAGGCCGTTCAGAGAAGGTTCACTGGGCTGCTTCCTGGGATAAAGGGAGGTTTCTGTCTTATGAGGAAAAGGTTGAGCAGGTTGGGGCCTGAACCCACTGGAGTTTAGAAGAATAAGAGGGGATCTTATTGAAACATCTCAGATTCTGAGGGAGGGGCTTGACAGGGTGGATGCTGAGGGGTGGCACAGTGATTAACACTGCTGCCTTCCAGTATCAGGGGCCTGGGTTCAATTCCCAGTTTGGATCACTGTCTGTGTGGAGTTTGCACGTTCTCCCCACGTCTGCATAAATTTCCTCTGGATGCTCTGGTTTCCTCCCACAGTCTGAAAGATGTGCTAGTTAAGCACTTTGGCTGTAAAAATTCTCCCATAGTGGAGCCAAACAGGAAATGTAGCGACTAGGGGATTTTCATAGTAACATCATTGCAGTGTTAATGTAAGCCTACTCATGACTAATAAATAAATTTCAGGGTGTTTCTCACCTCATGATCCGTCTGTGGGATTCTCCCCCAGAAAAGTCTTTGCTGAAACTGTACAAGGCACGATCCAACTACAGCTGGAACACTGTCAACAGTTTTGGTCTCCTTATCTAAGGAAAAATACCCCGGCATTGGAAACAGTCCAGAGATTCTGGGTATGGGGAGATTTTCTTACAAGGAGGGGTTGAGTAGATTTGGGGCTGCACTCATTGGGAGTTTAGGAGAATGAGAGGTGGTCTTATTGAGCTCTTTTGGACTCTCATGGAGTGTTTGACGGGGTCGATGCTGAGAGGCTGTTTCCCCTTGTGGGAGAGTCTGGGACCAGAGGGCACAATTTCAGAGTAATCTCACCTGTATCAGTGCTGGACCTGTCCTGGGAGTGTTTGATGGGGACAGTGTAGAGGGAGCTTTACTCTGTATCTAACCCTGTGCTGTACCTGTCCTGGGAGTGTTTGATGGGGGACAGCGTAGAGGGAGCTTTATTCTGTATCTAACCCCGTGCTGTACCTGTCCTGGGAGTGTTTGATGGGGGACAGCATAGAGGGAGCTTTACTCTGTATCTAACCCCGTGCTGTACCTGTTCTGGGAGTGTTTGATGGGGGACAGTGTAGAGGGAGCTTTACTCTGTATCTAACCCCGTGCTGTATCTGTCCTGGGAGTGTTTGATGGGGGACAGTGTAGAGGGAGCTTTATTCTGTATCTAACCCTGTGTTGTACTTGTCCTGGCAGTGTTTGATGGAACTCAGTAAGAATCTAGCAACACCAATTTTAAATCCAACCGATTTATTTGATAGTAAATCTGCGAGCTTTTGACTTTCGTCTTCGTCAGGCAAATGCAGTGTTCTGGTCAGCAATAGCACACATTGTTTGATGGGGGGACAGTGTAGAGGGAGCTTTACTCTGTATCTAACCCCGTGCTGTATATGTCCTATGAGTGTTTGATGGGACACAGTGTAGAGCGAGCTTTACTCTGCATCTAACCCCGTGCTGTACCTGTCCTGTGAGTGTTTGAGGAGGACAGTGGAGAGAGAGCTTTACTCTGAATCTAACCCCGTGCTGTTTCTGTCTTGGGAGTGTTTGATGGGTTTAGGGCCATTTCTCTGTCCTTAAACGCACTCTCTCTCCCCTTCGTTCTCCTTTTGTTTTTCTTCTCTCTTCTGGCAGGCCAGAGTGTATTAAACAGAGGCCTCCGGAGTATCACTTGCTGCAGTACGCACACCCACACACAAATGCACAAGTACTACAAACAGAACTGGTAGGATCTGGGACGATGAGATAAGGTCATTTCACAGGAATTCATCTTCTGGTGAAGTGACCCTGCGGCAGCCTCACACCCAGAGCTCAGAAAGGCAACAGCAGTCTCCAGGGAGTGGCCAAACAGCAGTTAGGTTTCAGCAGCTAAACCCTGCAGTCTCAGAACATGCACTCTTTCACCAGGCAAACTTGGAGAAAGGCCCTTTTATTCTCCATGACCTATCTCCATCTGGGCAGAGCTAGTACTCCACAGCGCTCTTCTATGCTGTCCCCCATCAAACACTCCCAGGACAGGTACAGCACAGGGTTAGATACAGGGTAAAGCTCCCTCTACACTGTCCCCCTTCAAACACTCCCAGGACAGGTACAGCACGGGGTTAGATACAGAGTAAAGCTCCCTCTACACTGTCCCCATCAAACACTCCCAGGACAGGTCCAGCAAGGAGTTAGATACAGAGTAAAGCTCCCTCTACACTGTCCCCATCAAACACTCCCAGGACAGGTACAGCACAGGGTTAGATACAGAGTAAAGCTCCCTCTACACCGTCCCCCCCATCAAACATTCCCAGGACAGGTATAGCATGGGGTGGTGGAGGTGGGGGGAGTGGGGCAGAGTTGATATCAGGTGAAACCTTGTTATCCAGACAGTGGGTAGAATGTGGGGCTCACTCCCATAGGGAGTGGTTGAGATGTTGATGTGTTTAAGGGGGACATGAATCAAATAGATGAGGGTGAATGGAATAGATGGTGGATTTGGATGAAGAAGTGTGAGAGGATGCCTGACTGGGTACGTATGCCAGTACAGGTCAGATGGACCAAATGGCCTGTTCCTGTGCCTGCATCTCCAACGAACATATTCATGGGTGTTTCGAACACCATTGAAAATCTACCTGACCCTGTCATTGTGTTGCCAGCCTTGGAAAGGTCAAGTATTTCTAAAACGTCCAGATGATCTAGGCCATTGTTAGATTGTGAGATCCTGCTGTGCACACACAGGTTGCCACTTTGTTTACATTACGATAGTGACTACGCTTGCAAGTCATTCATGGGTGATGACATTTGGACATCCTGGGACTTACGAAAGGCCTGAGTTAGTGCAAACAGGAGCAGAGTGAATCCACAGTGCTGGTTATCCAGAAAGGCAAAAACAAGAGTTTGATTCCCGTCACAGCGGTTGATGGAATTTCAATTCAATTAACAATCACGTCTGGAATTATCGCAAAAAGATCATCGATTGCCATAAAAAAACCCAGCTGCTTCACTAATGTCCCCCTTTATGGGAAAAGGAAATCTGCCATCCTTACCACTAAGGTAGCAATAATAGCAGGTTATTATTTGAATGGGTTTAAATTGAGAGAGGTGGATGCACAGCGAGACCTTGGAGTCTTCGTGTATCAATCGCTGAAAATTAACTGCACGGGTACGTTAGATAATAAAGAAGGCAAATGGTATGTTGGCCTTCATGGCGACAGGATTTGAGGTTAGGAATAAGGATGTTTTGCTGCAATTTACAGGGCGTTGGTGAGGCCACAGCTGGAGTATTGTGTGCAGTTTTGGTGTCCTTAACTGAGGAAGGATGTTCTTGCTATAGAGGGAGCACAGCGAAGGTTTACCAGGCTGATTCCCGGGATGGCAAGTCTGTTATAATAATGAGACTAAGTCAGTTAGGATTACATTCACTGAAGTTTAAAAGAGTGAGGGGATCTCAGAAATTTATAAAATTCTAACAAGATGGATTGAGAAAAAATATTCCTGATGGTGGGTTGGGCAGCGAGGGTGGGAAATGGGGTGGTGTTTAGAACTAAAGTTCATAGTTTGAGGATAAGGGATACACCTTTTAGGACTGAAGTGAGGAGAAATTTCTTCACCCAGGCGGTGGTGAATGTGTGGAATTCACTGCAATAGGAAGTAGTTGAGACCAAAATGTGCGAGGTCAAGAATAAATTAGATATCTTGGGGTTAAAGGGATTGAGGGATATGGGGTGAATCAGGATATTGAATTTCATGATCAGCCATGATCGCAGTGAATTGTGATGCAGGCTCAAAGGGCCAAATAGCCTCCTCCTCCTTCTTGATATCACTCACTCACACACACACACACACACATCAAACAGACACAGCAATGTGATTGACTCTTGGCTGCCCCTTGGAAATTGGATCAAGTCAGACATCCTAGAAAATTCATCTCGGAATAAAGCAGGGCCCATCACCGGGGCATTGATCTTCACGGCGACTAGGTCAGAAATGCTGAAACTTCCTCACTAACATCATGGGTGTAGCTATGCCACAGGGACTGCCAGTAAATGCTCACAACTCTAGACTGAGACAGATTTCCAATCAGCAAAGAACTTGAGGGTTATGGGGATGGTGGAGTGGGGTGGGGTGGAATTGCTACAGGCACGGGAGGCCATTCGGCCCATTGTGTCTGCACCAGCTCTCCGAAATGAGTATTGTGAATTAGTACCATTCCCTACTTTTTCCCCATACTCCCTGCACATCTAACACCCTCTCGATTGAATCTGCCACCACCACACTCCCAGACAGAACATTCCAGACCCTGAACCGCTTGCTGTGTGAAGAAGTTTTTCCTCACCTCGCATTTGCTGCTTTGGCAAATCGCTTTCAATCTGCATCCTTCTTGTTCCCAATCCTTTTACGAGGGGCAACAGTTTCTCCCCCTCTACTCTGCCCAGCTGCCTTTGATTTTGAACATCCAGTGTCCAAAGATGTGCAGGTTAAGGGATTTGGCTATGGTAAATTGCCCCTTAATGTCCCAGGATGTGCAGGATAAATATGTCGGGTTATGGGAATAGGGCCTGGGTGGGACTGTTTTGCACTGTAGGGATCTATGACGTATATCAAGTCTCTTCTCACTATTTTCCCCTCCAAATGGGAACTGTTCCAAACTCTGCTCGTGATAGACACAATCTTATTGAATGGTGCAGCAGGTTGAGGGGCCTAATGGTCTCCTCCTACGTGCTTAAAGAAACTCTCTTGGCACTGTAGGCCTTCATTTGTGGTCACTGGCGTAGGCTTCGAACCACCACCTCTGCCCTCTACCGAGCCTCTCACTGATTATAGAAACCTCGACAGTGCAGGAGGCCATTCAGCCCCTCGAGCCTGCACCAACAACAATCCCACCCAAGCCCTATCTCCATAATCCCACATATTTACCCTGCTAATCCCCCCCCGACACTAAAGGGCAACTTAGCATGGTCAATATGCTAAGTTGACCATGTTTGGACACCAAGGGGTAATTTAGCATGGCCAGTCCCCCTAATCTGCATGTCTTTCGAACTGTGGGAGGAAACTGGACCATCCGGAGGAAACCCGCACAGATATGGAGGGGAGAACATGTAAACTCCACACAGATAGTCACCCAAGCCAGGAATCGAACCTGGGTCCCTTATTTCGTCGACTGTACTTTATCCCCGCCACTATGCCTTTTGTGATGGGGAGCAGAGTTACAGATTTGATGGAGGGCCTTAAAATCATGAGGTGGGGTAATTGGGATCTGGGATAGAGAGGGAGAAACTCATTGGCGGGTGGATGGGGATCCAGGGGGAGACACAGTTGGAGGCAATTGGAGAAATCATGATGGAGAAACAGGAAAAGAGTTTTTCACACAGCAAGTGGTTAGGATCCAGAAAACTCTACCTGAGAGTGTGGGGGAGGCAGGTTCAATTGAGGGGAATTGGGATTGGGATCTGAATAGGGAGAATGGGCAGGGGTAATGAGGAGGAGCCCTGTTGCTCTCACAGAGAGCCAGCACAGGGAAACAGGTAGAGCAGCCTCCCCCAATGCTGGAGCCCTTTCCATGAAGCCATTCTGCAGGATCTTGCGACAGGGAAACGATTCAGAAAAGGGAGGAGAGACAAACAAACCTGACGACAACAGTAACACAAGGAAACAGAAGAGGGCTGACCGTCCGAGAGGGAGAGCAATGACCTGAGCTTGGAAACCAGTCGAGAAAGAAAGGCACTCGCAAAGTGAAACAAGAAAGTGGCTGCGGGATTCTGAAACCAGGGGCCAACTATCAAGATTGGGTGTCGCGCTGAAAATGATCTCTACTGAGAACTGGAATGTGGAATTCAGCAATCTTTCATGTAAAACTGACTCAAAGTAATTCCAGTGGTCATTCGAGAAAAAGGTCCCCACGTTAACTTTCAGTTTAGAAATTAAATTGGAGGAGTCTAAATGGCTTTGAAGAGCATAGATAAACACTAAAAGTAGCAAGGTTTGTATGGCAGTGAACACAAATACTAGATTCAAGGCAATCTGAATGTGGGCAGGTAATGTTAAACAAGTGCTGGATTTAAATTCCATTTGAATGGAACAGGAGAAGGCCATTCAGCCCCTCTTGAGGAATACACAGGAATAGGAGGAGCCCATTCAGCCTTTATCGAGTCTGTTGCACGGGAAAGGAGGCCTATTCAGCCCCTCTTGAGCCTGTTACACGGACAGGAGGAGGCCATTCAGCCCCTCTCGAGCCTGTTACACAGGAAGAGGCCATTCAGCCCCTCTTGAGCCTGTTACACAGGACAGGAGGAGGCCATTCAGCCCCTCTCGAGCCTGTTACACAGGGACAGGAGGAGGCCATTCAGCCCCTCTCGAGCCTGTTACACAGCAACAGGAGGAGGCCATTCAGCTATCTTGAGCCTGTTACACAGGAGCATGAGTTCATTCTGCCCCATAAGCCCATGCTAGCTCCCCAATAGAACAATCCAGTATCTCCCACCCCCACACTCACTCTCACAGGCTGTGCAAGCTAGTTTCCATCAAGTTCCTGTCCAATCATCTTCTGAAATAATTTGTCATCACCCCTACCACCCACCTAGTGAGTCCCGGATCATTGCTAATTGCAATGAGTTCTTACTCACATTCTCCCCATCACCAAATCTTGTCCCTAAAAACGCTTCCCTCTCGCCCGCCCCCTGCTCAAACCCTGGAATCTCCCTCCGCACCCTCTCAAGGACCCTCACATCCTTTCTACAGAGTGGCGAACTGGCAAACTCGGGGTGGGGGTGCAGTACTCTAGGTGGGTTCTAACAGGAGCTGTACAAATGCTCAACACTTGAGAGTTATACCACAACTGTAGCCCGTGGCGTTCCAAAAGGGATGCAAGTTGTCACTGAGGTGTGGGTAAAGATGACTGGGCCAGTGGGTGTGAGCTGTGAGGAAAGATTGGAGAGGCTGTGGCTATTTTCTTTGGGGCAGCCAAGGTTGAGAGGTTCAACTGATCAAGGGGCATAGCAATATGAGGGTCACAGAGGGGGAGGAAAGGAAGGCACACTGTCCGTTAGGGGTCAGTGTTCAGGGGACATGGATTGAGGGTAAGAGATAGAAGACAAAGAGGAGAGGAGAAACCTTTTCACCCAAAGGATGGTGGGTGACTGGAAGTCTTTCTGAGAGGATAGTTGAGTCAGAAACCCTGGTCAGTTTTTTGGAAATATTTAGATATTCACTTGCGCTGCCTCCAAGAGTATGGGGCAAGCACAGGAAAATCCCAGCCGGTCTGGCAGCATCTGTAAGGAGAGAAAAGAGCTGACGTTTCGAGTCCTGATGCCTCTTTGTCAAAGCTTTGACCAAGCTTTGCCAGACCTGCTGAGATTTTCCAGCATTTTCCCTTCTGGTTTCAGATTGCAGTGCCTGCAGTAATTTGCTTTTATTTGCTGTGGTCAGATCTTTGTTGACAGGTGTGATTGCAATGGATTGAATGGCCTCCGTTGTGCTGTAAAAGTCTCCAAATGCATGATTTTCAAGCTGACACACAAGGGAGAGGCTGTATAGGTTGGGATTCCTATTTTTGTTAGAAAGATCTTGGTGTTTCTGCAGCTGGAGTACTGAGAACACTTCCTTACTGAAGGAGGGATCTACTTGCATCAGAGGCTGTTCAGAGAAGGTTCACTGGGCCAATTCCTGGAGTGAATGGAGGGTTTCTGTTTTATGAGAAAAAGGTTGAGCAGGTTGGAGCCTGAATCCATTGGAGTTTAGAAGAATGAGAGGGGATCTTAGTGAAACATCTCAGATTCTGAGGGCGGGGGGGGGGTTTGACAGGGTGGATTCTGAAAGGATGTTCCCCTTCTCGGGGGGGATATCTAGAATGGGAGAGGGGGCACAGTTTCAGAATGAAAGGGTCTCCCATTCTAGATGGGGGTGAGGAGGAATTTCTTCTCTCAAAGGGTGATCAGTGTATGGAATTCTCCCTCCAGGGAACAGCGGCCAAGTGGCTTCCTGCATCTATCGGGATGTTTCTTCCAGCCACTGTCTCAGCAGAGGTGAAAAGCGTCACTCCGGCAGCCCGAGCGCATCATGGTGAGATTGTTTATTGCTGTATGTCAGTCCTGCTGGGGGTACACAGTGAGTGTGCTGATGTCCGGGATGTTTTATCTAATCTGAGCGGCAGGGTGAATCATACCAAAAATTCATTCTGCACTTCCTGCCTTTCCTGTGCTGTAGGAGTGCAGGAAGCAGGACAACCCTCCATACAGAAACATTCTCTCCTCGCCGTCAATGTCTTCTTTTATTACCCTTACTCTCACTATTGCTATAACCTCCCCCAGTCCCTACAACTCTCTCTACCTCTGTAACTCCTCCAGCCCCGATATTCTAACTTATCTCTGTAACCTCCTCCAGCCCCTACAATTCTCCCCATCTCCATAACTTCCTCCAGCCTCTATACCCCTCCCTATCTCTGTAACCCTCTCCAACCCCTACACCCCTCCCTATCTCTGTAACCCCCTCCAGCCCCTACCCCTCCCTATCTCTGTAACCTCCTACAGTCCCTACAACCCTCCCTATCGCTGTAACCTCCCCCAGCCCCTACACCCTTTCCTATCACTGTAACCTTCCCCATTCCTACACCCCTCCCTATTCTCCCCGTGCTTGCGTGGGTTTTCTCTGGGTGCTCTGGTTTCCTCTCACACCCCAGAGGTGTGCTCTTAGGCTGATTGGCAGAACAAATTCTCCCTAAATTGTCTCACAAATTTGGTTCCAATGCATAGATCTATGAACATAAACAGGGATCATGGGTAGAAGTGGGAACATCGGGGTGGCGGCATGTTTCCCGTGCTGTTTTGTTCTTTATCTCTGTAACCTCCTCCAGTCCCTACAACCCTCCCTATCTCTGTAACCTTTTCCAGTCCCTACAACCCTCCCTATTGCTGTAACCACCTCCTGCCCAGATAAACTCCTTCTCTCTGTAACCACCTCCAACCCCTCAACCCTCCCTATCTCCCAAGCCTCCTCCAGCCGCTACAATCTTCTTATCTCTGTAACCTCTTTCAGCTCCTACAACCTTCCTACCTCTGTAATCTCCACCCATCCCTACAACCTCTCTATCTCTATAATCTCCTCCAATCCCAACAAACCTCACTATCTCTGTAACCTCCTTCAGTCATTCAGCCTCTACAACCTTCCTATTTCTAACCTCCTTCAGTCCCTATACTCCTATCTCTGTAGCCTCCTCCAGTCCCTACACTCTTCCTATCTCTGTAACCTCCACTAGTCTCTACAGCCCTCCCTATCACTGTAACCTCTTCCAGCCCTCCCTATCACTGTAGCTTGCTCCAGTCTCTACACTCCTATCTCTATAACTTCCTCCAGCCCTACATCTCTCCCTCCCTATCTCTATAACTTCCTCCAGCCCCTACAATTCTTCCTCCCTATCTCTGTAACCTCCTCAGCCCCTACAACCCTATCTCTGTAACCTCCTCCAAACCCTACACCTCTCCCTATCTCTGTAATCTCCAGCCCCATATAATCCCATCTCTGTAACCGCTTCAGCCCCTAAAACCCTCCCTATCTCTTGTCACCTCCTCAGCCTGAACGATCTTCCCTATCATTGTAACCTCCTCCAGCCCATACAACCATCCCTATCTCTGTAACCTCCTCAAGTCCCTCCAACCCTCCCTTTCTCTGTAACCTCCTCCAGGCTTGGAGATTGGCAGAAGAATTAGAAAGGCATGAGGAAAAGACTTTTCACTCAGGGGGTGGGGCGGTGAGTGTTTGGAGTTCACTGCCTGAGGTGATGTTTGAAGCTGTATTGCTCAGTGAATTTAGAAGGTATCTGGATCTATATCTGAAATGCTATGACCCAGAAGGTTAGTGCTGGGTGAATGGGGTTAAGATAAGTGCTAGTTTCCTTTCTCCAGTCAGCATGGACATGGGCCAAAGGGCCCCTTTCTCTACACCAATGCACCTATCCTCCTGACCCTCTGAGATCACTGCGTTCCTCCAATTCCGGCCTCTCGAGCATGCCCTGATTCCTATTGCTCTGCCATTAAGGGCTGTGCCTTTAGCTCACTGGGATGGGCTCTGGGGCCAGGACCTCTGGAACTCCCTAAAGGAGCTTCCAGTTCTGGGAGCTACAGCTCCCTGCAAGTCTCCGCATCATACTGTGCTCCAGCAAAGTGCCTCAGGGGCATTCACTATCGTACAGGCTTCAAGGTAAATAAAACAATTGTTGGTGTCCAATGTAAACGTGTCAAATATTGCGGCACTGGTCACCGTGGAGACTCCAGGTGAACCAGCACTGCCACCTAGAGGATGCAGACTGTCATAAGCAGTGACAACCCTCCCTATCTCTGTAACCTCCTCCAGCCTTGACAACCCTCCCTATCTCTGTAACCTCCTCCAGCCTTGACAACCCTCCCTATCTCTGTAACCTCCTCCAGCCTTGACAACCCTCCCTATCTCTGTAACCTCCTCCAGCCTTGACAACCCTCCCTATCTCTGTAACCTCCTCCAGCCTTGACAACCCTCCCTATCTCTGTAACCTCCTCCAGCCCTTACAACCCTCCCTATCTCTGTAACCTCCTCAGCCTTGACAACCCTCCCTATCTCTGTAACCTCCTCCAGCCTTGACAACCTCCCTATCTCTGTAACCTCCTCCAGCCTTGACAACCCTTGAACCACCTGTAACCTCCTCAGCCCCTATCTCTGTAACCTCCTCCAGCCTTGACAACCCCCTATCTCTGTAACCTCCTCCAGCTTGACAACCCTCCCTATCTCTGTAACCTCCTCCAGCCTTGACAACCCTCCCTATCTCTGTAACCTCCTCCAGCCTTGACAACCCTCCCTATCTCTGTAACCTCCTCCAGCCTTGACAACCCTCCCTATCTCTGTAACCTCCTCCAGCCTTGACAACCCTCCCTATCTCTGTAACCTCCTCCAGCCTCTAAAACTCTTCCTATCCCTGAAACCTTCTCCAGCCCCTTCAACCCTCTCTATCCCTGTAACCTCTTCCAGCCCTTACAACCTTCCCTATCTCTGTAACCTCCTCCAGCCCCTACAATTCTCAATTTCTGCACTCTCCAATTATGGCCCCTCGAGCATCCCCCAATTCCCATTGGTGGTTGTGCCTTCAGCTGACTGGAAGGGCTTTAAGACCTGGAATTCCCTCCCTAAACTTATTCTGGCTGTCTCTCCCCACCTTGCACTCTCTTTCTCTGCCTTGCACTCCCTCTCTCTCTTCCTGCCTCACACTGCCTCTCCCCGCTTCGCATGCCCTCCTTCTTCCTCCCTGCCTTGTTCTCCCTCTTCTTCTTCCTTCCCCCCACCGTGCTCCCTCTTTCTTCCTCCCTGCCTCGCGCTCCCTCTACTTGCTCCCTGGCTTGCGCTCCCTTTTGTTCTTCCTCCCCGCTTTGCGCTCCCTCACGTTCTTCCTCCGTGCCTCGCGCTCTCGTGCTTTGCCTTGCACTTTCCACCTCATGTTCTCTCGCACTCCCTGCCTCACATTTCTTTGCTCTGCTCCCTACAATCCCACTTCTAACTGAGCTTTGGGTCTGGTATTCTAATGTTTCTGGCATACAAATTATTGCAGGATGATCACTCACTGGGCACTTTATTCTGTTAAAGGTGCTGTCTGTTTACAAGCTGGCACGGCAGGCCCTCTGTGTGTCAAGTTTCTCCTTGTGTTGTGCCGTGCCGCCAACCGCCACCCCCCCCCCTCCAAAACTTTCATCCCCCAACATGTACACATTACATATCATTATCGCCACTGTCAGGTTTAGTCAGTTCCTCGCAGCTAGTGTTCCTGGGGATCCTTCTCCCCGCTCCATCACCAGATTCTGACGTGCTGGGAAATCAGGTTGGGCTCAATCACGGACTCCTCCAGGGGCCGGTCGATGTGGAACTCCTGCTGATGCTGCAGCCTCTGCTGGGACTTCCTGGCCCCCCGCCGGGGGATGGGCAGCTCCGAGTGGTGAGCCGGGAGGGGCTCTTTGAAGAAGTACGGGTGCAGAAGAGCCTGCGGAGAGAGAGTGGGGGACACCAGTTAGGCTGCTACCGCATTGAGAGAGCGCGCTCCCCGGGTGGATCGCTGCACTCATGTTAACCAGCGGGTCATCATCTAAACACAGTGACAGGAGTCTTCTCTACATCTCTCTATTGAAAGGCCTCCACCATTTTGAACAGGCTTCCATTTGGTCCTGGGAAATTGGAGCTGGAAATCACTCGGCTCCATGAACCCTGCTATAAAGCTGATTGTCCACATTTCAAACTTCCCAGGATTTCCCAATGTCACACCATCGCTGTCTCGAATATGCTCACACTCTCTGCTTCATGCTCCGTCCCCAAATCCGTTACTCAGTGAAACCTATCTCACTTCTGCCTTGAAAGTATTCATGGGCAGCTCCCTGGCATTGAGAATCCCAAAGGTTTATCGTAAACTTTGCAACTGAGAGATTTCTGCCCAGC
This sequence comes from Sphyrna mokarran, assembly GCA_024679065.1. Classification (NCBI taxonomy): domain Eukaryota; kingdom Metazoa; phylum Chordata; class Chondrichthyes; order Carcharhiniformes; family Carcharhinidae; genus Sphyrna; species Sphyrna mokarran. Next base: position 81,009,460 of record JAGIQG010000013.1, on the reverse strand, counting down.
TCCATCTGAAAGGCCCTTACCCTGTGCCTGATTTTCCGGCTCCTGCACAGGCCATCCTGTCAACACATTCTGGACTTCCCTGTCTGGGATGGGGAGGGAGGAGGGGGTTGCTTCTGCACTTCGACACCATCAGCCTTCTCTTTTCTCAAGAAAGAGCCCCAGGCCACTCAATCTTTTCCAATAATTAGATTTCACATTTGGAATCATTCTTCCAACTTCCCTAATCACTACAATTCTTTTTTATAATATGGAGGCCAGAACTGTGCATTGCATTCCAAGTGGAATAGGGAGACCGGAATTGTGCACAGTATTTCAAGTGGGATAGGGAGACCGGAACTGTGCACAGTATTCCAAGTGAGATACAGAGACTGGAACTGTGCACAGTATTCCAAGTGGGATACAGAGACCGGAACTATGCACAGTATTCCAAGTGGGATACAGAGACTGGAACTGTGCACAGTATTCCAAGTGGGATACAGAGGCCGGAACTGTGCACAGTATTCGAAGTGGGATAGGGAGACCGGAACTGTGCACAGTATTCCAAACGGGATAGGGAGACTGGAACTGTGCACAGTATTCCAAGTGGGATAGCAAGGCCGGAACTCTGCATGATATTCCAAGTAGCTTACAGAGAACAGAGTTGTGCACAATATTCCAAGTGGGATAGGGAAACTGGAACTGTGCATAGCATTCGAAGTGGGATAGGGAGACTGGAACCACGTACAGTATTCCAAGTAGGATATGAAGACAGTATTTTCAAATGAGACAGGGAGACAATATTCCAAGTATGATATGGAGACAGTATTCCAAGTGGGATACGGAGACTGGAATTACGCACAGTATTCCAAGTGAGATACAGAGACAGAAGCTTTGCACAGTATTCCAAATGGGATATAGAGATCAGAACTGTGTACAGTATTCCAAGTGGAAATGGAAATTGGAATTGTGTACAGTATTCCAAGTGGGATACAGAGGCCAATATAGTGCTCAGTATTCCAAGTGGGTTACAGAGATTGGAACTGTGTGGAACTTTCTATATAAATTTAATTATTAGTGTCACAAGTAGGGTTACATTAATATTATATTGAAGATACTGTAAAAATCCCCTAGTCGCCACTGTCGAGAATACCAAGGGAGAATTTAGCATAGCCAATGCTCCTAACCTCCTAACCTGCCTTTCAGAATAAGGGAGGAAACCAGAGCACCCGGAGGAAACTCATGCAGACACAAGGAGAATGTGCAAACTCCACTCAGACAGTGACCCAAGCCAGGAATCGAACCCACTACCTTAAGGTAGAAGTGCTAACCACTGTGCCACCCGGAACTGTGCACAATATTCCAAGTGGGATACAGAGACCAAAATGTGCTCTCTCTACATTATCCCCATCAAACACCCCCAGGATAGGTACAGCACGGGGTTAGATACAGAGTAAAGCTCTCTCTACACTGTCCCCATCAAACACTCCCAGGACAGGTACAGCACAGGGTTAGATACAGAGTAAAGCTCCCTCTACACTGTCCCCATCAAAAACTCCCAGGACAGGTACAGCACGGGGTTAGATACAGAGTAAAGCTCTCTCTACACTGTCCCCATCAAACACTCCCAGGACAGGTACAGCACGGGGTTAGATACAGAGTAAAGCTTCCTCTACACTGTCCCCATCAAACACTCCCAGGACAGGTACAGCACGGGGTTAGATACAGAGTAAAGTTCCCTCTACACTGTCCCCCCATCAAACAGTCCCAGGACAGGTACAGCACAGGGTTAGATACAGAGTAAAGCTCCCTCTACACTGTCCCCATCAAACACTCCCAGGGCAGGTACAGCATGGGGTTAGATACAGAATAAAACTGTAGGGAGACCGGAACAGTGCACAGTATTCCAACTGAGATAGGGATATTGGAACTATGCACAATGTTCCAAGTGGGATATGGAGATTGGAATTGTGCACAGTATTCCAAGTGGGATAGGAAGTCCAGAACTGCACAGTATTCCGAGTGGAATTTGGAGCTGGAACTGTGCACAGTATTCTGAGTGGGATATGCAGAGTGGAATTGTACATAGTATTGCAAGTGAGATAGGGAGACCGGAACTGCATGGTATTCCGAGAGGAGTTCAGAGACAAGAATCAGGCACAAATGGAGACCGGTTTCTCACAGCATCTCTTTACTTCTCTGCCTGAGCCCCACTGCCTATCTCACCTCACATCTAGCCTGTGTCGACATTGCAGTGACCTGTGTATCTCTACCTTTAACTGCTTGCAATAGCCTGGATTAGTGCAGTGACGTGCTCACTCTGTCACTATCATCCTCCGCCCCGCAAGGTCAGTGATCTCTGTGCCTCTAGGACCTGCAAAACAACTTGGCTGTTCCTGCCCTGTGCTCGACAGATACTAGTGGCAGGTGAGTGGTGAAAAGCAGCGGTGGTGTTGGATTGTGTGGGTGTGGGAGGTTTGGGAATCCATGTTGTGCCTCACCTCGGCAGCACTGATCCGCTGCTTTGATGGGTAGATGAGGAAGCGTTTTAGCAGATCCACAGCCTCAGGCGAGGCGTCTGGGACCACCTGCTCCAGTGGGATGGGGGGGTTCTCCTTGAAGGTGATCTTATTGTAATCCGGGAGCTCGGTGATCTCCTGCAGGTGAGGCAGGGATGAGGGAGGAGAAGAGGAGTGAAAAGTGAGATGTTAGGGATCATATATACATCAGCTGCACCTCAGCAAACTAGTCTCGCTCCCACCATTATAATTATGAAAATAAATTTTTTTCCTTTTTCCAAAACAAAACTTAAGAAAAGGAGTTTTAAATAATTGATAACAAAATTATAAAGTCAGAGGTTTACAGCATGGAAACAGGCCCTTTGGCCCAACTTATCCCCTTTTTTAATCACTAAACTGGTCCCAATTGCCCGTGTTTGGCCCATATCCCTCTATACCCATGTTAACTATCTAAACACTTTTTAAAAAATAAAATTGTACCTGCCTCTACTACTAGAGAGGACATAGTTTTAAATTAAGGGGATGGTAGTTATAGAACGAATGTAAGAGGTAGGTTCTTTACTCAGAGGGTAGTAAGGGCATGGAATGCCCTGCCTGCAGCAGTTGTGGACTCGCCAACTTTAAGGGCGTTCAAATGGTCAGTGGATAGGCATATGGATAACATTGGAATAGATTAGGTTAGAGGGTCATAAAATTGGTTCCATTGGTCGATGCAACATCGAGGGCTGAAGGGCCTGTACTGCGCTGTAATGTTCTACTACCTCTGACAGTTTGTTCCAGACACTCACCACCCTCTGTGTATCTCTCCCCTCTCACCCTAAACCTATACCCTCTAGTTTTAGACTCCCCTTCCTTTGGGATCTTTCTAGCTGATCTGTGCCCTCATTATTTTATAGACTCTATAAGGTCACCCCTCTTGCCTGAAAAGAGTAAAAACTCAAAACAGTCGCCTGTGCAACCCCCTCACGACATCACCATCAAATCATGTAATTAGCTTTTAAAGCAATCTGTAACCATATAAATTTATAATGCACACAATCAAGAGGAGGGCATTCAGCCTCCCACTCAAGTTTGTTACACAGGAACAGAAGGAGGCCATTCAGCTCCTCTCGAGCCTGTTACATAGAAACAGGAGGAGAATATTCAGACCACGCCCCCCCCCCCCCGCCATACCTGTTACTTAGGAACAGGAGGCAGTCATTCAGCACACCCCTCTCAAGCCTGTGACATAGGAATAGGAGGCTATTTGGTCTTTGCCCTGTATCCTTTAATCACATCACTTAACAAAAATCTGTGAATCTGAACCTTAAAATTAACTGACCCAGCATCAACTGCCATTTCTGGGAGAGTCCCCCCACCCCACCCCTGACTCTTTGTTTGTCGGCGCATTTCTTCACTTCATTTCTCATTTTTAAACTCTGTCCACAGACCCCCTTGTCCCAGACTCACCCCACAACCAGCAAGAAATAGTTTGTCTCTCTCGGCCCTATCTGAATATCTCAAATTTCCATTAAATCAATGTCCCCACTCCAAACCTTCTAAATTCCTGGGAATATCCGAGTTTGTGTTTAATCTTCTCCTCAGCATTTAACCCCTTAGACTGGTAAATCTACACTGAGCTCCTCTCTCTGACGTCAATATATCACTTCCTGAGGAAGTTAGGGAACGTCTTACCGGCCAAATCCTCTCATTGGGTGTTCCAAGCACTCGGAGCACACAGCACAGCTGTTCAATGTCGTTCTCACCGGGAAAGAGCGGGGAATTGTTAAGGAGTTCCCCAAATATGCAACCCACAGCCCTGGAGGGAGCAGAAAGATAGAAAAGATACAGCAAATATCATGATCATTCCCGCTCCAACAATGCCGCACTTGTCCTGGGAGTGTCTGATGGGGACAGTATAGAGGGATCTTTACTCTGTATCTAAGACTGTACTGTACCTGTCCTGGGAGAGTTTGTTGGGGACAGTGTAGAGGTAGCTTTACTCTGTATCTAACCCCGTGCTGTACCTATCCTGGGAGTGTCTGATGGGGACAGTGTAGAGGGAGCTTTACTCTGTATCTAACCCCGTGCTGTACCTATCCTGGGGGTGTCTGATGGGGACAGTGTAGAGGGAGCTTTACTCTGTATCTAACCCCGTGCTGTACCTATCCTGGGGGTGTTTGATGGGGACAGAGGGAGCTTTGTTCTATAATTAACCCCATTTTTGGGGTTGTTTGTATATAATCCTTGCCATACATGTCTTGAGAGTGTTTGATGGGGCAGTGTAGAGGGAGCTTTACTCTGTATCTAACCCTGTGCTGTAATTGTCCTGGGAGTGTTTGATGGCACACAGTGTAGAGGGAACTTTACTCTGTGTCTAACTCCATGCTGTAACTGTCCTGGGAGCGTTTGATGGGGGACAGTGTAGAGGGAGCTTTACTCTGTATCTAACCCTGTACTGAATCTGCCCTGGGAGTGTTTGATGGAGACAGTGTAGACAGAGCTTTATTCTGTATCTAACCCTGTGCTGTACCTATCCTGGGAATGTTTGATGGGGGACAGTGTACAGGGAGCTTTACTCTGTATCTAACCCCATGCTATACCTGTCCTGGGAGTGTTTGATGGGGACAGTGTAGAAGGAGCTTTGTTCTATAACTAACCCCATTTTTAAGTTTAACCATTTTCAACTTTTTCCCAACTAACTGGAACTGAAGGAAGTTTGAGCTTTTTCAGCAAGTCACAGGAACAGAGAAAGATATATCTTACCAAAGATCTACACCTTCATCGTATTTCCGAGCTCCGTATAGCAGCTCCGGGGCTCGATACCACCTGCAATGTAATATAAAAAATATGGAATTTAATGTGGATTTAACAATGCAGTACTCCCTTGTAATCCAGGGTCAACATTTAGCCTCAACTAATCAGCTCATTTTTCTGAAATATGAATCCAAATGCTGGAAAGTCTCAGCAGGTCTGGTACAATGTGTGGAGATGGAAACCTTTCGAATTCGTGTGACTCTTCTTCAGGGCAGAATAGAAGTAGAGATGGGATGAATTTTATGGTTGGAGGAGCAAAACAGAGGGTCAAGGCTAGATAGGAGCAGCAAAGAGACAGAGAGACTGGCATAAGACACCAATGATATAAGATAAAGGGGTGTTAATGGTAACATTAAGGACTAAAGAAGGTATGAATAGCGGCACGAAGGTAAGATACTAGGATGTGTTAATCAGAGATAATATCAATAGTGATATTATTGCTATTAATCCAGAAATTCAGCTAACGCGCTAGGGACCCGGGTTCTAAACTCCCCACGGCAGAGGGGGAAATTTGAATTCAATAAAATATCTCTGGAATTAAGAATCTACTGCCAGAGGTAGTAGAGGTGGGTACAATTTTGTCTTTTAAAAAGCATTTAAGACAGTTACATAGGTAAGGGGGTATACAGGGACATGGACCAAACACAGGCAATTGGGACCAGCTTGGGGTGGCAAGAACAAGATGGACCGAAGGGCCTGTTTCCATGCTATAAAACGTTATGACTCCACTGATGATCATGAAATCATCGTAAATTGTTGGAAAAACCCATCCAATTCACTCATGTCCTTTAGGGGAAGAAATTTGCCATCCTTACTTGGTCTGGCCTACATGTGACTCCAGAGTCACAGCAATGTGATTGACTCTCAACTGCCCTCGGGCAACTAGGGACGGACAATAATACGAACCAGCCAGTGACACCCATATCCCATGAATGAACAAAAAAAAGAACAAAGGTCAGTGAAAGCAAAACTGAAAACAACTGAGAGATGGCCCTGTGGGGGGGTGGAGAGGTTAGTGTTGGGACAGACATAGAAAATAAAAAAATTTGTGCAATGCACAAATTGGCTGCTTTGCTCCCTCTAGTCTCTCAAAATTACTTCACTGGTTGGTAAAGGCTTTTGAGAAACTGAATTTATGAGAAGTGCAACCAAAATGTAATTTTTTTGTACTCCCCGACTCCTCCCGCACGTCTCTCTCTCACCGTGTGGCCACCTGATGGCTATAGAGTCTGTCGCCTTCATTGGAGAAAACCCGCGCCAGGCCAAAGTCTGCGATTTTCAGGTGACCTGTTGAACTGATCAGGAGGTTTGCCGGCTTCAGGTCCTGCAGGAGGTCAAGGGACAGATTAAAGATTCCAGCATTCCAGTAGCAAGAAATGCCCTTACTATCAGGGATGTGCAAGGGCTTGGAAAGGAATAGGTAGTAATGACACTCAATACTGATCTCCAGACAGTGTGGTGTTTCCTCAGAACTGACCCTCTGACAGAGGGGAACACAGACAGAGAGATGTAGTGGCGATGGCCGGGGAGCGGGCGGGGCAGGACGGCCGGGGAGCGGGCGGGACAGGTGACGAGGTGGGGTGAGCGAGGGAGTACATTAAGCAAGGAGGCGTAGTGAGAGGGCGGGCAGCGCCGGGGTGGGGGGCATCGGGGGGAGGCTGGGTTGGTGGGGGTTTATGTGGGAGTATTCGGGGGGAGTTGGGACAGGGGTACGAGCAGAGCAGGGTTTTGGGAGTGGGCGGGCCAATCAGCCTCCTCCGCGCGTCACACATCGCCTCGATGATGTTCGATGGGTTGTGGCCATTCGAAGACGATGCATTGGAGCACCCTTCGCGGACCGGCCCCCCAGGAGGTTGTACACTGCCTCCATGCAGGCCAGGGTCTGAGTCTGCGCGCTAGGCCGCGGTCCCCATGGTGACGGCGTCTGGGGGCTGGGGTGTTGTGGCCGCAAAACGCAGCCAATACACAAGTGACGTCACTCCGCTCACTCGAAGGAAACAGTACGCACGCGCGGCCTTGGCCCCGCCCCAGCCGGTCATGTTCTCTCCCTTAAAGGGACACGCCCCCCAACCCCAGAGAAGAACCTTAAAGCTGAATTTATCAACCACAATTGGGGTGCCAGGGATCAGCTAAGTTAGCTAGGATTGTGGTTCACAGCAACACCCAAAAGTCCAGATTCAATTCAGTATTCAGGCTGAGGGAAGCGCTGGGAGCTTCCCCCTCCTCACCACCCAGACATGGCCAAAGCACCGCTGGCAAAGAAATGACCATGCGGGATGAAGCTTCCACCGGCCACATGGTGACACAATGGCTAGCATTGCTGCCTCACAACGCCCGGGATCCAGATTCAATTCAGAAGATTGTTGAAGCTGGACGAGGAACGGAAGTAGGGAAGGTTGGAGGAGTTTACAGAGATAGGGAAGGTTGTAAGGTCTAGAGAATGTTGCAGAGATAAGGAGGGTGTAGAGGCTTAAAGGAGTTACAGAGATAGGGAGGATTATAGAGGCTGGAGGATGTTGCAGAGATAGGGGGCTGGAGGAAGTTACAAAAATAGGGAAGTAGAGGCTGGAGGTGGTTACATTGAAACGGAGGACTGTCGGGGCTGGAGAAGATTACAGAGATAGGGAGGGGTGTAGGGGCTGGAAGAGGTTACAAAGTGGGAGTGTTGTAGGTTTAGTTTAAATTCTTGTGGTGTATCAGAGTAATCCCCTGAAGCAGCGAACTCTCTGTCCTGTCTCAACAAGTGGCAGCCACAGTGTAAAGGAATTAAATATTTATCAGCCCCTCTGGCTCCAAAGCAAAGCAGTTGTATTAGTTAGTGAGGAGAAATTGATTGGACAGGAACACAGACCCGGAAGTAGCTGCCCTTCTCGGAAAGTTGCTGAACAAGTTGTGGAAAGCGAAAGAGGCTGCATTTAAATCCTGGGACCCCGAGGGGTGAGAACATATCCTTCCCTTCTGCACCATGCCCATCCACACAACCTTCTGCTTAAAATACAACTCAGCAATATCTCTGAATCAAACTTTCTCTCTCCTTCCACTGCCACTTAGTCTTTAAAATCAAACTTCGACTTTTCAATTCAACTTTAAATTGTTAGGTTGGGAGGACTCCTTTCGCTGTTTTTCTTTAAACTTTCGATTTAATTTGTGATTTTTTTTTGGAAAGGGGGGCAATGTAGATGAATGGCAGGCAATTATATAGATTTACATTTACTAAGACTGAGTCATATTTGAGTTAACAAAGGCTTTTAAATAATGTTGACCGCAGCAAGTGATTTTAACTCGTTCTGTGACTGTAGTAGTATGGGAGTTTGTATTTTCTGATGTGCAAATTTTTCACACGATATCAATGTGGGTCTAAATTAATTAGTTTGGAAATATCTGCTGCTGAAGTTGTGGATTTATTGGAAGTACATAAATAACGTAGATTGTTTTGAGTTAGTTTAGAATTTTTTTTCAAGCAACATCTCAACTAACTTTATCCCTTCACACACACCTCCCCCCGATAAAAGATCCCTTGCCCCCAACCTGTCACATTGTGGGAGGGTCAGTGCTGAGGGATTGTAGTGAAAAAGGAGGGGAATCGCATCAGCCTGCCAATAGTTACCCTTCAAGTAACCTCAGTTGGTGACCTGGGAGATAATGACATTACTGTGTGTGGGAGCTTGCTGGTGCAAATTGGGTGGGCCAGCTTCCTTCATCCAGCACTCACCATGCCTGGAAGATGTGCTACATTTGCTCAAAGGCGTTTCGGGGATGATAGGCGCTAGAGAAATGCAGATTGTGCATTTGTGCTCTCAGAACATCCCACTCGCTTTCCCCCTCCCCGGCCAAATGTGTTTCACACAGCAAGATCCCACCAACAAACTGTGTAAGTGAGCAGCTGGTTAGCCAGTAACATGATGTGCTGCCTTCTCTTGCAGGGTGCTCTATGCTGTGGTTTCCGAGGTATATCCAGCAGCAAGATGTCCATGAGGAAGCGAATTCACGTGAAAGTTGTTCTTCTGGGAAACTCAGGGTAAGAACTATTCAAGTGGGCGGCGAACCCTAAATGAAGAACCTGCCACAACATAACCAACTGCCCACTTATCTGTCTGTGTCTCTTTACACGGGGAGGCTTCAACCTCTGCACACCCGCAGAGAAAATTCATATCTTATATCCCTCTTATGTACAGGGACGGCATGATGGCAAAGGGGTCAGCGCTGCTGCTTCACGGCATCAGGAACTTGGGTTCAATGTGGAGTTTGCACGTTCTCCCTGTGTCTGCATGCGTTTCTTCCAAATGTCTGGTTTCCTCCCAGACATTGGCCTGTCTGGGAGGTTAGCGAGATTGGCCATGCTAAACTGCTCCTTAGTGTCCAAAGATGTGCAGAATAGATGGATTCGCTGTGCTAAATTGCCCCTTAATGTCCAGAGATGTACAAGTTAAATGGATTGTGACCATGCTAAATTGGCCCTTAGAGTTCAAAGATATGCAGTTAGGTGGATTGGCAGGATAAATATTGTAGAATTGCGGGATAAGGCATGGGAAAAGGCCTGGATAAAATTCTCTGTCAGAGAGCCGGTACAGAGCCAGTGAGCCGAGTGGCAGCCTCCTGCACTCTGGGATCCTATTGGATGAGTGTGGCGAGGTTGGGTAGAGTATTTGTAGATTGATGTTTATAAAAGTGTAAAGCACTTGGGAATGCATGGGGGTCCTTTAAGAAGTTATGCTTTCTCTGTGCTTAGATAGTTTAAAAAAAAGTACAGATAGAGCGTCCAAAATGAAACATTTGTATCAGGAGGCCAAGCAGCAGAGTTACCAAGGCAACAGGCTTTTAGGTTTTTGAATTATTTGAATACAGCCAATCAATTTGATTTAGGCCCTTAGATACCAAGAACCTATTAAATTTAAATCCAATGGTTTTGGCAACCTAGGATCATTTTGTATTATGGGAAATATGGATATGTCATCACATATAAAAAGAAGGGGATAGGGTGATAGAGGGGGAAAACAACTACCGCCTGCTTTTAGCTCAAATTCTCATCCAGGTAGCAAAGGAAAAAGAATCAAAAGAAGGCCCAGATATTCCAGAAGAGTCAAAACCTGGTTGTAATTTAGAGGGTGACTAAAATTCTATTTTTTGTTAATACGGGGGAATTGTAGTTATCTAAACAGTGTTACATTAGAATCGTGTTGTATTCAGTTTGCTAACAGTTTAGTTAACGTCTTCATTATTAACTAGATAAATAAATTATTATTTGTTGATTTTAGAGAGACAGTCAGGGAGTTACTTTGATTTAGTCAGTGGTAAATTGGTGAAGAGCCAATCGTACCATTTCACACTCACTTTGACAGATTACAGGACAAGATACTCCTCTAAGTGGTTACGTATTAGTTCAAAGAGGAGAATCAACCTTTGCCTCATAACAATGGGCAACATACCCAGTCCCCAAAGTATTATATAATATACACAGCACTATATCCAGTGACACGTGGTGTGTCGTTATATGATATACACAGCGTTATCTCCAGTGACGCACAGTGTGTCATTGTACAATATACATGGCGTTATACTAAAACTGGAGGGCGTAGGTTTAAGCTGAGAGGGGAGAGATACAATAGGGTCCAGAGAGGCAATTTTTTCACAGAGGGTAGTGAGTGTCTGGAAGAAGCTGCCAGTGGTAGTAGTAGATACAATTTTGTCTTTGAAAAAGCACTTAGACAGTTACATGGATAAGATGGGTATAGAGGGATATGGGCTAAATGTAGGCAAGTGAGACTAGCTTAGTGGTTTAAAAGAAAGTTGGGCTGAAGGGCCCGTTTCCATGCTGTAATCCTCTATGACTCTATACCCAGTGACATGTGGTGTTCCCCATGGTGTCTGCTGTCCTTGTCCGTCTAGGGGTGTCGAGGTGGTGGGTTTGGGCGGTGCTGTTGAAGGAGTGGGTCACTGCAGTGCGTCCTGTAGATGGTACACACTGCTGCCACTGTGCGTCAGTGGGGGGAGGGAGTGAATGTTGAAGGTGAGTGGTTAGTGTGTTGATCGAGTGGGGGATGGCTGCTTTGTCCTGGTTGGAACGCGGGATTGGGCGTGTTTGCCCAGGGTAGGAATGGCCTGGCCCAGGAACCTATCGGGGTAACCCCACAAATTCCTTTCTGTTTGCAGAGTGGGGAAATCGGCCCTCATGAACCTGTATGTGAACAAGCATTATACCAACTCCTATAAAGCCACCATCGGAGCGGACTTTCTCATCCGGGATGTTACCTTGGATGGCAAAAATATCACTGTGCAGGTTGGTGAATTGAAGCTCCCCCTTCCACCCCATCCCGTTTCTAACATCCGTCCCCCAGAATGTGACTGCCAAAGCGGCAACGTCACAAGGTTGAGGTGGAACCTACCACCAGTTAGCACACTCAGCCTTGGGGTCTTGGTAGGCGATTGTGTGGGGGGTGAGGGGGTGTCAAGCCTGTTGGTACGGAGCTGGAAGGCCCCTGACATGCTGTACTCTTCACCCTATAGGGTGATTTAAAGACTGCAGAAAGTTTACTCGGTGTCAGCGCGACAATCTCCGCCGGCCGTCCCTGGCTTGCTTGGGTCACCACACCTGCCTCTGAGTCATGAGCCCTAACCTGAGTTCCACTCCCCAAGTCTCTCTAGCATCAGAGACTGACCCGGCACCGAGGGAGTGCTGCAATGCCGGAGGTGCAGATGCTCACGTATGGTGTTTGGCACTAGTTTCCGTCTGTCCCACCAGGTTCCCATAGCACTCTTTAGAGGAAGGGCAAGAGAGTAAGAATCATAAAATCTCTGCAGTGTAGAAAGAGACCATTTGGCCCATCGAGCCTTCACAGACCATAATCCTATCCCAGTCCTATTCCTGTAACTCCGCATATTTATCCCACTTATCTCCCAAACACTAACGGGCAATTTATCATGGCTATTCCCACTAGCCTGCATACCTTTGAACATTGAGGGACAATTTAGCATGGCCAATCCATCTAACCTGCACATCTTTGGACACTAAGGGACAATTTAGCACGGTCAATCCACCAGAAGTTTAAAGTTTATTCATTTGTCACAAGTAGGCTTACATTAGCACTGTAGTGAAGTTACTGTGAAAATTCCCTAGTCACTGCGCTCCAGCGCCTGTTCGGGTACACTGAGGGAGAAATTAGCACAGCCAACGCACCCTAACCAGTACGTCTTTCAAACTGGGGGAGGAACCCGGAGGAAACCCACGCAAACATGGGGAGAACATGCAGACTCCACACAGACAGTGACCCGAGACTGGCTAAATGCTGGACCTGGCCAGCAACATTCACATCCCTGTGAAATAATTGACTGAAAGTCTCGAGACCATAAGACAGACCCATCGAATCTGCTTCCATCAATGACTGGTGTGGGAATCCTTAACTCCCACTTTCCTGCCTTATCCCCTCGATTCCCTTCTAATTAATAATCTGTCCGTCTCAGCCTTGAACACACTCAGTAACCCAGCCTCTGGGGTAAAGAATTCCACATGTTCCCCCCCCCCCCAAGAGAAGAAATTCCTCCTCATCTCTGTCCCAATGGGTGACCCCGCATTACTCTGAGATTGTGCCCTCTGGTCCCAGACTCTCCCATGAGGGGAAACAGCCTCTCAGCAACACTCCCTGAGAATCTGATATGTCTCAATAAGGCCACCTCTCATTCTTCTAAAGGCAAAATGGGAGCGAGGTCAGTGAGCATCAGATTAAACGGAACTTGACTGGGGGTCTTTGATCTAAAGCTGCTTTTCCACCCCTTCCAGGTGTGGGACACAGCTGGGACTGAGCGTTTCCAGTCGCTGGGGTCAGTGCTGTACAGGGGTACAGACTGCTGCATCCTGGTGTTTGATGTGACCTCGGAGGCCTCGTTCCGGGCGCTGGACGGTTGGAGAAAGGAGTTCCTGCTTCAGGCTGACCCCAGGGACCCTGACGGTTTCCCTTTCGTCGTCATCGGCAACAAGACAGACTTGAGCAACAGCAGAGAGGTAAGCGGCAGGGCCCCTCCCCACCATTTTGCATCACGCCTTGATTTCCCTGCCAAAACTCGTCCGAATGTGAATGCGCCCGCTAGCTATTTGATTGCAGGAGCCTTTGTGCGTCGTTGCAGTGCATCTTTAGAGATTTAGAGAGGATTTGAGGAGAAACCTTTTCATCCAGAGAGTGGTGAGAACCTGAGACTTGCTGCCTGAAAGGGTGGGAGAAACAAGAACCCTCACGAGAGTTGAGAGTATTTGGATGAGCACTTAAAATGCCTTGGAGTACTTAGACTACAGATCGGGTGCTAGAAATGGGATTAGGATAGATATTTGATGGGCTGCCACAGATACTATGGGCCAAAGGGCCTCTTTTAGTGCTGTAAAAGTCTATGATTTGTGGCTGGCACGGTTGTTAGCACTGCTGTCTCACAGTGCCAGGGTTCGATTCCCAGCTTGGGTCACTGTCTGTATGGAGTCTGCACATTTTCCCCATGTCTGTGTGGCTTTCCCCCGGGTGCTCTGGTTTCCTCCCACAGTCCAAAGATGTGCAGGTTAGGTGCAATGACCATCTTGAATTGTCCCTTAGTGTCCAGAGATGTGTTGGTTATGTGAATTGGCCATGCTAAATTGCTGCTTAGTGTCCAAAATGTGTAGATTGGATAGATTGGCCCTGGTAAACGCGTGGGTTATGGGGATAGGACAAGGATGTGGGTTTGGGTAAGATGCTGTGTTGGAGAGTGGGCCGAATGGTCTCTTCTGCACTGTAGAAAATTATAAGGTTGTAAAACTACCTGTATGAAGCTGGAGCCTCTGCCTGAGAGGGTGGAGGTGGTTTGGAACAGGGAAAGGGGGTAAATTTACTGGCACTTTTTCTGTATTTTCCAACAGTGAGTTGATTAATTGCCCCTCACCATCCCTCAGGTCAGCAGCAAGCACGCAGAAGACTGGTGTAAAGCCCACAAGCTGACGTACATCGAGACCAGCGCAAAGGAGGCCATGAATGTGGAGGAGGCATTTCGGAACTGTGCCCGGCTCGCGTTGAAGCAGGTGAGGTTCTGGAGCTGGGGGTGTGGGGCAGGTAGGGGGGTGGGAGAGATTGAGCTGGAGAAGGATTTCTTGGTGATGGGAGGGAGGTTGTACAGTTTATTTTATCATGGCCAATAAGTTTCCCAACCTCAGTCTTTTGCCTTTCCCCCATAACCTTTTGATTCCCCTTCCCTTTCTCTGCCTTACAGATAATTTTCAATGACAATTGATGATGGTTTCGTGGTCACCGTCAGACTTTTCCAGATTTTTTTATTCGATTAAACATACACCTACCATGATGGGATTTGAACCCGGGTGGGATGCCAGAGCATTACCCTGGGTCTCTGGATTACTAGACCAGCGACAATATCACTGCCTCCCACTGAGTTCAGTGCCTGGGTTCCTGCTGCTAAACATTCTCTCAGTGTTGGGGGTGGGGTCCCTAAATTAACCTCTACCCCTGAGAAGGACAAGGGCAGCAGATGCCATGGGGAACACCCACCCAGCCTGTAAGTTCCCCTGCCAACTCCCTCCACACACCATTCCAACTGGATAAATCGATCGAGCAGATCTTCACTGCAGCTGGGTCAAAATCATAGAAGATAAGAGGTTGTCCCTTTGAGGCTGTTCTGCCATTCATCCAATTCAATAACCTAATCCTGCTTTCTCCCTATAACCTTTGAACCCATTCGCCCCAAGTGCTGTATCCAGCCACCTCTTGAATGCATTCAATGTTTTGGCATCAACTGCTTCTTGTGGTAATGAATTCCATAGGCTTGGGTGAAGAAATGTCTCATCTCTGCCACAAATGGTCTACCCCGAA
Organism: Sphyrna mokarran; assembly: GCA_024679065.1. Lineage (NCBI taxonomy): Eukaryota > Metazoa > Chordata > Chondrichthyes > Carcharhiniformes > Carcharhinidae > Sphyrna > Sphyrna mokarran. Next base: position 80,994,333 of record JAGIQG010000013.1, on the reverse strand, counting down.
TCCTCAGACTGTGAGCCCTGATTCTGGACTCCCCCACCATCGGGAACATCCTCCCTACATCTACCCTGGTCTAGTCCTGATAAGAATTCTATAATTCTCTATGAAATGTCCTCATTCATTTGAACTCCAGCAAAAACAATTCGAACCTAGTCAATCTCTCCTCATACATCAGTCTGGCCATCCTTGCCCTAACAGTGCAGTGGGTGTACCTACACAACACAGGACTGCAGCAAGTTCAAGATGGTGGATCACCCTCCATCCTTCTCAAGAGGGAGGTAATTAGGGACGTGGGATAAATGCTCAGACTGGCCAACGACCCCCACATCCCCATAAATGAGTGAAACAGCATCTCACAAAATTGAATGAGGTGGATCAGTGAAGATTCAATAGGCCAGGCGGAATTGAACCTGGCGTTGTGAAGCAGCAGTCACTGTGCTGCTCGTTTGAAAGAGATGAAGGGTGCTTGAGTAGGGTAGATGTATAGATCTTTCCACTTATCTTTGAACCTGACAGTGCAGAAGGCGGCCATTCAGCAAATCGAGTCTGCGCTGACCACAATCCCATCCAGGTCCTATCCCCACAATTTCCATGTATTTACCCTAGCTAATCACACTAAGGGACAATTTAGCATGGCCAATCCATCTAACCTGGAGGAAACCACAGCACCCGAAGGAAACCCACACAGACATGGGGAGAATGCGCAAACTCCACACACTGACTTGAGCTGGGAATTGAACCTGGGTCCCTGGCACTATGAGGCAGCAGTGCTAAACCACTGTGCCACCCTGCCGCTCTTGCGGGTTGGGAATCCAGAATTAAATGGCGGGGGGTGTGGGGGGGAGACATTGATACAAGATGGTCACCAAGTTTTTAAAGTTTATTTATTAGTATTATAAGTAGGCTTACATTAACACTGCAACGAAGTTACTATGAAAATCTCTTAATAAAATCCAATCCGGGAGGAGAGGAGTTGAATAGAAAGGTCTTTTGTTTTGAGAGTGGAGAGAATGTGTAAATCATTCCCACAGTTTGTGCTTTTTCTGAAAGCCAGTGTGGATGCGAAGGGCTGAATGCTCTTGTGTACCATAAAGATTGGGGTAAGGAGAGGAATCGAGTGATTGCAGGAGTGGGAGGGGCTGAGGTGGGATGCCAGCCCAGAGCAGAGTGTCTATTTCTAGGGCTGTAACCTTGAGTCCTGTTTTTTTTTATTTGGCTTCTTCTGCAGATGAAGAGTGAGGACCGTTCTGGCTCCCAGCCAGACCTAATCCAGCTCACCTCCGAGGGCCACAAGGCACCGGGACCCTGTGGCTGTAGCTGATCCCCTCCCCCCTGCAACTGCTCCATCTCTCCGCTGTCCTCCGAGCATCGCAACCTCCCACCATGGATCTGGCTCCGTGTCTTCTTACTCTTTCCCTCTTCTGAATGTTCAACTTGTGTGAAGTGTGACACTCTCCACCCCCTCTGTCCACCTCTTGCTGTTGTATTCATCGCCTTTCTGGCGGGGGGAAGCTACAGAACATGCCGAAAGAAACTTGTCGCTGAAGCTGCTATCCACTCAGAGACCATCCCCTGCCTCTCACGGACAAGAAAAGCAAGTGTCAACAATGTGCTGGGGATACAGTGTAGACAGAGGTAATCCCTTTAACCAGGCTGCTTTGAAGGATGGACTGTTATCTGCTTCTGGTCCAGCAAACCCACTGGAGCCCAGGCTGGGATCCGTGCTAAGGAGCCAGTAAAACTCTGGAAGGCCCAGTTGTTGCACGGTGAGAGTTAAATCTGGATTGAGTTTGCACAATTCCGTAATAATAGTCATATCATAGTACAGACTATCACTGCAAGACAGCATGATGTTTTGTTTTCACGTTCTTTTACTCATTTGCCCCTTCTCTCTCATTTCCCCCTTTCAGTCTCCCTCTCATGTTCTTTCACCACACCTACCCTCCCCAAGCCTCAAGTTGATTGGCTGGTGTAAAGTGTTGCTCCCTCTGAAATTTGGTATTCTGGCATTTGTCCCAAGGATTCCAAGCCAGTTCAGATGCAGCTTTGGCTGAGACCCAGTGCGGTCCTTCCCCAAACCCAGGGAACGACCACTGCCGGCACTGCACTCTTGGTTTTAATTGCCTAACGGACCTGATAATCGATTAACCAACTTATAACTTGGCAATAAATAAAACACTAAAGAATGATGAATAATGTTGGAGAAGTCACGTTAATCTAACAGTCTCTACTGCTCAGATATCAGTTACTGTTTTTTTTTTTGGTGACATTCTGGTATTTGCATTGCTGTAGCACCTTCCCTGGACCTGGGCCGCCTTGCCAGAACTCTTCCCAGCCAGTGAAGACCTCACCAAGGACTATGACTCCAGACCCACAGCAACCACCCCATGCTTGCTACCCCTGACACTGACCTGACACACTGTGAGACGCTGCGCACTACCACCCCCCCCCCCCCCTCCCCTCATTAACACTGACCCTTCACTGCAGGGCATCTTTCTGGGCACTGACCCATCAGTATTGTGCTAGTCTGATTATAATGATACATGGTGTGAGATACATGGCAATATTGACACCAACCCCCCCTGCCTCCACCCCAACCAAGTTGTCACCAGGACAGTTGCTTTGGTCTCTCAAACTGCGTCAGAGAGTCTGCGTCCCCTCACAGCTCTGGTGTCTGGATGGGCCTGGCCCAAGAGGGGTATGGTCATCGTTTAAACTCTCAAAGCTTTCTGTCTCGACATCCGATTGCTTCCTGTGTCCAGGAAACTCGGCTTACTTTCTGTATTGCTGAGATTCCAGGGACAATGACGAGAGTTAAGAAAGCCAGACCAATACCTTCACTTTCTCAGGTGACTAAGGAAATTTGGCATATCAGCTGCGACTCTCAACAATTTTTACAGATGCCCCATAGAAAGCGTTCTTTCTGGTTGTATCAGAGCTTGGGATGGGCTCCTGCCCAAGACTGCAGGGAACTACAAAAAGTTGTGAACGTAGCCCAATGCATCACGCAAACCAGCCTCCGTTGACTCTGTCTACGCTTCCTGCTGCCTCGGCAAAGCAGCCAGCATAATTAAGGATACCAAGCACCCTGGACATTCTTCCACTATTGGGGAAAAAGGTACAAAAGTCTGAGGTCACGTACCAGCCGACACAAGAACAGCTTCTTCCCTGCTACCATCAGACTTTTGGCCCGATCTTGCATTAAGTTGCTCTTTCTCTTACGCCCGAGCTATGACTGTAATACTACATTCTGCACACTTTCCTTCTCTGTGAACGGTATGCCCCATCTGTATAGTGTGCAAGAAACAATACTTTTTCTGTGTCCCAATACAGGTCAATAATAAGTCAAACAGCAGCCCAGCTCTGGTCCCAGAGCAGTGCTGTCGCACTCACCTTGCCGGTGGGGTGGTGGGAGGCGCTAGCCCCTGATCCACAGCTCTTCACGGTGTGACTCCAACCAGTTATGTGTGCGTCGTGATAGGAGGTGGGGAGAAGCAAGAGAACTAGAGGAAAGAACTGTTCCCGCAGAACCTCTCACCCTTAAAGCAAAAAAATACTTGCGTTGAAAAAAAATTGTTCAAAATAGCACATGAAACAGATCAAATTAAGGTGCGAGTATCTAAATGTAAAACATTGTCTGGAAATGTGGGGGTTTGGGCAAGAGGGTAAAACTGCTGCGTTTGTATCATTGGGTAGGTTCGTTGGGGTGGGAGGGGGAGGGGGAAGGGGTCTTTCTCGAGGCAGATTCCCCACCTGGGCTGCTTCCGCTTGGGCTCAAGGCCCCTGGAGGGTTAGGGGAACAAGAGATCCACAGGCTCCTGCTGTGTGCTCTCTATAGGGGACAGCCAGATGGGTAGGTTGTACATTCCCACTGTCACATCTTTACAAGTATGCAGCATTAGGCCCACTCAGCTCCACAAGTCTCCTCTGCTATTCCATAAGTGAACCCACATTCCTGACCACCCTCCAATAACCTTCCAACCCCTCACTAATGAAGTCTATCCATCTCTGCCTTGTAGATAAATTTGTTAAAGGCGCCATTCCACCCTCTGGAAGGAAACCTAGTCAACACCATCGGGGTGGCGGGCGTGGGACGTGTGAGCGGTGGGAGATAGTTGTGTAGCGGTGATGTCCCGTGCCAGCATTCCAGACCCCAAATATAAAGGGGAACAGGCGGATTCAGAGACAGGGCCCTTTAACCTGCTGTGCCATTCAATAAGGATGCAGAGAATCTGATTGTGACCTCAAACTGACCCCTGATAACCTTTCACCCCCTTTTTAATCCAGAATCAATCCAACTCTGCCCTAATAAGATGCCAAGAGTTTGCTTTCCCCGCCTTCTGCGTGAGAGGCAGAGACTCAGCCCCCTCTGAGAGAAATCATTTCTCCCCATCTCTGTCTGCACTGGGTGATCCCTGATTTTAAACAGCAACACCCCCTCCCCTCCCCCCGGGTTCTAGACTATTCCACAAGAGGAAACTCCTCTCCACATCCCCCGTCAAGAAATCCCCTCAGGATCTGAAAGGTTTGGATCGAGTCACCTCTCACTCTTCTAAAATACAGCGGGTACAAGCCGAACCTGTCTGACCCTTCCTCATCAGGGATGGGTCTGGGAAACCTTCTCTCAACCACTCCCAACACATTTACAGCCTTCCTTAAATGAAGAATCTTGTACTGTACACAATATTCCAGATGTGGTCTCACTGATGCCCTGTACAACTAAAACATAACCACCCTACTTTTGTATTCAATTTCCCTCACAATGGACTGTAATATTCTATTAGCTTTCCTAATCACTTGCTGTCTCTTAATGCCAACATCTTGTGATTCATGCACTAGGACAGCCAAATCCCTCTGCACCACTGGGCTCTGCAATCTTTTGCCATTTAGATATATTTTATTCTTCCTGTCAAAGTTCATTTTTCCACATTATATTCCATTTTCCAGGTCTTTGTCTACTTATTTATGTATGTCCCTTACGTGTTTATGTCTACAGTCCAGTGATTCTCTCTTCCACCTTCTTTGATCGGGGAAAAGATACCAAAGTCTGAGCTCATGTACCAACCGACTCAAGAACAGCTTCTTTCCTGCTGCCATCAAACTGATATTAAGCTAATCTTTCTTTACACCCTGGCTATGACTGTAACAATATATTCTGCACTCTTATTTCCTTCTCTATGAACGGTATGCTTTGTACAGAATGCAAGAAACAATACTGTATACTACACGTGACAATAATAAATCAAATTAAAATCTTTGTAGCTCCTCTTCGGGGTCTACCTTCTTACCTAACTTTGTGTCATTTGGAAAATAAGCCATCATGCCTTCTGTCCCATCACTGAAGTATTTTAAATAAAGTGCAAAGAGTTGAGGCTCCAGCACAGATCTCTGTGGCACAATGCTCATTACATTCTGTCAACCTGAAAAAAGACCCACTTACCCCCATGCTGTATCCTGTTACCGAGCCAATCTTCTAGCCATGTCACTGTTACCCCTCACACCATGAGCTTCAAATCTCTCAATAACCTGTGAGGCTGCACCTTACCACATGCCTTCTGGAGATCTAAGGGTGGCACATCTACAGGTTCCCCTTTATCACCAAGGGAGACTGGATAGGCTTCTGCTGTTTTTTTCTAGAGCAGAGAAGGCTGAGGGGCAGGACAGATCGAGATGTTTACAAGTTTATTTATTAGTGTCACACGTCAGCTTACATTAACACCGCAATGAAGTTACTGTGAACCCCCCCCCCCCCAACCAATCCCAACCGTTGCCACACTCCGGCACCTGTTCGGGTACATTGAGGAAGAATTTAGCCTAATTGGCACAACTTTGGACAGTAAGGGCCAATTTAATGTGGCCAAATCCCCTAACCTGCACATCTTTGGAGTGTGGGAGAAAACCAGAGCACCCAGAGGAAACTCACACAGACATGGGGAGAACATGCAGACTCTACACAGTGACCTGAGTCAGGAATTGAACCAAGCATCCCTAGCGCTGTGAGGCAGCAGTGCTAATCACTGTGCCACTCATAAGATTAAAGTTAAAAGTTTATTTATTAGTCACGAGTAAGGCTTGCATTAACACTGAATGAAGTTACTGTGAAATGAAGTTATTGTGAAACTAGTTGCCACAGTCTAGCGCCTCTTTGGGTCAATGCAACTAACCCGCACGGCTTTCAGACTATAGGAGGAAACTGGAACAGTCGGAGGAAACCCACACAGGCACATGGAGAATGTACAAACTTCAGACAGACAGTGACCCAAGCTGGCAATTGAACCCAGGTCCCTGGCATTGTGAAGCAGTAGTGCTAATCGCTGAGCTATCCACAGTATGAGGATAGGATGAATACGAAGCAGCTGTTCCTCTTGGTTGAGGGGTCAATCACAAGGGGAACAGATTTAGGGTGAGGGGTAGGAAACTCAAAGACGGGTATACTTTTGCTCAGAGGGTGGTGAGTATCTGGAATCCACTCTCTGGGCAGTTTGCTGTTCTTCAAAAGGGGGGCGCAGGAGTCCATCGCAGAGTCCTTCCAGGAAACATCCCGGTCAATCCGGGAAAGAACAGGAATGAAGTGATGGGAGTAACTGGATCCCCCCAGCATGGCGTTCAATAACAGGCAGGGTGAGCTGGGCACCCCTCCACAATTCCACCCAACACCACCCGGCGATGGGTCACAAATGGAAAGTCAGACAAGGACCACCAGGTCTATTTCAAATATTGTTTTTGATATTTAAAAAGAAAATGTCGACACAAAGCTACACAATACCAACATCATTTGAGTCCTACAAAAAAAAACACGCGCACACACACACACGCGCGCTCCTAGGAGCACCGACAGACTATCAGACCATTATCTTCCGAGTTCAGGACTGTGGGGAAAGAGAGAAGGGGAGGGAGAGGGGCGACGTCCCACTCATTTCTTAAAAAAAACACTTCGAACAAATCCACATAGCTGCTCCACTCCCTTATCACAATCTCTCTCCTTCACAGACTCACAGGGCTGGTGGCCGGGGTAGGGGGTGGGGAATAGCAGGAGAGGGGAGGAGGGGGACACCATTTCAGAGGCTCCCCACTCACCCAGTTACTTTGGGGGAAACTGCAGCTGGAATGTTGGGAGGGGTTTGCCTGTCTGAATTAATCCAGCTGTGGTAAAGAGAGAGACAGAGAGACGAGACAGAGAGAGAGAGAGAAAGAGAGAGGAGGCAAAGAGAGAGAGAGAAAGAGAGAGAAGGCAAAGAGAGAGAAGGCAAAGAGAGAGAAAGAGAGAGAAGGCAGAGAGAGGAGGCAGAGTGAGATACATACAAGGCAAGAGAAAGAGGGAGAGAGAGACGAGGCAGAGAGACTCACAAAGTAGAGAGAAAGACACAAAGACAGAGAGAGACAGACACATGAGGCAGAGAGAGAGAGAGATAGATAGTCACATAGGGCAGAGAGAAACGAGGCAGAGAGAGAGATACTCATACACATGAGACAGAACAAAAGGAGAGGACAAAAGCAAAGAAAGAAAAAGAAAGAAGGAAAGATAGAGAAAAGGAGAGGGAGAATAAAAGATAAAATGAATGTTCTATGTACAACACCAAGAGTCACCAGGAGTTTAAAAGTGACTGATGGGCTCTCTCAGCAGGCAGTCCAGTGGGGTGGGAGCGGGAGTAAAGGGCGGTGTTCATCTCAATCCAGTGCCCCAGCACTTCCTCAGCGAGTCCTTCTTGCAAGCAAGCAACCTGGGAACGACACTTCAACTAAATTCTTGTGCTGTATTACATCTATATATATATATATATTTATAAAAAAATGAAAAGGGGATCTTCTTCTCCGCAAGCTTGATGTTCACAATGCGAGGTTTCCTGTGGCATGTGTGCGTGCACATGGCGCTCCCCCTCCCCTGTTCCCAGGGGTTTGGGGGCTCAGGTGTCTGTCTTTTGAGTTTAAAAATGAGAGCACCCCTGACCCTGCCCAGTCATTCCTTCTGTGGTTTAAGTTGCGTTTCTTACAGATTCACGGTCTGCATTAAATAAAGAGGCAGAGGGAGTCGTAAACTGCCGATGGGGAGGGATTAAACTCACCCCCACCCCAACCCCTCGCCACATCCCATCCCAACCACCCCCCACTCAATCCCAGAGCCTCTGATTCCACTGCAGATGGGGAAGGGGGTTGTGGGGTGTCGGAGTAAATACAAAATTCACTGGCCATCCGGCTTCGTCTTCTTGGGGACGTTTGACGATTTTCTGAAAGGAAGGAAAGGAATTCATTGAGTGGGAGCAGGACACCGACCCTCCCACTGTGCGGCGCTCCCTCAGCACTGACCCTCCCACAGTGCGGCGCTCCCTCAGCACTGACCCTCCCACAGTGCGGCGCTCCCTCAGCACTGACCAGTGCGGCGCTCCCTCAGCACTGAGTGGCGGCTCTCCCTCAGCACTGACCCTCCCACAGTGCGGCGCTCCCTCAGCAACTGACCCTCCCACAGTGCGGCGCTCCCTCAGCACTGACCCCCCACAGTGCGGCGCTCCCTCAGCACTGACCCTCCACAGTGCGGCGCTCCCTCAGCACTGACCCTCCCACAGTGCGGCAGCACTGACAGTGCGGCGCTCCCTCAGCACTGACCCCCCACAGTGCGGCGCTCCCTCAGCACTGACCCTCCCACCAGTGCGCAGCCTGCGGCCTCCCCTCAGCACAGTGTGACCCTGACCCCCACAGTGCGGCGCTCCCTCAGCACGACGTGCGGCGCTCCCTCGGCCCGAACAGTGCGGCGCTCCCTCGGCACTGACCCCCACAGTGCGGCAGCTCCCTCAGCACGGACCCTCCCACAGTGCGGCGCTCCCTCAGCACGAACTTCCCACAGTGGGGCACTCGCGCTGCCCTCGCACTGACCCTCCCACAGCGCGGCGCTCCCTGACCCTCCCTACGTGCGGCGCTCCCTCAGCACCCTACAAGCTACACTGACGGCTATACAGTGCGGCGCTCCCTCAGCAGCAGTGCGGCGCTCCCTCAGCACTGCCCTCCCCACAAGTGCGGCGCTCCTCAAGCACTGCACAGTGCAGCCCTCCCTCAGCACCTGATCCCCCACACTGCGGCAACTCCTCAGCACTGACCCTCCCAACTGCGGCACTCCCTCAGCACTGACCCTCCCACAGTGCAGCCCTCCCTCGGCACCGACCCTCCCAAGTGCGGCGCTCCCTCAGCACTGACCCTCCCACAGTGCGGCACTCCCTCAGCACTGACCCTCCCCCAGTGCGGCGCTCCCTCAGCACTGACCCTCCCACAGTGCGGCGCTCCCTCAGCACCGACCCTCCCACAGTGCGGCGCTCCCTCAGCACTGACCCTCCACAGTGCGGCCCTCCCACAGTGCGGGCCCTCCCTCAGCACCACCCTCCCAAGTGCGTGCTTCCCTCGGCACTAACCCTCCCCACAGTGCGGCGCTCCCCTCGGCACTGACCCTCCCACAGTGCGGCGCTCCCTCAGGCACTGACCCTCCCACAGTGTGGCGCTCCCTCGGCACTGACCCTCCCACAGTGTGGCTCTCTCCTCGCAACTGACCCTCCCAAGTGCGGTGCTCCTCGGCACTAACCTCCCCACAGTGCGGCGCTCCCTCGGCACTGACCCTCCCACAGTGCGGTGCTCCCTCGGCACTGACCCTCCCCACAGTGCGGCGCTCCCTCAGCACTGACCCTCCCACAGTGTGGCGCTCCCTCAGCACTGACCCTCCCACAGTGCGGCGCTCCCTAGGCATTGACCCTCCCACAGTGCAGGGATTATTAATTCCTGATGGATTGGCCAGAGTTCCAAACCGTTTCCCTAACTGTAACAATCCCCAGCCTCTCTTGCGTGGAGTTAGAAGTGAATGGAAAGATGTCTTACGTCTCTGGGGAGCTGATGGTTCGTTTCACAGCGGGCTTCACCACCGAGCCATCTTTGTTTGTTTCTGTAAAAGATTGACAAGTTGGGTCAATTTCTCGTGCTAACTAACCCTCGCCGTGCGTAATGTGGGAGAGCTGGACTGCTCCACCACTTATGATCGTGGCTGATTATTGAATTGAATTTCGTGATCCTCCCACCTATATCCAACAGAGCTATATCCAATTTCTTCTTGAAAACATTCAGCATTTTACCCTCAAGTACTTTCTTGTGTGAGTGAATTCCACACATTCACAAACCTTCTGGGTGAAGAAATTGAGATAGAATTCCTACTGTACAGAAGGAGACCATTCAGCCCAGTGAGCCTGTGCTGATTACAGTCCCACTCAAGCCCTATCCCCATAACCCCACGTAATTACCCTGTTAATCCTCTGGCATTAAGGAGGAATTTAGCATGGCCAAGCCATCTAACCCACATATCTTTGGAGTGTGGGAGGAAACCAGAGCACCATGAGGAAACCCACATAGACACAGGGAGAACATGCAAACTCAACACAGCCGGGAACTGGACCCCGGTCCCTGGCATTGTGAGGCAGCAGTGCCAACCACCAAGCTTTTCTCCTCTTCTCTGTCCCAAACCTTATCCTCAGTCTGCGATTCCTGCTTCTAGACTCTCCGACCATTAGGAGCATCCTTTCTGCATCTACCCTGTCTAGTTCAGTTCAAATTTCTAAGTTTCTGTGAGATTCCCCCCACCGATGTCCTGAACTCCAGCGAATACAATCCTAACCGATTTCTCCTCATACATCGGACCTGCCATCCCAGGAACCATTCTAATAATCCTTCTTTGCACTCCCTCCAGAGCAAGAACATCCTTCATCAGATAAGAAGAGCAGAACTGCAGACAGTATTCTAGGTGTGGCCTCACCAAGGCCCCGTTCCTGTACTCGAAATCTGTCACTGTGAAGGACAACATATCATTCATCTTCATTCCTGCCTGCATACTTACCTTCAGCGACTGGTGTACAAGGACACCCACATCCCTCTGCAAACTCTCTCTCAATCTATAGCATAGGATCAGGAGCAGGCTGTTCAACCCACTGAACCTGATCTGCCAATCTGTGGCCTAACACCATTGGCCTGCACCCCTTAAAACCTTAACATTTATCTATCTCAGATTTAAAATTAGTAACCGATCTGGCATTGACTGTTGGTTGTGGGGGAGAGAGAGAAGAGAGCGAGAGAGAGGCGCAGACAGAGAACGAGATTGAGTGCTAGGCAGACGCACATACCTTGGAGCCACCTGACTTGCGTGGCGGGTCCGTAGCCTTTCTCGTTCCTGGCTGCTATCCTGAAGATAATGGCGGGTTTGGTTGTGTAGTCGATGTGGGCATTGGAGAGGTTAGCGGACTGGACCAGGCACGAGGGGTTGGGGCCGCAGTAAACACGCATGAAGGCCAACTGTGCCGGGCTGTTGGGTTTCAGCTCCAAGGACTGGGTGCTCTGGATGGCGAGGTACACCGAGTACTCGATGATCTTGCCCGACGTCATGGAGGGGGGCTCCCACGTCAGATGGGCTCCGTCCGGACTCTGCACACAGAACACAGACCGGAATTTACAGCACAATCCATTCCGCCCCTCTACTCCATCCTGGTCTTTTCATCCACACCAGACTCCTCCCACAAGCCCTACTTCATCTCCCCCCAAGATCCCCACCCCCCCATGTGTTTATCCAGCTGGCTACCCCACCCCTTCCCTCCACGCCCATCGCCCTTTCCTTAAACACAGCAATTTGATTCACCTCAGCCACACCCTGTGGGAGCGAATCCTACATTCCTCACACTCAGAGTGAATGCTGCCGGATCCTTTAATTGGACAGAATACTACTCCCCCATCGCCTGGATGAGTGCGGCGTGAAATGTTCAACAGGACAAAGCAGCTCCTGTTTGACTGGCACCACATTCATTCCTCCACAGCAGCAGCAGTGAGTATCGTCTACAAGATGCACTGCAGCGACTCGCTAAGGCTCCTTCAACAGCACTGTCCAAACCCACCACCTCTACCCCCTAGAAGGACAAGGGCAGCAGATGCCATGGGGAGCACCCACTGTCTGCAAGCTCAAGTTTAATTATTAGTGTCACAAGTAGACTTACATTAACACTGCAATGAACTTACTGTGAAAATCCCCTAGTTGCCACACTCTGGCGCCTGTTCAGGTACACTGAGGGAGAACTTAGCACCTAACTAGCACGTCTTCCACCCGGAAGAAACCCATGCAGACATGGAGAGAACAGGCGCTGGAATGTAGCGACTAGGGAAATTTCATAGTAACTTCATTGCCATGTGAATACAAGCCTTACTTTGACTAATAAATAAACTTTACTTTTTACTTTAACGTGCAGATTCCGCACAGAGAGTGACCCAAGCTGGAATTGAACCTGGATCCCTGGTGCTGTCAGGCAACAGTGCAAACCACTGTCACCATTCCTTAACTGGGTCAAAGACCTGAAACTCCCTCCCTAACAACGCTGTGGATGGACCTATACCACACGGGACCACAGTGACTTCAAGATGGTGGCTCACCCACCCACCTCCTCAAGGGGGCAATAAGGGATGGGGGATAAATGCTGGGCCCGTACAATGACACATCCTAAAAATTAACATTAAATAAAATATGGACTATTACATGAATGCTCCGTCCTGTAACTGGCTGAGTAAACCAGGACTTTACTTTCTGGAGTTTCAAAGAACTGAGGGGCAAACTCATTGAATCATTCAAGATTTGGAAGCAGCCTGAGAGAGACATGGAGACCTTGTCTCTGCTGGGCAGGAAATCGAAAACCTGGGTAGAGAGGCACAGTGTCAGGGTAAGGCAGAAGAGACGATTGTTTAGGACGGAAAAGAGGAACAATTCCTTCATTCAAAGGAATGTGAATCTTCAGGATTCTGCACTCCAGGGAACATGGAGGGAATCCATTGTAGAAAACATTCGAGGCTTGAATTAGACAGGGAATTGAGGGAATGCTTGGGCAAGTGGAAGCCCCATCATGGTACTGAATGGCACAGCACGATTAACAGACCATCTGGTCTAGCCCAGCACCAATTTGTAATTTTATTTCAGAGCGATTGCCAGGGAGGCCCCTGCACAGATGGGGTTTTTACCTTGCTGATTTTAATGGCACAGGGAGCTCCCGGGAAGCCCGGCAAGCAGGTTTTGAACGCAGAGATCTCACTGAATGGCCCTCGCCCGCAAGCATTGATTCCCGCGACACGGAATTTGTAGGCAGTGCCTGGCTGCAGTTCCTGCCGTTTTAACTGGCTATAGTCCGGAATCGGGGCGGCATCATCCTTCATCAGGGAAAAGAGAAAACAGTACATCAAATAAAATTCATTGTACACTGGGAGTCAGTGCTGAGGGAGCGCCGCACTGTTCGGGGGGGGGGGTCAGTGCTGAGGGAGCGCCGCACTGTCGGGGGGGGGGGGGGTCAGTGCTGAGGGAGCGCCGACTGAGGGGAGGGTCAGTGCTGAGGGAGCGCCGCACTGTAGAGGAGGGTCAGTGCTGAGGGAGCGCCGCACTGTAGAGGAGGGTCAGTGCTGAGGAGCGCCGCACTGTAGAGGAGGGCAGTGCTGAGGGAGCGCCGCACTGTAGAGGAGGGTCAGTGCTGAGGGAGCGCCGCACTGTAGAGGGGGTCAGTGCTGAGGGAGCGCCGCACTGTAGAGGAGGGTCAGTGCTGAGGGAGCGCGCACTGTAGAGGAGGGGTCAGTGCTGAGGGAGCGCCGCACTGTAGAGGAGGGTCAGTGCTGAGGGAGCGCCGCACTGTAGGAGGGTCAGTGCTGAGGGAGCGCCGCACTGCGGAGAGGGTCAGTGCTGAGGGAGCGCCGCACTGTAGGGGGGGTCGTGCTGAGGGAGCGCCGCACTGTAGGGAGGGTCAGTGCTGAGGGAGCGCCGCACTGTAGGGGAGGGTCAGTGCTGAGGGAGCGCCGCACTGTAGGGGAGGGTCAGTGCTGAGGGAGCGCCGCACTGTAGGGAGGGTCAGTGCTGAGGGAGCGCCGCACTGTAGGGGAGGGTCAGTGCTGAGGGAGCGCCGCACTGTAGGGAGGGTCAGTGCTGAGGGAGCGCCGCACTGTAGGGGAGGGTCAGTGCTGAGGGAGCGCCGCACTGTAGGGGAGGGTCAGTGCTGAGGGAGCGCCGCACTGTAGGGGAGGGTCAGTGCTGAGGGAGCGCCGCACTGTAGGGGAGGGTCAGTGCTGAGGGAGCGCCGCACTGTAGGGGAGGGTCAGTGCTGAGGGAGCGCCGCACTGTAGGGGAGGGTCAGTGCTGAGGGAGCGCCGCACTGTAGGGGAGGGTCAGTGCTGAGGGAGCGCCGCACTGTAGGGGAGGGTCAGTGCTGAGGGAGCGCCGCACTGTAGGGGAGGGTCAGTGCTGAGGGAGCGCCGCACTGTAGGGGAGGGTCAGTGCTGAGGGAGCGCCGCACTGTAGGGGAGGGTCAGTGCTGAGGGAGCGCCGCACTGTAGGGGAGGGTCAGTGCGTGAGGGAGCGCGCACTGTAGGGGAGGGTCCAGTGCTGAGGAAGCGCCGCACTGTAGGGGGCGGGTCAGTGCTGAGGGAGCGCCGCACTGTAGGGAGCGGTCAGTGTGAGGGAGCGCCGCACTGTAGGGGAGGGTCAGTGCTGAGGGAGCGCCCGCACTGTAGGCGGGAGGGTCAGTGCGAGGGCAGTAGCGCCGCCGGTCAGTGGGAGCGGTCATGTGCTGAGGGTAGTGGCGAGCGCCGCACTGTAGGGGAGGGTCAGTGCTGAGGGGAGCAGCCGCCGACTGTAGGGGAGGGTCAGTGCTGAGGGAGCGCCGCACTGTAGGGGAGGGTCAGTGCTGAGGGAGCGCCGCACTGTAGGGGAGGGTCAGTGCTGAGGGAGCGCCGCACTGTAGGGGAGGGTCAGTGCTGAGGGAGCGCCGCACTGTAGGGGAGGGTCAGTGCTGAGGGAGCGCCGCACTGTAGGGGAGGGTCAGTGCTGAGGGAGCGCCGCACTGTAGGGGAGGGTCAGTGCTGAGGGAGCGCCGCACTGTGGGAGGGTCAGTACTGAGGGAGTGCCGCACTGTCGGAGAGTTAGTGAAGGTGTAGTACTCACATCTCTAGGCGGTGTGCCTTCGGGTGGAAGGTGGTAGTGGGTCACGATGGTTGACGTCCCCTTGATGACTCCAACATCGACCCACTGGTTCAGGTCCTTCTTGACGGGGGGCTTGGGGGTTACGGGGGCTGCGTCCCGCTTCTGTGGGGGGGGGAGATAGGGAAGAGAAGGGGAGGCAGTCAGTCACATAAACAAAGCTGATTTTTGGTTTGCAATTATAAATTCCTCAGTCTGAATCCTCGCTACAGTGTGTTACTGAGAACGGGCAGTACTGCCACTGGCGCCCCTCTGTCCAGCTTGAGTTCAAAAGACAGGAACCAGGCTGTTCAGCTCAGCTGTCAGAGGCTGACACTCCACCACACGACCCTCCCCTTGCTCCTTCCCTGCCCCCTCCTCACCCCATCAGCAGTGACTCCCCTCTCCAGCTTTGCATCTCTGCCTGTGTGGAGTCTGCACGTTCTCCCTGTGTCTGCATGGGTTCCCTCTGGGTGCTCTGGTTTTCTCTGAAAGACGTGCTGGTTAGGCACATCGGCCGTGCTAAATTCTCCCTCAGTGTACCCAAACAGGCGCCAGAGTGTGGTGACTAGGGGATTTTCACAGTAACTTCATTGCAGTGTTAATGTAAGCCTTACTTGTAAAGCTAATAAATAAACGAACATAGATTTAAGAGTCTTAAAATGGATTTGAGGAAAGATCTTTTTACCAGCGGGTGTTCGGAATCTGGAATTCACAGCCTGAAACAGGGGGTGGGGGAGACAGAGACCCTCAAACCACAGTGCCAAGTCACACATGGCTTTAGGCCAAGTGCTGGGTAAATAGAATTTGAATAGTTGGGTGGTTTGCCTTTGACTAGCACAGGTGTGATGGGCTGAAGGGCCTTTCTCTGTTCTGTCAACATCTCTTGACAGTAACCACTGCAATGTTGAGTTTGTGAAGTTGAATGTGATGTTGTTAAAGATATCAGTTTAAAAATATGAAGGGTGAAAAACAGTGTGTGGCCCCTTTAAAATGTGGTGTTTGTTACACGCTTGGAGATTTCAAATTTGGTGCACGTGGGGGTCCCTGACTGAAACATTAGTATCAAAAAGTCAAGCAGTCGTCTTGACCAATGTGTTGTTTGAATTTAGCCCAATCAATGTAAAATAGACAACTAGCTACCAAGAACATACAAGATTTGAATTTGTTGATTTTGACAACGTCAGACTAATCTTATTGTAGGAAAATTGATAGGTCATCACAGATATAAAAAAGTGTGCGGGGGAGAGGATAGAACAGGAGAGCAGCTGAAGAACTGCTATCTCTCAAGCTTTGATAGCAGCTCTCAGCTCTGCTAGCTTCAGATATCTCTTGAGAGTGCACCATCTAACCAGTGAAAGATACCAAATCAAAAAGAATTCACAGACAGAGGAATCAACAAAAGAGATCCGAAATCCACAAAACCTAAATCCTGTTATTAATTTTTTGGTTAATGAGTGGTCCTTGTATTTATTTGAAGAGCATTCCAGTTGAATCTTATTTGGCATGTTATTTATTTAGTTAAAGTTCCCAGTTAGTTAAACAAATAAATTGTTCAGCGTTCATTTTGAAGTGAGTGTGGAGCATTTCTGTAGTTGCCCACTAAATGTTACTGAAAGACAGTTCACACCTTCCCACACAGATCACAGGGCGAGGGATTCCTGTTTGGGGGATTTGGCACGGTTTCTCAAAAGACAGTCAACATCTGTGTCATAACATAACCAACGCACAACAGGTTCAAACACATCATCCTTCCTCCCTGCTCGACCACCCCCTCCCAACCCCCGAGCAGCTTACCACAGTGGAGGATTCAATCCCGTTCGCTACTTCCGCCAAGGCTGCCGCCGCCTGCAGCTTGCCAGGACTCGCTGCAGAAACCGGCTGCGGAGAGGCGAGAGAACTGGACGGTGCCAAACCTGTGGGGGGTAAAACCACGAGACAACCCCTGGTGAGTGCAGACCTGAGGGCAACCCTGTGTTCTGATACCAATTAAACTCTTCCCCTAATCCCCTCCACTGCCTGCGATTGCACTCTCCCAGTCGCTGGCACACAAGAGTCACGTTTGGACCCTGAATGGATTAAGGATGGACGGTGCTCTCCCTGGAAAGGCCGTTTATCAACGAGATGCAAGTTTCCTGATAATCTACCACACGTCCGGCTGCAAGAGACGCACACTGTCGAAGCTTTGTGTCTCACACTCGTCACGAGAAAGGCGAGAAATCTCAAACAACTATTTGTACTGCGGGAGAATAGGTTGGCAAGTTGAATCTGATTGCTTTCTGCACGGCAACACCTCGGCCAACACGGAACGATAGGGTTCCCTGAGCTCAAAAAAGGTGCGAGGATTGAACAAAAACTAAGAACAGGACAGCACAGGAACAGGTCCTTTGGCCCATACGGATCACGATGGCCTAACTAAACTAAAAAAGAACCTTCTGCCCTTACTCAGTGCGTATCCCTCTATTCCCTTCCTATTCATGTTCTTATCCAGATGCCTCTTAAACATTGCCTATTGCCTGTTTTCGCCACCTCTGGCAGCGTGTTCCAGACCCCCAACACACTGTGTGTGAAAACCCTTCCCTGTGCATCTCCCTTAAACCGTCCCCCTCTCAACGTGAACCTTTCCCAACATGTAATTGACACTTCCACCCTGGGGAAAGCATCTGACTATCCGTCCTGTCTGTCTCTCTCATCTTTTTGTAGAACTCTATCAGATCTCCCCTCAGCTCCACCTTTCCAGAGAAAATAATTTAGTTTATTCAACCTCTCCTCATAGCTAACACCCTCGAGACCAGGCAACATCCTGGTGAACCTTCTCTGTATTCTCTCCAAGGCTCCCACATCCTAGTGCGACCAGAACTGCACACGATACTCCAAAAGTGGCCTAACTAAGGTTTTATAGAGCTGCAACATGATTTCCCAACTCTTGTAGTCAATGCCCCGGCTGATGAAGGCAAGCATGCCGTGTGATTTCTTTATCACCTTGGCCACTATTAGGGAACTGTGGACCTGCACACCCAGATCCCTCTGCATGTTACCGTTCCGGAGAGTTCTACCATTTACAGTATAACTCACACTTAAACGTGATCCTCCAAAATGCATCACCTCGCATTTCTATGAACTAAACTCCATCTGCCATTTCTGTGCCCAAGTCTCCAACCTATCTATATCCTGTTGTATCCTCTGACAATCCCCAGTACTATCAGCAATTCCACCAATCTGTGAGTTGCACAGCATGAGACAACCAACATATTGCTATTATTTGCAGAGGATGGTTCCCTGTGTATGAATGTATAGTGCTTTGAGCATGTATAAATGGGGTGTGTTACAACCACCAATTAATTTAATTGGCTGTTACTGTAGTTCCTGCTTTACCAGAGTTGACTTGACAACCCAATCAGTGCCCTTTTCTCTTATAGTACAAACTATGAGAGGTTGAAATTTTGACACTCATGCTTCCCCTGATGAGTATGAAGCAAAAAGGCAAGACGATTTGGAAGAGGGAACTGAATGTACTATCTCCAGATTTGCTGATGATACAAAGTTGGGTGGGAGAGTGAGCTGTGAGGAGGATGCAGAGATGCTTCACTGTGAATTGGACAGGTTGAGTGTGTGGATTTCGATATGGCAGCTGCAGAATAATGTGGATAAATGTGAGATTATCCACTTCTGTAGCAATAATAAGATGATTATTTGAATGGGTGTAAATTGAGAGGTGCAAACTCACCGAAACCTTGGGAGTCCTCATGCATCAGTCGCTGACAATAAGCGTGCAGGTACAGCAGGAAGTAAAGGCGGCAAATGGCATGTTGTCTTTCAGAGAGAGAGTTTAGGGAAAGGGATGTTTTACTGCAATTGTACAGGGCATTGGTGAGACCACATCTGGAGTATTGTGTGCAGTTTTGGTCTCTTTATCTGAGGAAGGATGTCCTTGCTATAGAGGGAGCACAGTGAAGGTTTACCAGGCTGATTCCTGGGATGGCAGGTCTGTCATGTGAGGAGAGACTGAGTCGGTTAGGATTATATTCACTGGAGTTTAGAAGAGTGAGAGGGGATCTGATAGAAACTTACAAAATTCTAACAAGATTCAGAGAGAATGCTCCCAATGATGAGAGTGTCCAGAACTAAGGATCATAGTTTGAGGATAAGAGGTAAACCTTTCAGGACTGAGGTGGGAAGAGATCTCTTCACCTACAAGGTAGTGAATGTGTGGAATTCACTCCCACAGAAAGTAGTTCAGGCCAAAACATTGTGTGATTTCAAGAAATTAGATATCACTCTTGGGGCTAAAAGGATCAAGAGATAGGGGATTCGATGATCAGCCATGATTAAAAAGAAAGGAGGCAAGTTCGAAGGGCTGAATGACCCACTCCTGCTTCTAGTTTCTATGATACTGTAACATTTCTCTCTATTCAGTAAAGAAGAGCTGGGCATGAGGTGAGAAAGAACAGAACTGGAGGAGTGCAGAGATCTTGGAGGGTCTGAGAGACTAGAGAGTCTGCAGGAGACTATAAAGGTAGGAGGGTTTGTAGGGGCTGGAGTGGATTAGAGATACGGAGAGTTATAGGGGCTGGAGGAGGTTACAGAAATAGGGAGGGTTGTAGGGGCTGGAGGAGGTTACAGAGATAGAGAGGGTTGTAGGGGCTGGAGGAGGTTACAGAGATAGGGAGGGTTGTAGGGGCTGGAGGAGGTTACAGAGATAGGGAGGGTTGTAGGGGCTGGAGGAGATTACAGAGATAGGGAGGGTTGTAGGGGCTGGAGGAGGTTACAGAGATAGGGAGGGTTGTAGGGACTGGAGGAGGTTACAGAGATAGGGAGGGTTGTAGGGGCTGGAGGAGGTTACAGAGATAGGGAGGGTTGTAGGGGCTGGAGGAGGTTACAGAGATAGGGAGGGTTGTAGGGGCTGGAGGAGGTTACAGAGATAGGGAGGGTTGTAGGGGCTGGAGGAGGTTACAGAGATAGGGAGGGTTGTAGGGGCTGGAGGAGGATACAGAGATAGGGAGGGTCTATGGAGGGATTCAAATGCAAGGTTGAGAATTTAGATATGGTAGTGTAGAAGCACCAATCATTATGGAGGCTGAATTGCTGCCGGTTTATACGTGGGGGCAGGTGAGCTTTGGTTGAATCGATGTCTTAGAGGACAGAATGTTGGCCGGAGGGGGGGGCGGTCGAGGGTCCCTTGGTAACGCAGGATGTGGATTCCAGCCAGCGAGAGGCAGTGTAGGTTTGGGTGAGGATTGGAGTGGAGTTGGGTACGGAGGGAAGGGACGGAGCTGTGGAATTGGTTACTTACTCTCGGTGGCTGCCGGAGGTAAGAGTTGGTGGGTGCTGGCACTGGCAGCACCCAGCTCGCCCAGCCCGTTGCTCTCGGCCGCCGGGTCGTTGAGGCTGTCGGCTGGTGCCAGTGCCTCGGTGGGCAGCTGGGGCTGGCTCTGCCCAGCTGCCTGGAGCTGCTGCTGTTGCTGAACCAGTACCGCCAGGTCCTGTTGAGCCAGCACAGCTAGCGGCAGGGCCGTCTGCTGGGCCTTGGTGGGCTCTGCGCCAAGCTGACCCAGATCCGCCTCCGGCAAAGGCTGCCCACTCTCCGCCATGTCCATCGCCTCGCCAGGACCTGGAAAGGAACGAGAGACATCAGCACACAAACTGCTGGGCAAACTAATCAGGTCAACTTTTAAACTAAAACGCTAGTGGGTCAAATTCGACAGTCCCAAACCTCTCTGGCACACGGATTGCCAATGGGCCGATACAATTCAAATCCCTCATGTAAACACGTCACGGTGTCATTCCACCAAGCTACCAGCATTGGCGCTGCAGTACAAAACAACTGTGTTTATTTGACACCTACAAATACAAAACCGTGGGAGGGTCGGCCCCAGGGAGCGCCCGCACTGTGGGAGGGTCGGCGCCAAGGGAGCGCCGCACTGTGGGAGGGTTGGTGCCGAGGGAGCGCCACACCGTGGGAGGGTTGGTGCCGAGGGAGCGCCGCACTGTGGGAAGGTCAGTGCTGAGGGAGCGCCGCACTGTGGGAAGGTCAGTGCTGAGGGAGCACCGCACTGTGGGCAAGTCGTACATACCCATTGCAGCTTGCTGGGCGGCCTGTAGCACAGCCTGCAGTGCCAAGGCCTGCACCTCCTCGGACACAGCGGCCTGTTCTGCTGCCTCTGCCGCCGCTGTCACCGCCAGCTCCTCTGGCGTCAGCCCCGTCAGCTCGCCCTGCGCCGCCAGTGTCTCTGCCATCAGCTCCTGCGGAGGGGTTAGCTGATCGGGCGCCGCAGTCTGGCTGCTCTCTGTCGCCGTAGGGGCCGGAGCTGCCTCCTGGTCAACGGTCTGTGGAAGGTCAGTCACCGGATCTGGGGTCAGCACCGGCTCAGAGGAGGTGGGCTGCTCTGTCAGTGTTGCCACATCACCACCTTCTGATTTTGAGGAGACGCCCTGGGGATGGAGGCAGGAGACAGAAGGAAAGATTTCATAAATATCCAACTGTGTAGACAGAGCTTTACTTTGTATCTAACCCCGTTCTGTACCTGTCCTGGGAGTGTTTGATGGGGACAGTGTAGAGGGACCTTTATTCTGTATCTAACCCCGTGCTGTACCTGTCCTGGGAATGTTTGATGGGGGACAGTGAAGAGGGAGCTTTACTCTGTATCTAACCCCGTTCTGTACCTGTCCTGGGAGTGTTTGATGGGGACAGTGTAGAGGGAGCTTTACTCCGTATCTAACCTCAATCTATAGCTATCATGGGAACGTTTGATGGGGACAGTGTAGATGGAGCTTTACTCTGTATCTAACCTCAATCTATAGCTATCATGGGAGTGTTTGATGGGATTCATGATGTGGAGACGGCAATGTTGAACTGGGGTAAACACAGTAAGAAGTCTCACAACATCAAGATTAAGTCCAACAGATTTATTTGATAGTAAACTCATTAGCTTTGCCCCTCCGTCAGGTGAGTGGGAGTTCTGATCACAAACAGGGCGTATAAAGGCACACACAGTTTACAGGATACTGATTAGAATGCAAGTCTTTATAGCTAATCAATTCTTAAAGTTGCAGACAATGTGAGTGGAGATAGCATGAAGCACAGGTTAGAGATGTGTATTGTCTCCAGACAGGACAGTAAGTGAGATTTTGCAAGCCCAGGCAAGTCATGGGGGTTACAGATAGTGTGACATGAGCCCAAGTTCCCGGTTGAGGCCGTCCTCATGTGTGCGGAACTTGGCTATCAGTCTCTGCTCAGCGACTCTGCGCTGTCGTGTGTTGTGAAGGCCACCTTGGTCTTGGGTTCATGTCACACTATCTGTAACCTCCCTGACTTTCTTGGGCTTGCAACATTGCACTAACTGTCCTGCCTGGAGACAACACACATCTCTTTAACCTGTGCTTAATGCTATCTCCACTCACATTGTCTGCACCTTTAAGAATTGATTAGAATGCAAGTCTTTACAGCTAATCAGTATTCAGTAAACTGAATGTGTGCCTTTCTGTGGTCTATTTGAGACCAGAACTCTCCACTCACCTGACGTAGGAGCAAACCCTGAAAGCTTGTGGGTTTATTATCAAATAAACTTGTTGGACTTAAATCTGGTGTTGTGAGACTTCTTACTACGTTTGATGGGGGACAGTGTAGAGGGAGCTTTAATCTGTATCTAACCCTGTGTTTGATGGAGACAGCGGAGAAGGAGTTTTTCTCTGAAACTACCTCAATCTTTACGCTTTTGTTTGTAAGTCCGATATCCCTGCCCTCTTGTGTAAAAAGAATCCTGTCAGTGGCAATGTTAGTGCACAACTAAATTTGCTATGTTTTTCTCAAGTTTACTTGAAGTTTGAGAATCACATTCTGACACAGAGCTGTCAAATAGTGAACTAACAAAGTGGCCTTGTTAAAAAGATCTACCCAGTGGTTATTCTGAACGGGTATTAGTCCTCGAAGCTGAGCAGTGAGCTAGCATTGCAACGGAGGAGTGAGTTACCAGTGCTCTATAAAAATAAATGGGTTTGTGAAACACATGGGGGAGAAGGGGTGGGGAGGGGGTAACAGCGGAGGTGAAAGCCCAACAGTTGTTGGGGTAAACAAACCTACACCCTGATTTCAAGCACGCCCAAAGGGATCGGAGATGCTGACACTCACTCACCGGGATGGAGGGGCCAGGAGCCGGGGTTGACTGCGTCACCGTGGTGTTGGCTCCGCTCTGTGCTGCAGACACCGTGGTCGCTGTGTTTGTTGTGCCAGCTGTTGCCGTTTCCCCGTGGACTGTCTCCGGGAGGCCCTGTGCGTTGGTGGGCGGAGGCTGGACTGCGGAAAAGAGGTGAGGTTATTTGGGCACAGGCAGATGGATCCCCTTGCCCCCAGGAGCCGACCCACACAGCGGTGAGGAACCCAGGAGCTGGGGTGCCACAAGTGTCACACCCCCCCCCCCCCCCCCCCCGCCCCCACCGTCACAACAACCAATTCCGTGCAGAACACCTGGAATCACTAATATATCCTTCAGACAGACTGAAGCAACGCGCAGCCTTTTACCCACAGCCAGAACTTGGTGTGGAAGAAAAGTCAAAAACAAAAGGAAATCAGACTGCGGGAGGGTCAGGGCTGAGGGAGGGTCAGGGCCGAGGGAGGGTCAGGGCTGAGGGAGGGTCAGGGCTGAGGGAGGGTCAGGTCTGAGGGGGAGGGTCAGTGCTGAGGGAGGGTGCAGGGCTGAGGGAGGGTCAGTGCTGAGGGAGGGTCAGTGCTGAGGGGAGCGCCACACTGTGGGAGGGTCAGTGCCGAGGGAGTGCCGCACTGTGGAGGGTCAGTGCCGAGGGAGCGCTGCACTGTTAGAGGGTCAGTGCTGAGGAGTGCCGCACTGTCAGAGGGTCATTCTGAGGGAGCGCCGCACTGTGGGAAGGGGTCAGTGCTGAGGGAATGCCGCACTGTGGGAGGGTCAGTGCCTGAGGGAGCGCCGCACTGTGGGAGGGTCAGTGCTGAGGGAACACCACTCCGTGGGAGGGTCAGTGCTGGGAAGCACCGCACTGCGGGAGGGTCAGTGCTGAGGGAGCGCCGCACTGTGGGAGGGTCAGTGCTGAGGGAGCGCCGCACTGCGGGAGGGTCAGTGCTGGGGAGCGCCGCACTGTGGGAGGGTCAGTGCTGAGGGAGCGCCGCACTGTGGGAGGGTCAGTGCTGAGGGAGCGCCGCACTGCGGGAGGGTCAGTGCTGAAGGAGCGCCGCACTGCGGGAGGGTCGGTGCTGAGGGAGCGCCGCACTGTGGGAGGGTCAGTGCTGAGGGAGCGCCGCACTGTGGGAGGGTCAGTGCTGAGGGAGCGCTGCCCTGCCAGAGGTGCTGTTTTTGAATATAAAGTATTATACTCAAGGATCTTTCCATTCCCAGGTAGTGCCCGTTATTCCAGTCGACAGAAGGAATGGTGTGTGGGGTGGGTTTTATGATCTCTCTCAGTGTCTGCAAGGTTTTCCCCAGATAGCTCATTCACAGCCACTATGTTCACTGTCCAGCCAAGTACCCACTCACATCATGACACCACCCTTACCTTGATTGGCGCCCATGTTGGCCGTGACAGTGGTGGCAGTGTTGGTGGTGTTGGTCTCTGATGTCTCGTGGGGTGGGTTCGAGCAGACCAGCGGCAAGCTGCTGGACGTCTGCCCCTCGGCCTGTCCCCCATCGGGCACTTGGGCCAGCGAGGGCTGCTCGCTGGTGGGCGAGGCAAGGATGGTGACGGGCAGTTCCTGGATCGACGTGGTCTCAACCCCGGAGGGCGTAGCGATTAACGTGACCCGCGTGGCCTCAGCTCCAGTCTGGAAAGGAGGGGGAAGGGAGGTAAATAAAGGCAGGTGATCAGGCTGACTCTCTAAACCAGGGGGCCTATCTCGCTGTGTACAGCATGCCAAAGGTCCTATAGAAATACAAGGCGGCACTGCTAAAGTGCAACGCACATGGCACATCGCAAAATCAGGTCATCAGCGAGTCCCACAAGGAAGATAACAGGACAGTCAGTAAGAGAGGGAGGAGGGAGGGTGTGAAGAGCAGAGAATGGCAGAGGTGAGGTTTTGGGGAGGGTTTTCCAGAGCTCAGACATTCTAAAGACCAGAATTAGAGGAGTGCAGCGATCTAGGTGATACGTAGGCTGCAGAGTTAGGGAAGGTTGTAGGAGCTGGAGGAGGTTACAAGATAGGGAGGGTTGGAGGGCCTAGAGGAGGTGACAGAGATGGGGCAAGTTTTAGGGGCTGGAGGAGGTTACAAAGATAGGGAGGGTTGTAGGGGCTGGAGGAGGTTACAGAGATAGGGAGGCTGTAGGAGGTTACAGAGATAGGGAGGGTTGTAGGGGCTGGAGGAGGTTACAGAGATAGGGAAGAATCAACAGAGAAAGCACAGAATATCCTGCAAGACACAAAACCTGGCTGTAATTTATAAAGTGACGAAAAGTTTATTTTTTTGTTAACGAATGGGAATTGTATTTATCTGAACAACATTCCATTATATTTGTCCTGTATTTGGTTTGTTAGTAGTTAACTTGGTCATTATGAGTTACATAAGTAAATTGTTGATATTAGAACGTGTGCCGGGGATTTAACCAGGACAACTTGCTGAAGTGCAGATTGTACCACTTCACACTCACTTTTACAGGTGAGACGAGGTACTTCTCTGAGTGAGCTTAGTTCTTGGAGTTGGGGGGATGGTGGGATCTACCTCTGCTTCATAACAATGCTAAGTTTGTACATGACGGAGGCACCCAGACTGTTCTGCAGTGCAACACTGTGGACTTTCCCCTCACCTGAATGATAGTCTTTTTATTCTTCATATCCAGGTGGACAAGTCCGCATTTATTATAGAATGTTGGATATACCTCAGATCGAAGCTGGACTGTACCTGCATTACTATGGACGGGGTGGTGGTGCTGGTGAAGCTGCCCGTTGCTGCCAGGCCCGACTGCGTCCCCGAGACGGTGATGACTGCCGGGTTGATCAGCTGGCTGGAGAAAGTGCCCATGGTGCCGGTGAGGCTGGTGGCGGCCCCGACGCCAGCGGTCCCTCCGAGGGAGCCCGTCACAGTGCCGAGCGTGGTCACACCTGCGGAAGGTGTGAGCATCGAGAGAGTGAGGA
Organism: Sphyrna mokarran; assembly: GCA_024679065.1. Classification (NCBI taxonomy): domain Eukaryota; kingdom Metazoa; phylum Chordata; class Chondrichthyes; order Carcharhiniformes; family Carcharhinidae; genus Sphyrna; species Sphyrna mokarran. Next base: position 80,968,258 of record JAGIQG010000013.1, on the reverse strand, counting down.
AGAGCAGGGCCAGCTTTGGGGGGGGGGGGGGGGGGGGGGGGGGGGGGGGGGGGAAGAAGGAAGAATCCTGGTCTCGTGAGACAGAATGACAAGAGAATTAAACCCAGACAGGGGAAATATCAGAACACTTGCATCCATATGCCAGGTTCGCAATCTTTTGACTGAAGAAATTTTTCCTTTATCTTAGTCCCAAATCATAGAATCCCAACAATGCAAATGAAAGCTATTCGGCCCATCAAGCCTCTACTGGCAACAAATCCATCCAGGCCCTACCCCTGTAACCCCACATATTTACCCGCTAATCTGATACTAAGGGGCAATTTAGCATGGCCAATCCACTAATCGGCATACCTTTGGACTGTGGGAGGGAAACCAGAGCACCCGGTGGAAACCCACACAGTGTGTAGACTCGCACAAACAGTGACCCGAGGCCAGAATTGAACCCAGATCCCTAGCATTGTGAGGCAGCAGTGCTAACCACTGTGCCATTGTTTATGCTCGCACTTCCCTACACCCCTCCCATTTATCCTGAGATTATTCCTCTCCCCCATGAGTTTAAAGTTCACTGCTCAGCACAGGCAATCTCTCCTCAACAACCACAGCAAACCCTCTTCAGAATCTTGCATGCCTCAATGAAATTGTCTCTTGTTGACTGAAACTCCAGAGAATAAAGGGACAATTTTCTCAACCTCTTGCTTCAGGACCTGCCCCTCCCACCATCTTCATCTTAAGGACCCCAACTGAGTGAAATGTTGCAGTACCAGCTTCTGACGTGAGTCTATCCTTTCTTAAAAGGTAAGCTTAATAAATGAGCTTATTTTGATTGCGAATAATTAAATAGGCAGGACATCAGCGAGACCACACTGTTAAATTCTGGTCCCTTCTTATACTCATTCGTGGGACATGGGCATCGCTGGCTGGGCCAGCATTTATTGCCCATGCCTGGTTGCCTTTGAGGAGATGGTGGTGCCTTCTTGAATCGCTGCAATCCATGTGCTTGGGTTGACCCACAATGCTGTTAGGGAGGGAATTCCAGGACTTTGACCCAGCGACTGTGAAGGAACAGCTGATATATTTCCCAATCAGGATGGTGAGTGGCTCGGAGGGGAACTTGCAGGTGGTGCTCCTCCCAGGTATCTGCTGCCCTTGTCCTTCTGGATGGAAGTGTTCATGGCTTTGGGAAGGATCTTTGGTAAATTGCTGCAGTGCATCTTGCTGATAGCACACACTGCTTTTACTGAGCTCCAAACATTCACCGCGAATGTTTATAGACATGGTGCCAATCAAGCGGGCTGCTTTGCCCCAGATGGCGCTGCTGGAGCCATGTTCATTCAGACGAGTAAGGAGTATTTCATCTCACTCCTGACTTGTGTCTTGTAGATGGTGGACAGGCTTCAGGGAGTCAGGAGGTGAGTTACTCACCTTGTCCGAGGGAGGGTCTATTCGACCTAGAGGAAGCGTGATGAGGGAGAGAGGGAATGGGTGGTTATCCGACAAGGAGGTTGAGGAGAATGAGACAATATTCCCCAGAGTTTCCAAGAACAAGAGGCGATCTCCTCGAAACACCTCAAATTCCAAAGAGGTTTTGAGAACGTTGTTATTGGGAGATCCCACCCCTCCCAGTCAATCTACCCCGTTCTCCCAGAATCCAGGGGGGGAGGTCACAGCCTCAGAGTAATAAGGCGGCCATTTTAGACCAAGACGTGGAAGAATCTCTTCACGCCAAAGATCGGGGAATCTTTGGAATTTTTGACCCCCCAGAAGAAGCTTGGCTGCTGAGTAGATTCCAGAGGGAGGGGAGTAGGATTTCTAGCTGCCGAGGGGAGTGAGGGATAGGAGAGCAGGAAACGGGGGGACGAGGTTCAGCCACATTGTGTCGAATGGCGGATCGGACTTAGAAGGTCTCCCTCCGGCTTCTATTGTCATTTATCGGGAAAAAAAACCACGAATAAACCTACCCGTGGTGCCTTTGACCACCAGCGTGGTGACAGCAGGCTTCACCGCCGACACGGTAACTGGCGTCACCAGCCGCATGCCGCTGACCGGGACTGTCCGAAGAATGGTGCCCGGCTGCCCTGGGGCCCCTTTCAGTAACACCTGCTGGGAAAGAGGGGCAAAATTCAAACAAGAAAGAAAACACAAAAGCACCAAAGCAAGTCCTCCCTCACTGTGAGCCGTTCCCACTACTCCCAACAAAAAAAAAAACCCAACCAATAATCTCAGTGACAGTTCGATGGGAACTGCTCTCGGCCCCCACTCAGGGGGTTGTGAGCGCGATTCCCCCTACCCACTGTGGGCCCAATAAGAACTGGGCGGCACTGTGGCCTAACCAGTGTTTTATACAGCTCCCTCACATCCTCCCTGCCCTTATATTCTGTTCAGTTAAATAAAGGCATGTACCCCATTTACCCTTTTTAGCCACCTTACCTACCTGTCCTGCTGCCTTCAGGAATCGATGGACACGCACCCCAAGGTCCTTCTGTTCCTCCTAGCATCCTACCATTCACCCTATATGCCCATGCCTTGTTAGTTGCCTCCCTCCACACCCCCACTTAACCAATTTGCAGGGGAAAGTGTCTGCTGGTGGGGCCAAGCGTGTGACTATTTCGATATCTCAACGTGGGCAGCACAGTTGGGCGCTGCTGCCTCACAGCACCAGGACCCGGGTTCAATTCCCGGCTTGGGTCACTGTCTGTATGGAGTTTGCACATTCTCCTCGTGTCTGCGTGGGTTTCCATCAGTTTCCTCCCACAGTCCAAAGATGTGCGGGTTAGGTTGATTGGCCACGCTAAAAAAAAAAAAATTGCCCCTTAGCTTCATGAGATGCATAGATTAGAGGGACTAGTGGGTAAATATGTAGGGATATAGGGGGTAGGGCCTGGGTGGGATTGTGATCGGTGCAATGGGCTGAATGGCCTCCTTCTGCACTGTAGGGTTTCTATGATTAGATGCATTGGCTGTGGTAAATTCTTCCTCAGCGTACCCGAACAGGTGCCGGAGTGTGGCGACTAGGAAATTTTCACAGTAACTTCATTGCAGCGTTAATGTAAACCTACTGGTGACAGTAAATAAACATTAAAAAACTTTTCTAGAGGAAACGACACAGACACGACGCCCAAACAGCCTTGACGCCCAAACAGCCTTGTCCTGCTCTGAGATTCTGTGACCCACATAAAAGTGTCGACACTCTCCGCTGAGTCCCCATATTGCTTGCTGTATCTGCGTGCAGTTTTTAACCACTTGTGTCAGGTACCCCAGTTAGGCCACCCTTGGCTCGGTGCCGCTCTGTGCCACGCGCACTAACCTGCGTCAGCCCTTGCTGTCCCGTCCCTCCGCTGATCTTGGGCACGGCGGTGATGATTTTGGCAGGACTATTCGTCCCAGACGTCATCACCTTGGTGGTGAAGATGGTGATCGGGGATTTTATCCCAGTGTTGCTCGTTACGCCTGGGTTAAAAATAAAATATGTCAAGGCGGCCAGCTCGCTATCCGGGTATTTGAACATCGCTGAAACAGGATAAGGGCCCACGACATCCCAACAGCACCAAATGGTGCATCCTCTCAGCTGCCCGCAGCAGGCAGAGCGGCAATCGTACACAACCAGCCCACCCTGGCAAAACTCGGAAAAGTTGGTGGCACAGTGGTTAGCACTGCTGCCCAACAGTGCCAGGAACCCGGGTTCGATTCCTGGCCCTGGTCACTGTCTGCGCAGAGTCTGCACATCCTCCCCATGTCTGCGTGGGTTTGCTCTGGGTGCTTCAGTTTCCTCCCACAGTAAGTAGTCTCGCAACACCAGGTTAAAAGTCCAACAGGTCTGTTTGGCAGCGCAAGCTTTTGGAGCGCTGCTCCTTCATCAGGTGAGTGTGGACTTGTGTTCACAAACAAGGCACGTACAGACACAAACTCAATTTACAAGATCACTCCGCCCACAGCCCAGGAACATGCAGGTGAGGTGGATTAGCCATGCTAAATTGCCTCTTAGTGTCAGGGGGATTAGCGGGGTAAATACATGGGCTTATGCGGACAGGGTTTAGGTGTGATTGTGGTTAGTGCAGACTGAATGGCCTCCTTCTGCATTGTAGGGATTCTATGATTTGATGAATTGTATTAAGATGTCCAGGCGAGGGACATGGGCTAATCCAATACTTTCAGCACCTGTAAATCGAGGGCTGTACACCAGCGTGTGTCACTGGGAATGTACTTCCTCACTAGCCCCAGTAATCACATTTAATTTAAAGTTTCCTTTGAAAATTCTGCTGCTTAGCTGCAGCAGTCAATCAAATAGTTGATTATTTTTGTATCTGTTTGGTTTTCAAAGACTAGGACATGACTGGGACACTGGGCAGGAGAGGACAGCTAAGAGATGGTGCAAACCCCTTCCTCAATACCACAAGACCATGCTCTCAGCCCCCTCCTGAACTCCTTATACATCTATTAGTGTGCAGCCAAATTCCCCTCCAATTCGATTTTCAAGTTTGCAGATGGCACCACCGTAGTAGGTCGGGTCTCAAACAATGACGAGACGGAGTACAGGAACGAGAGAGAGAATCTAGTGAACTGCTGTGATGACAATAATCTCTCCCTCAATGTCAATAAAATGAAGGAGATTGTCATCAACTTCAGGAAGCATAAAGGAGAACATGCCCCTGTCTACATCAACACAGACAAGTAGAAATGGTTCAGAGCTTCAAGCTTTTAGATGTCCAGACCATTAACAACCTGTCCTGGTACCTGCAATGCTGACACTATAGTTAACAAAGCTCATCAACGCCTCTACTTTCTCAGAAGACTAAGGAAATTTAGCATGTCAGCTCCTACTCTCACCAATTTTTACAGGTGCACCCAAAGAAAGCATTCTTTCTGGTTGTATCACAGTTTGGTCTGGGCTCCTGCTCTGTCCAAAACCGTAAGAAATTACTAAAGGGTTGTGAATGTAGCCCAATCCATCACGCAAACCGGCCTCCCATCTACTGATTCTGTCCACACTTCATGTGGCCCTGGAAAAGCAACCCCAGCATAATTAAGGACTCCACGCACCCCGGACGTTCTCTCTTCCACCTTCTTCCTTCGGGAAAAAGATACAAAAGCCTAGGTCACGTAGCGACCGACTCAAGATCAGCTTCTTCCCTGCTGCTGTCAGACTTTTGAATGGACCTATCTCGCATCACGTTGATCTATCTCTACATCCTAGCTATGACTGTAACACTAGTACAGTCGCTCCTTTTCTTCTCTATGAACGGTATGCTTTGTCTGTACAGTACACAAGAAAGAATTTTTTTCACTGTATGTCAATAATAAATCAAATCAAAAGATGCACCCAGTGAAGAAAGACTCCTAAGTTCTGGCTTCACCAACCCAACTGTCCCATGTGTCAGGGGATTGTGCCTGGTGCAGACTCAATGGGCCAAACGGCCTCCTTACATACTGTCGTGTTTCTATGAGCTCAGACACCCCATCGTCCCGAGTGCTCCCTCCCCATTCCCCATTACCTGCGGTCCCCTGCTGAGCCATGAGTGCTGACACTGGGATGGTCTTGATGATGGTGGTAGTGCCCGGCTTGTTGGTGGCATTCGGTGACATACTGCTGATGCCCAGGATGGTGGGCTTGGACACGGGGGCGCCGCCCGTCTGCGTGGTGGTGATGATGGTGGTGGGCTTGCCGTCGGCCGACGTGACCAGCTTCAGGATGGTGGCCCCCGGCGGGAGTGGGCCCTTGGTCTGCGATGCCCCCGGCAGCCCGACCAAGAGGGAAACATAGGGTTAGAGTCGGCAAAGGCAACAACCAACAATCAGGGAACAACATTTATCAGCAGAAGGAAAGAGAGAGGAGAAAATGACAGCAAAGAGACAGACAGAGACAGACAGAGTCAAAGAGACACAGAGAGAGAGAGAGAGAGAAAGAGAGTGAGAGACACAGTCAGAGAGAGAGAGAGAGAGAGAGACACAGACACAAAGAGAGACAGACAGACATAGACAGAGAGAGAGAGAGAGAGAGAGACACAGACACAGAGAGAGACAGACAGACATAGACACAGAGAGAAAGAGAGTGAGAGACACAGTCAGAGAGAGAGAGAGAGAGAGAAAGAGAGTGAGAGACACAGAGAGAGAGAGAGAGAGACACAGAGAGAGAGAGAGAGAGAGACACAGACACAGAGAGAGACAGACAGACATAGACATAGAGACAGAGAGAGAGAGACAGACACAGAGAGAGAGAGAGAGACACAGACACAGAGAGAGACAGACAGACATAGACACAGAGACAGAGAGAGACAGACAGACAGACACAGAAGAGAGAGAGAGACACAGACACGAGAGAGAGAGACAGTCAGAGAGAGAGAGAGAGAGAGAGAGACACAGACAGAGAGAGAGAGAGAGAGAGACACAGACACAGAGAGAGAGAGAGAGACACAGACACAGAGAGAGAGAGAGAGAGACACAGACACAGAGAGAGAGAGAGAGAGAGACACAGACACAGAGAGAGAGAGAGAGAGAGACAGACAGACAGAGACAGCGACAGCGAGATTCAAAACACATTTGGACAAGAGGTTTAACACGTGATGCCGCACTGTGGGAGCATCAGCGCCACACCGTGTGAGGGTCAGCGCCAAGGGAGTGCCGTACTGCTGTATTTCAGATGGGCTGTTGAGCCACAGGTCTGCCTCCACTCTCCAATGGCTACAGGATTTCTCACAGCCACATCAGCAGAAAGTGAAGTGGGACTTTGGCCATGTGACTTGGGGCCTGAAATCTAAACTCTTAACCACACAAAAGAAATAACCTGGGTCGCTGTCGCGCTGTGGGATCTTGCTATGCGCAATGGGCATTTCCTGCATCATGGCTCTTGTTAAAAACTGAGTTCTCAGTGACTGCTAAACACTCACAGACGTCCTGAGGTAATCTGTCCCTTTTTCGAACGCAACAACCTGCCTGTTCACTATAAAGGTACAGAGTTCACCTGGCGCACACACCTGGATATACTGCGTGACCGGGCTCGAGGTCGCCTGCCCCGTCACCACCCCCGACTGGATGGGCTTCGTCTGAACCAGCGACACCATCTTCCCCAGGCTGGAGATCTGGGTGAAGGCAAACACACAGCCAGGGTCAGAGCGGGGAGGACTCACCAGCCCGTCAGGCAAACGGCCTCATCCGGGGGAGGGAGGGAGGCTGAAGGTGAGGGGGCAGGGAGGGATACTGTAGGGGAACAGGGACGGAGGCTGAGGGGGGGGGGGGAGGAGGAGGGAGGGAGGGAGGAGGTGGGAGGGGGGGAGAGGGGAGGCCGAGGGGGGAGTAGGGAGGGAGGCCAAGGGTGAGGGAGGCTGAGGGTGAGGGGGAGAGGGAGGGAGGTCGAGGAAGTGTGGGGGGAGGGACACAATACCCTGAGTGTTGGTAGTTACCAGTGCACTGCCGCCCGCCATGGAGAGGGGGCTCTTCACCAGCGTGATGGTCTTCGTCACCCCTCCCACCACCGTGGTGACCACCTGTGCCTGCTGTGCCACCGTCACTGTGCCGGACTTGTGGACGGTGATGATGGGTCGCATGGGGGTCCCCGGAGTGCTCGATGTCCCCACCTGAGCCGCTGCCGTCTTCAACATCCGTGTGGCTGGATTGCTCACCTGGCAGGGAAGTGGGGGGGAGAGGCGAGAGGAACAGGTAAATATTGACAGGCAGGACGCTGCCAGGCACAGACAGACAGGACGCTGCCAGACACAGACAGACAGGACACACACACACACACACACACACACACACACGCTGGTAACTCTGCAGGGGCTCTGGAGCAGACTGATGCGCTCCCTGTCCAGATGCAGCAAGGCTGGTAGGAGGATCTGGCTGGGCACACTGAACTGTGACCCAGCCATATAAATACTGGGGCTCCCAGAGCAGCTCAGAGACTGGGAATCCTGTGGAAAGTAACTCACCTCCTGACTCTCCCCAAAGCCTGTCCACCATCTACAAGGAACAAGTCAGGAATGTGATGGAAAACTCCCCCATTTGCAGCTCCGACAACACAAAAAAAGGCAGAGGCGCAGTGGGTAATACCACTAGAACTGGTAATCAGAGAATCTCAGTATCACTACAGTACAGGAGGCTGCCATTTGGCCAATCGAGGCTGCACTAGCCACAATCCCACCCAGGCACGTTTACCCTGCTGGTTCCCCGACACTAAGGGACAATTTAGCACAGCCAATCCACCTAAACTACACATCCTTGGACTGTGACAGGAAACCGGAGCACACGGAGGAAACCCATGTAGACGCGGGGAGAACATGCAGACTCCACACAGACAGTGAGCTGAGCCGGGAATCAAACCCAGCTCCCTGTGAGGCAGCAGTGCTAACCCACTGTGCCACACGTACAACCCAAATCATCTGGAGCTGGCACAGGTTCAAAATCCCATCTCGGCAGCTAGTGGAACTTAAATTTGATTAATACTAAAATCTGAGATAACAAAGCTCCACTGTTGTTAAAAAAAAATTTTCTGGTTCACTAATGTCTCCCTTCAGTGGAGGGAAGGAAATCTGCTGTTCTTAACCTGGTTTGGCCAACATGTGACTTCAGACCCACAGCAACGTGGTCAATGCTTAACTGCTTCCCCACTCCGGAAACAACCCCAAGGCAGACACTCAGCGCAACGGAGTAATGGGGAATGGTCAATAAATGCTGCCCTTGCCCCCACATCCCTAGCAAGGGATAAAGATACAAAGGTTCACAGGAGAAAGCAGCCTGATCAATACGCTAATCATCTACCATTCGCTTCCTCCACCACCACCAACGCACAGTGACAGCAGTGTGTACTGTCTACAAGATGCACCGCAGTGACTCGCCAAGGATCCTTTGACATCTTTACCCCCTAACAGGACAAGGGCCAAGGGGAAAACCCATTGCCCGCAGGTGGACGGGGGGGTAAATATTTTAGTATGAAAGAGGCAGGTACGTGCCCACACACAGGCAACGGGAAGTCGCGACCTACCATGATGGGAGATGATGACATCTTGACGGTCGCGGGCAGCGTGGAGCCAGGGGCGACGGCGACGGTCTTGATCATGGTGGAGGCGGGGACGCCGAGCACGGTGGAGATGGTGGTTGGCGGGATCTTTTGGGTGGCAGCTGCAGCAGCCGCCAGCGCTGCCATGCCGCTCATCTGGGTGCTGCCGCCAATTGCCTGCACGGCGTCCGGGAGGAAAAGAGAATCAGTCAACGGGGAAACGCGCAGCCGGTGGCCCCTCCCCACCAACACCAACCCCTAATCCAAACCCTCACCGCCACCCCCCCCAACAAATCTGTATCCACCCCCACACCCCTCCTCTGCCTAGCCCCTCCACTCCCACCCCTCACTGTGGGCCGCACCGCCCGAGGGTCAGTGCCGGAGGGAGCGCCGCACTGCCCAAGGGTCAGCGCCAAGCGAGCGCCGCACTGCCCGAGGGTCAGCGCCAAGCGAGCGCCGCACCGCCCGAGGGTCAGCGCCAAGCGAGCGCCGCACCGCCCGAGGGTCAGCGCCAAGTGAGCGCCGCACCGCCCGAGGGTCAGCGCCAAGCGAGCGCCGCACCGCCCGAGGGTCAGCGCCAAGCGAGCGCCGCACCGCCCGAGGGTCAGTGCCGGAGGAAATGCCGCACTGCCCGAGGGTCAGCGCCGAGGGAGCGCTGCACCGCCCAAGGGTCAGTGCCGAGAGAGCGCCACACAGCCAATCAGCACCAAGGGAGCGCCGCATCGCTGGACAGTCAGCACCGAGGAAGTGCCGCACTGTGGGAGGGTCAGCGCCGAGGGAGCGCCGCATTGCCAGAGGGTGAACGCCGCACTGCAGAAGGGTCAGGAGCAGAATTAGGCCATTCAGCCCATCGAGTCACCCTGCCACTTGATCACGGCTGACATGCTCCACATCCCCATTTTTCTATCTTCTCCCCATAATCCTTCACCCCATTACCAGTTAAAAATCTGTTTAACTCCCCTTTAAATTTACTCACTGTCCCAGCATCCACCGCACTTTGGGGCAGCAAATTCCCTTTGGGAGAAGTAATTTCTCAACTCTGCTTTTAAATTTTCTACCCCTTATCCTAAGACTATGATCTCTTGTCCTAGAATGCTCCACAAGAGGAAGCATCCGCTTCACGTCTACTTTATCCAGACCTTTTATCATTCTGTATACTTCAACTTAATCTCCCAAGACCAAGAAAGAGAGAGAGAGGGGGAGAGAAGAGAATCATCCTCGCAGAATCCACCCTGTCAAACTCAGAATCTGAGATGTTTCAATAAGATCCCCTCTCATTCTTCTAAACTCCAATGGGTTCAGGCTCCAACCTGCTCAACCTTTTCTTCATAAGACAAAAACCACCCCGCTTCACCTCAGGAATCGGCCCAGAGAATCTTCTCTGAACTGCCTCTGATGTGAGTAGATCCCTCCTTTAGTAAGGGTGAGGAGACCAGAACTGTTCCAGTACTCCAGCTGCAGAAATGCCAATTCCCTGTACAGTTTAGAGTCATAGAAGAATCATACAAGCCCAGCAGTGCGGAAGGAGGCCATTCAGCCGATCAGGTGTGCACGGAGGCACAGTGGTTAGCGCTGCTGCCTCACAGCGCCAGGGACTGGGCTTCGATTCCTGACTTGAGTCACAGTCTGCGCAGAGTCTGCATGTTCTCGCTGTGTTTGCGTGGGTTTCCTCTGGGTGCTCCTGTTCCCTCCCAGAGTCTGAAAGATGTGCTGGGTACGCGGTTGGCCATGTTAAATTCTCCCTCTGCGTACCCCGAACAGGCACCAGAGCGTTGCCAAAGAAGCTTTTAATACAAATAATAAAAAAACTCTCCAGCAGAACGTTCCCAGGTCCTACACCAACTGGTCCAACTAACTATGTATCTTTGGACATTGAGAGCCAATTTAGCATGGCCAATCCACTAATCCTGTACATCTTTGGATACCAAGGATCAATTTTCCGAGGGGAATCAGCAAGAATGCTGGTGAGGGTAGCAGCACACAAGCATCAGACGGCAATCACTTACCATGCCTTGGGTGCTCTGGGCAGGCACCACCATGCGTACCCCCGTGGGTAGTGTGGTCACGGCACCCGGCACCTTCCCCTGGCTCCCTGCCTGCCGCACGGCGATGAGCGAAGTCCCGGTTGACAAGACTGTGGATGCCTGAGGTGAGGCCACTCGCAGGACTGCTGTTGTGCCTGAAAGGTAGACAAGAGTGGTGGAGACGGGAACGTGAGACTGGGGAGTGGCGCAAGATGACTGTCCCCCTACACCAGCGCACCCTCCATTACTGTCCCCCTACACCAGCGCACCCTCCATTACTGTCCCCCTACACCAGCGTACCCTCCACTACTGTCCCCCTACACCAGCGCACCCTCCATTCTGTCCCCCTACACCAGCGCACCCTCCATTACTGCCCCTACACCAGAGCACCCTCCATTACTGTCCCCCTACACCAGCGCACCCTCCATTACTGTCCCCTACACCAGCGCACCCTCCATTACTGTCCCCCTGCACCAGCGCACCCTCCATTACTGTCCCCCTGCACCAGCGCACCTTCCATTACTGTCCCCTGCAACAGCGCACCTCCAATACTGTCCCACAGCATCAGCACACCCTCCAATACTGTCCCCCTACACTAGCGCACCCTCCATTACTGTCCCACTGCATCAGCGCACCCTCCATTACTGTCCCACTGCATCGCACCCTCCATTACTGTCCCACTGCATCAGCGCACCCTCCATTACTGTCCCACTGCATCAGCGCACCCTCCATTACTGTCCCACTGCATCAGCGCACCCTCCATTACTGTCCCACTGCATCAGCGCACCTTCCATTACTGTCCCACTGCATCAGCACACTCTCCATTACTGTCCCCCTACATCAGCGCACCTTCCATTACTGTCCCCCTACACCAGCGCACCTTCCATTACCATCCGCCTATGCTAGCAACCACTCCATTTCCCTAGCCCCACACCAGCATCGCTTCTATTAGGGTCTTCCTGGCCCAGCACCTCTTCCATTAGTGTCCCCCCCCCCCACCCCAGTATCCCTTCCATTAGTGTTCCTGTACCCCAGCACCACGTCCATTACTGTCCCCCTACACCCCAGTCCCCTACACCACCCTTCTAGATTAGTGGAGCCAGGCAACCATCAAACACGTGCACTCACCTGGGCCTCGGACTCCTGCGGTGCTGCCCAGCACGGTCTGTGGCGAGGGCAGAGCGGCGGCGACGGGGGAGGAGCAGGGGACGGCTGCCCCAGGCTGCGGCAGCACCGAGACGCCGACCTGCTGCGGCGAGGGGGCCGCCGAGGCGGGGGCCGGGCTCTTGGGCTGACCAGCCGGCACAGAGGGCAGCGGGTGCGCGGCAGGCGAGGCAACGGGGATGTCGTACTTCTGGAGCTGCAGCAGGTAGGAGTCGGCAGTGGGCACGGCCCCCCAGCTCACCTCCAGCGAGTTGGTGTTGGCTCGGACCAGCTGCACTCTCGAAGGAGCCGGGGGTCGTTCTGTAAGAGGAAGGAGAGCCGGCGGTTAGGGAATCGAAGGAGATGGTCATTCGACTTCAGAGCCTGCCCGTCTACGAAGAAGAAAGGGCCGAGAGTTTCAGGTTTTTCCAGATCACCAACAACCTGTCCTGGTACCTCCCCCATGCCAACACCATGGTTAAGAAAGCCCCACCAATGCCTCTGCTTTCTCAGGGGCCTAAGGAAATTTGGCATGTCAGTTACGCCTCTCACCGACTTTTAGAGATGCACCATAGAAAGCTGCTTTCTGTATCACAGCTTGGTATGGGCTCCTGCTCTGCCCGAGGCTGCAAGGAATTATGAAAGGATGTGAACAAAGCCCAGTCCATTACGCAAACCAGCCTCCCATCCATCGACTCTGTCTAACCTTCTGCTGCCTCGGCAAAGCAGCCAGCATAATTAAAGACCCCACGCATCCCGGAAATACTCTCTTCCATTTTCTTCCTTCAGGAAAAAGATACAAAAGTCAGAGGTCACGTACCGACCAACTCAAGAACAGCTTCTTCCCTGCTACCATCAGACTTCTGGACAGACTTGCCTCGCATCAAGTCGATCTTTCTCTACACCCCAGCTATGACTGTAAGCACTCTCTCATTTTCTTCTCTATGAGCGGTACGCTTTGGCTGTATAGCATGCAAGAAACAATACTTTTCACTGTATCCCAATACTTCTGACTATAATAAACCAGACCAAAATCAGCGACAAGGGTGCACAGAGAAGGCACTTCCCTGCACTACCACCAGGAGGCCACAGTGTTTTGGGATGGTCACTGGACTAATCACTCAGAGACCCAGGGTAATGCTCTCAGGAGCCTGGGTTCGAATCCCACCCTGCCGGACGGTGAAATTTCAAATCAGTAAGGAAAAAACAAAGTGGAATTAGAAATTGAACGATGACCTGTGAAGCGATGGTGGACTGCAAATAACAAACCCCTCTGGCTCTCTCCATCTCCCCATCAATGCTACGTCTATAACTACACACACGATACACAAGTACAAAACCGTGCCGCCTCTCTCACACACACACACACACACACACACACACACACTCTGGCTCCACACTATGCCAACACTGCCCTCTCCAATTCCAATCATGTACTTGCCATCTATTGATAGTGAAGTCAATCCCCAAACAGCAGGCACTGCCGCCACTGCGCAGGCACGGAGAGGCAACGCTGTAGGCACAGGCGGCGCCACTTCCCCCACACACAAGCACATGTGATGCCACTATACACGATGTAGAGATGCCAGCGTTGGACTGGGGTAGTAAGTACTCAGTAAGAATTTAGCAACACCAATTTTAAATCCAACTGATTTATTTGATAGTAAATTTGTGAGCTTTCGTCACTCTGTGTCTTTGTCAGGCAAATGGAGTGTTCTGGTCTGCAATAGCACACATATCAACACAGACAGTTACAGATTGCTGATTAGAATGCGAATCCTTACATCTAACCTGCTATTCAAGTGTTAAAGTGGCTAACAATGTGTGTGAAGGGAATCCTGAGCATTGGTTAGAGAATTGTGTATTTTCTCCAGACAGCACAGTAAGTGAGGTTTTTTGCTAACCCAGGCAAGTTACGGGGGTTACAGATAGTGTGACATGAAGCCAAGATCCCTGTTAAGACCGTCCTCATGTGTGCGGAACCTTGGCTATCAGTCTCTGCTCAGCGACTTCCGCGTCGTCTATCGAAGGCCCCCTTGAAGAACATTTACCCGCAGGTCGGAGGCCGAATGCCCATGACTGCTGAAGTGTTCGCCCACAGGAAGGGAACTGTTTTGCCTGGTGATTGTTGAGCGATGCTCATTCATCCGCTGTCGTAGTGTCTGCATGGTCTCCCCAATGTACCATGCTTCGGGACATCCTTTCTTGCAACGTATTAGGTAGACAACGTTGGCCGAGTTGCAAGAGTATGTACCGTGTACCTGGTGAATGGTATCCTCACGTTTGATGATGTCGTCCATGTCTATGATCTGGCATGTCTTGCAGAGGTTGCTGTGGCAGGGTTGTGTGGTATTGTGGTCACTGTTCTCCTGAAGGTTGGGTAGTTTGCTGCGAACAATGATCTGTTTGAGGTTGTGCAGTTGTCTGAAAGCAAGAAATGGGGGGGTGGAGATGGCCTTAGCGAGATGTTCATCGTCATCAATGACATATTGAAGACTCCGGAGAAGATGTCGTAGTTTCTCCGCTCCGGGGAAGTACTGGACAACAAAGGGTACTCTGTCCACCGTGTCCCGTGTTTGTCTTCTGAGGAGGTCAGTGCGGTTTATCATTGTGGCACGTCGGAACTGTCGATCGAAGAGTCGAGCGCCATATCCTGTTCTCACGAGGGCATCCTTCAGTGTCTGGAGGTGTCTGTCACGATCCTCCTCATCTGAGCAAATTCTGTGTATACGGAGGGCTTGTCCATAGAGAATGGCTTCTTTAACGTGTCTAGGGTGGAAGCTGGAGAAGTGGAGCATTGTGAGGTTGTCTGTCGGTTTGCGGTACAGTGAGGTGCTGAGGTGACCGTCCTTGATGGAGATGCGTGTGTCCAAGAATGCAACTGATTCTGGAGAATAGTCCATGGTGAGTCTGATGGTGGGATGGAACTTGTTGATATCATCATACAGTTGTTTCAATGATTGTTCACCATGAGTCCAAAGGAAAAAGATGTCATCAATGTATCTAGTATATAACCTTGGTTGAAGATCTCGTGTGGTGAAGAAGTCTTGTTCGAACCTGTGCATGAAGATGTTGGCATACTGAGGTGCAAATTTGGCCCCCATGGCTGTTCCATGTGTCTGGATGAAAAGCTGATTGTTGAAGGTGAAGACATTGTGGTCCAAGATGAAGCAGATGAGTTGTAAAATTGCATCCGGAAACTGGTAGTTGTTGGCATTGAGTACTGAGGCAGTTGCAGCAATACCATCGTCGTGGGGGATGTTGGTGTAGAGCACCGAGGTATCCATTGTGACAAGGAGTGTCCCTGGTTCAACTGCTCCATGTGTGCTGAGTTTCTGTAGGAAGTCCGTAGTGTCAAGACAAAAGCTGGAGGCTCATTGTACGATGGGTTTCAGGATGCCCTCGATATAGCCGGAGAGGTTCTCACACAGGGTCCCATTGCCCGATACGATGGGACGGCCGGGTATGTTTGCCTTGTGTATCTTTGGGAGGCAGTAGAGATCTCCAATGCGGGGAGTACGTGGAATGAGAGCCTGGACGGTGCTCTGAAGGTCCGGATCAAAGGTTTTGATCAGAGTGTTGAGTTGACGAGTGTGTCCTTTGGTCGGATCTGCTGGTAACTGTCTGTAGTGTTTCTCATTGTTTAGTTGTCGGTACAATTCTTCACAGTAGTCCGTTCTGTTCAGTATGACGGTGGCGCCTCCTTTGTCTGCTGGTTTGATGACAATGTTGCGGTTGGTCTTGAGAGCACGGACGGCCTTGCTTTGTGCTTGGGTGATGTTCGGGACTGTCTTGTAAGTGCGGTTGATGAATCTGGTGTTCACGCACCTCCTGATGGTTTGGGCATACATGTCCAGTCGGGGGCAGTCCGGAGGAGTCCAATTGGGTTCATTCCAGAATTATTCTCATTGAATTATTCTCCAGAATCAGTTGCATTCTTGCACAGACGCATCTCCATCAAGGACGGTCACCTCAGCACCTCACTGTACCGCAAACCGACAGACAACCTCACAATGCTCCACTTCTCCAGCTTCCACCTAGACACGTTAAAGAAGCCATTCCCTATGGACAAGCCCTCCGTATACACAGAATTTGCTCAGATGAGGAGGATCGTGACCGACACCTCCAGACACTGAAGGATGCCCTCGTGAGAACAGGATATGGCGCTCGACTCATCGATCGACAGTTCCGACGTGCCACAACGATAAACCGCACTGACTTCCTCAGAAGACGAACACGGGACACGGTGGACAGAGTACCCTCTGTTGTCCAGTACTTCCCCGGAGCGGAGAAGCTACGACATCTTCTCCGGAGTCTTCAACATATCATTGATGATGATGAACATCTCACTAGGGCCATCCCCACCCCCCCACTTCTTGCTTTCAGACAACCGCACAACCTCAAACAGATCATTGTTTGCAGCAAACTACCCAACCTTCAGGAGAACAGTGACCACAATACCACACAACCCTGCTACAGCAACCTCTGCAAGACATGCCGGATCATAGACATGGACGACATCATCAAACGTGAGGATACCATTCACTAGGTGCACGGTACATACTCTTGCAACTCGGCCAACGTTGTCTACCTAATACGTTGCAAGAAAGGATGTCCCAAAGCATGGTACATTGGGAAGACCATGCAGACACTACGACAGCGGATGAATGAGCATCGCTCAACAATCACCAGGCAAAACAGTTCCCTTCCTGTGGGCGAACACTTCAGCAGTCATGGGCATTCGGCCTCCGACCTGCGGGTGGATGTTCTTCAGGGGGGCCTTCGTGACACACGGCGGCGCGGAGTCGCTGAGCGGAGACTGATGGCCAGGTTCAGCACACATGAGGACGGTCTTAATAGGGATCTTGGCTTCATGACACACTATCTGTAACCCCCGTGACTTGCCTGGATTAGCAAAAAACCTCACTTACTGTGCTGTCTGGAGAAAGTACACAATTCTCTAACCAATGCTCAGGATTCCCTTCACACACATTGTTAGCCACTTTAACACTTGAATAACAGGTTAGATGTAAGGATTCGCATTCTAGTCAGCAATCTGTGACTGTCTGTGTTGATATGTGTGCTATTGCAGACCAGAACACTGCATTTGCCTGATGAAGACACAAAAGTGTCAAAAGCTTGCAAATTTACTATCAAATAAATCGGTTGGATTTAAAATTGGTGTTGCTAGATTCTTACTGAGTTCATTCCACTATGCAGGCACACACACAACCAGCTAGGAAGGGAGAGAGGGAGTCGAGTTACTTATCATGTAACTGACATTTACTTCCCTCTCATAGTTCCTGAGTCCCATTCTCTTCATAGAATCCTTACAGTGCTGAAGGAGGCCATTCGGCCCATCGAAACTGCACCGAGTACAATCCCATCCAGGCTCGGCCTTCTTAACCCCATGTCCTTACCCTGTCAGTCCCCCGGCACAGGGTCAATTTAGCACAGCCAATCCACTCAATCAGCACAACTTTTAGGCTGTGGGAGGAAACCAGAGCAACCGGAGGAAACCCACGCAGATATGGGGAGAATGTGCAGGCTCCTCACAGACAGTGACCCGAAGCCGGGAGTCGAACCTGGATCCCTGGAGCTGTGAGGCAGCAGTGCTACCTCACTGTGCCACCATGTCGCCCCTCTTGTCTAAACTGACTGGAGGAGTTGCGGGAGGTTTGAGTTTCTGGTGAAAGCTCCGCCGACTCCCAAAACAGGGCTGACGAGTGACCTATCGGAAGAAAGCAGCCAAGGTGTCGCCTCCATTTTTCATCATCTAGCACGCTCCCTGGAGCTGGTGTGTTCCCACACACACGCCTGGGGGACTGGCCGGCGGGGCAAACCCTCCCACAGTCGAGGTTCAACCGCTTCCTCACAGACTTACTCAGGGTGTGGTATAGCAGTGAAAAGTGCCACGAGTCCCTAGCTGGAGATGCGTTCCTGCTATCGATAAGAGCACCCAAACCAGCTGACTGTCTGAGAGGAGCTGGGAGAGTCTGTGATTCTGCTGTCTTGGAAAATCAGCCAGTTTTGATGTCCCAGCGTCTGCCTGTTATTTCTTCAATATCTAATCATTTGAATCAACACAACCAATGGAGGGTGCAAGGGGTGGCAGAAGGGAGAGGAGAAGCAAATGTTGGCTGGGGGACAGAGAGAGAGAGAGAGAGAGCAGAGGATCGGAGCAGGGAGAGAGAGAGAGAGAGCGGAGGACTGAGGCGGGGAGAGAGAGAGAGCAGAGGATCGGAGCAGGGAGAGAGAGAGAGAGCGGAGGACTGAAGTGGGGAGAGAGAGAGAGAGGGAGAGAGCGAGCGGGGAGGACTGGGGTGGAGAGAGAAGGCACAGAGGATCGGAGCAGGGGGAGAGAGAGAGAGAGAAAAAATGAAGGACCGAGGTAGGGAGGGAGAGCAAGTGGAGATTCAGCTCCTGCCTACCTGTCTCCAGGTACCACAGGTCCTTGCAGCACACCTGATTGTTCCAAGCTTTCCTGTATCCGTCCCTGCCACTCCAGATGTAGAGCCGAGAGTTCACCGCCACAGAACAGTGACCGGCCCGGGCGCGGGGCAGGTTATCCTCCTGTGCATCCATGACAACAGGCTCCCAGGTCATCGTGTCTGTCAGGAGGGAGAGGAAGGCGGAGAAAGATCTTCTTAATTAAAAAATTAAATTTTAAAATCAGGAGGTCAGTCAGAGAGAGAGACAGAGAGAGAGAGAGAGACAGAGAGAGAGACAGAGAGAGAGAGAGAGAGAGAGAGAGAGAGAGAGAGAGAGAGACAGAAGAGAGAGAGAGAGACAGAGAGAGAGAGAGAGAGAGGACAGAAGAGAGAGAGAGAGGAGACAGAGAGAGAGAGAGAGACAGAGAGAGAGAGGACAGAGAGAGAGAGAAGAGAGAGAGAGACAAGAGAGAGAGAGAAGAGAGAGAGGAGAGACAGAGAGAGGGAGAGAGACAGAGAGAGAGAGACAGAGAGAGAGAGAGACAGAGAGAGAGAGAGACAGAGAGAGAGAGAGACAGAGAGAGACAGAGACAGAGAGACAGAGACAGAGAGACAGAGAGACAGAGAGACAGAGAGAAGAGAGACAGAGAGAGAGAGAGAGGCTTATATTCCTGACTGACCCAGACGGTGGCAGTATTGCGCACACAAAGTTCCCACGTTCCTGCTGGGGTTTGAGTCGGAGGCTCAGAGGGGGAGGAGAGGGGTAGGGGGGTGGGGGGAGGGGGTAGGGGGGGTGGGGAGGTGAGGGGTAGTGGGGAAGTGGGGCGGGGCGGGGAGGGGTAGTGGGGCGGGGAGGGGGAGTGGGGCGGGGAGGTGAGAAGGGTAGTGGGGCGGGGAGGGGAGAGAGATAGGGGGTGGGCGGGAGACAGCAGAGTAGGAAGTGAGCAGGGAAGAAGAGGCAGCCATACATACCCAGATTGAGACAGGCCAGTGTGTTGGTACACTTCCATTCCTTCTCGTGTGTCGCCACCTTCACATCATCCATGACTAACGGGACCCAGCCACCAAACACGTACATTCTGGGAGGGAGAAAACTGATTTATATCGGATTTTAAACCACACAAACACACCCTTCATCCCAACCCACTTTTAACAGAGCTGGTGGCGGGTGAGTGTGTGTGTGCACGTGCGTGTTTGTGTGTGTGAAAGAAGGAGTGTACAAGGGATGCAAAACAGAGTCTGTGTCCAGACAAAGGGCAGCGAAGGACATGAAATGAAAACAGATAGACACACACTCAGAACCAATGTTTTTTAACACAACAGCCCACTGCCTGGGAGGTAGAAGATTCACTTACTTATTGTCGACAGTGGTGGCAGAGTGCAGGCTACGAGGAAGCGGGGAAACACCATTCACGTTGGGTTTGTTCCACGTTAGCGTATCTAGAGAAAGAACAAGCAAAAACGCTAACTTCCTTGTTTCCGGAGCAGAACTGAAGCATCCCGATAGTCCCACAGCTGCACATCACCGTTCCAAAACCTCAAATCATTCAAGCACCTTGCTGGCAAATAACAAGCCCGCTGCGGGACGGCACAACTAAAACTCACTCAGTCCATCGTGTTAGGGCTAGCTATGAGAGAGCCAGAAAGTCAACCCCATTTCCCTGCCCTCTCTGCACAGCAACAAGGAGTATCCCCTTTCTACTTCCTCTGCACCATTCCCATCAAACATTCCCAGGACAGGTACAGCACAGGGTTAGATACAGAGTAAAGCTCCCTCTACACTGTCCGCCATCAAACTCTCCCAGGACAGGTACAGCACAGGGTTAGATACAGAGTAAAGCTCCCTCTACACTGTCTGCCATCAAACTCTCCCAGGACAGGTACAGCTCTCTTTACACTGACCCTGGCAGCAAAATCCTCACATTATGCGGCTGTTAATTGAATGAAGTGGCTTTTTCCTTACCAATGTTTAAAGTCCAGAGATCGCCAAGCCGACACCCACTCATCCCTCCGTAGATGACCAGCTTGGATTTCTTGACCTCCTTGTCAGTGTAAATGACCGCAGTGTGAGACTCCCGCGGAGGGGGAAGGACTCCATAGGTGATGGGATTGTCCCAACCCAGCACACCCGAGCCAGGCCTCAGCTCCAGGATGTAAACATCGTTCAAATATCTGCAGACAGAGGGGCAGAGACAGAGGGGGGGGGAGGACAGAGAGAAAGGCAGATGGAGGGGTTGACATGGGCAGGGAAGGAAATTGCAGAGGATAGAGAGAAAGAAAGCAAGGAGTAGGGGGAGCAATAGAAAGATTCAGAGACGTTGCAAGATGGGTAGAGAATGATATAGTGTGGGAGAGAAAGGAAAAGGACAGAAAGGGAAAGGGTGATGGGATAAGGAGATGAACAAATCATTCAGCAACTCCACTGGAAACTAACAGTAAATAGAAAACACTCACCCTGAAAGCAGCCATGGTCAAATCAGTGGGACAGTGAGACAATCTGAAAACACGTTCAGAGACAGGAGCTTTTATTTCGAGCCCCTTGTCTCCCCTGCTCCGTTATGAATACGATTCCAACACTGTCCCCATACACCAAGCACAAGGCCTCTTTCAGCCCCCAACCCCACTGCACTCACTGGCTTCAACTCCAACAGCAACTACTGGCATTCCCCATTACCCTGCAGCTATTGACGTCTACACTCTGTCACCATGTGACACTACGTCACTGACAGAGAGATAGAGCACTGATCAAAAACTCAAAAGAAGCTCAATGGTCGAGTTTGCATTTTTGCATTCAAATCTCTCCACCTTCTCTCCCTATACTTATAACCCCCTCCAGCCCCTACAACCCTCCTATCTCCGTAACTCCTCCAGCCCCTACAACCCTCCCTATCTCTGTAACTCCTCCAGCCCCTACAACCCTCCCTATCTCTGTAATCTCCTCCAGCTCCTACACTCCCTCCCTATATCTGTAACCCCCTCCAGCACCCTACAACCCTCCCTATTTCTGTAACATCCTCCAGCCACATCACCCCTCCTATCTCTGTCTTGGAAGGAGGACCTACCTCTCTCTCTCTCTCTCTGTCTCTCCCCCAATTTATGATTTTGCTGAAAACCTGCCCGAGTTTCTCAATAGCCTCTCTCCAATAGGAGCTCGTGCAGCACTGGGTTCAAGCTCTGCGTCCAGCGAAGTGCTTTGGAACAGGCAGTAAGATCCCCGCTTCCTTCTCGCACACCCAGGATTCCCACATCACATTCCCCCCCCCCCCGTTCCTTACCGTGGAATGTTGTTCTTGGGGTCCTCGCTGTCATTGGCCAATCCTCCAAACAGGTAGCACTTGTTTCCAACCAAGGAGAAACTGTGTCCCAGCCGCGGGCAGGGCAACGACCCATTCTTGGGAGGCTTAGGCTTCAGCTTCTTCCACTCCCACCGACTAGCCTGTGCAGAGAGAAAGGAAGTCTGTTACCCCAACAGTTGGACCTCTCACACACAGCGCTCCCAGCAATTGTATATGTGCCTGCCTCTCTCCCTTTATTTACGAGGGCAGCACAGTGGCACAGTAGGTTAGCGCTGCTGCCTCACAGGGCCAGGAATCTGGGTTCAATTCCAGCCTCGGCTCACTGTCTGTGCAGAGTTTGCACATTCTCCCCGTGTCTGCATGGGTTTCGTCCAGGTGCTCCGGTTTCTTCCCAAAGTCCAAAGATGTGCAGGTTAGGTGGATTAGCCGTGCTAAGTTGCCCCTTAATGTTAGGGGAACAAGTTAGGTTAAACGTATGGGGTTATTTGGATAGGCCTGGGTGGGATTGTGGTCAGTGCAGGCTCAATGGGCCAGAGAGATTTTGAGAGAGAGACAGACTGGGAGAGAAAGAGATGGGCCAGAGGTAGGGGTGCGGCTGGAGGGAGTGGAAGAGAAGGAGGAGGAGGAAGAGGAGAGAGAGAGGAGAGAGAGGCTGCGGGCGAGGGGGGCGATAAATGAACTGAATGAACAGCGAGGGCAGACCGTGATGGCGAATGCGATCGAGAAGCCGGAGTGAGTCCGCTGTGTGCTGAGTGCAGGAAGCTGGTACCTGGAGCTCGTACAGGTCGTTGCTGTATTTGCCATATTCCACCATGCCCCCGAAGACCAGCAGGCGGGTGCCGTCACACACAAAACCATAGGCTGCACAGCCGGGCGGAATGTCCCCTCGCACCGCCGGGATAAACCACTGGTTCGTAGCTGTGGGAGAAAAGAGAAAGGGAGGACGTGAAACTGGAACCCTGCACACAGAGAGCGAGGGAGCTCAGTAACCCTGCTACACCCAGCTACAGGGAGGCCAAATCAACAGCACGCACGCGAGTGCACTTATCCGTGTCTGTGCACACACGTGCGCATGTACATGTCTGTGTGTACGTATGTATGCACGTATGCATGTCCCCTCTCTCCGGGAACCCATGCTGATAAGCCCACGTTACACAGTGCTGCCTTTCTTACAGGGCATGCTGATTGTCTCCTCCCCCCCCCCACCTCATCCCCCCGCCACCTTGCGTGAACACAGAAGACCCCAGGGTCTCTATATTGAAGTGCAGGGGTTGGGGGGGGGGGGATGAGGCAGATCCATTCCCCCCATATCACAAATCTAACATTTACCTCAGAACAGTGAATCGGGAGGCAATTAAATGCACAGCCCCAATTCATCCCCTCCCCAATTTATGAATCCCCTGTATTTTGCTGTCACCTTTCCACACCAGCAGAGATATGTCCCCCTACCTACCCCCTTATCTGAGGAAGCATATCCTTGCTACAGAAGGAGTGCAGCAAAGGGTTTACCAGACTGATTTAAAATTCCTTCACCCAGAGGGTGGAGAATGTGTGGAATTTGCTACCACAGAAAGTATTGTCAAAATATTGTGTGATTTTAAGAAGGAATTCGATCCGGCTCTTGGGGCTAAAGGGATTGAAGAGGAAAGGAGGGGAAATCAGGATGTTGGATTTAATGATCAGCCATGATCAAAATGAATGGCGGAGCAGGCTCAAAGGTCTACCCCGCTTCCATTTTCTACATTTCCACTTGGTGGGTGAGCCGAGAACTAGAGAGCACAATTTCAAAATCAAGCCCCTTCGGATGAAGATGAGGGTTGTGAATCTTTGGAGTTGTCTATCCCAGAGGGCTGAGGAAGCTCGCTGAGTGTGTCTGCAGCAGAGATTGACAGATTTCTGATTAACAGTGATGGAGAGAGTAGTGAGGATAGTGTGGGTAAAAGTGTCTGATCAACCATGATCTATCAAGTGGCAGAATAGGCTCGACGGGATGAATGGTCTCCTCCTTCAGCACAGAGGAGGCACAGCAGATTTACAGTCAGTTTGCAACGACCCCAAACAAGGGGGCAATTATGGATGGGCAACAAATCCCTAATTGCCACGGCGACTCCCTCTGCCACATCCCCAGGAAGGAATAAAAATATCACACAGCTCAAACCTTTCTACAGTGTGGGGTTAGAGACAGAGTAAAGCTCCCTCTACACTGTCCGCCATCAAACACTCCCAGGGCAGGTACAGCACAGGGTTAGAGCCATCCAGATGGCAGCTGCTTTGAGCTTCTCATGCAGTGAATGGGCACAGATTATTAAGCCTCTACCTGTGTGTTCATCCTATCAGTAAACGGACAGCCTCTGGTCTATGTTTGGGAGCAGACAGTGGGAGTGGGAGCAGACAGCGGGAGCAGGGAGTGGAGGGGAGGGGAAGGGTCACGACTTCATAGTTAATGCCTTCGTAGGCATTCAAAAGGAAGGTTTTGTTCACTGGTTAATGAATTTCTGTTTGCTATGCCAGGAAATAAATACTTGAAAGTAAATGTGGCTCCCAGAGCAGATCAGAGGCTGGGAATCCTGCGGAGAGTAACTCACCTCCTAACTCCCCCTGAGGCCTGTCCACCATCTACACGGCACAAGTCAGGAGTGTGATGGAAAACTCTCCCACTCGCCCTGAATAAGTGCGGCTCCGACAACATTCGAGAAGCTCAACACCATCCGGGACAAAGCAATCCCCACTCAGTCGACACACTAACCACCCACCCTTGACATTCACTCCCTCCCCCACTGATGCACAGCAGCAGCAGTGTGTACCGTCTACAAGATGCACTGCAGTAACTCGCCAAGGCTCCTTTGACAGTGCCACCCAAACCTACCATCTCTACCCCCTAGAAGGACAAGGGCAGCATGGGAAACACCCACTGTCTGCAAGCTTCCCCGTCCGAGCACACACATGCCGCATGCATGCGTACACCATCCTGAGTTAGAAATATATTGGCCATTCCTTCACTGTGACTGGGTCAAAATCCTGGAACTCCCTCCCTAACAGCACTGTGGGTGTACCTACACCACATGGGACTGCGGCGGGTTCAAGATGGTGATTCACCCAACACCTTCCCAAGGGGCAATTAGGGATGGGGATAAACACTGGGCCCGGCCAGCCATGCCCACATTCTGCTCAGAAATCAAGGAATAATAATAAGGAAGAGATAATGGTCAGCATGGTCTAATGGAATGGTGGAGACATTCTGATGGGCTGAATAGCCTCCCCCTGTGCTTCCCACTGCTCTCAATGTTCTGTCGGCTGCCTTGTCAATATCTCAGCTCCCAGTGAGAAGAGGAAGTGTTCTCAGATGTCCATATTTAGGCTGATCAATCTGAAATGGAGTTGGAGGGGGGACTTGATGCCTTCAGTTGCCAGCACAGCACAGTTCCCTGGGTAGCCACCCTGAAGATGTTTCAGTGCAGTTCCCGGAGACTTATAGATGAGCGGCACAGACAAGCAAACCAAGGAATGGCACAGTGTTTAGCACTGCTGCCTCACAGCGCCAGGAACACAGGTTCAATTCCCAGTTTGGATCACTGTCTGTGCAGAGTCTGCATGTTCTCCCCATGTCTGTGTGGGGTTTCCTCCGGTTTCCACCCACACTCCGAAGATGTACGGGTTTGGTGGACTGGCCATGCTAAATTGCTCCTTAGTGTCCAAAGAAGTGTAGGCTAGAGGGAAGTAGTGGGATAAACATGGGGCAGGATTGCAGTTCTAGGGCAGGGAGTAGGTAAGAGGCTCCTTCAAGAGAATCGGTGCAGACACAATTGGCCGAATGGTCTCATTCTGCATTGTAGGGATCCTATAATTCTGTAAGTAAAACTCTGACAATCACAATGTGGTAACCACAACAGCAGATGTGGGTGGCAATGTAGGTGAACCTCATTAATAAGTAATGGTTATAACTGGACAAGCATATTGAGATTGTAACTAGGTAACTATTCACCAGTCGATGAAGCAATCAGAACTATTAGTTGTAATTGGATATCAATTACTTCAGAACAAACATACATTCGATTGGTATATGTCTAAAGATAAGCAAAGGTATAATTGTTCATGCCACATATACCACTCGTGGAAGACAAACTTCCTCGCTATTGGACATAGAAAAGCCAATTTAAAACTCCAAAAGCTTTGTCTGATCTATCTAATTTTGCCGCAGACCGGCCAAATTCCACATCATGTGCAGCAGGGTTGGACCTTGCTGACCTCCACCCCAGCGACTTGAGCATGCAAAGCCCAGCCAACAGCGAGTGAGTGCCATACGGCCAAAGGTGTCAGGAGCATTGCTACAGTAAACACCCAGATTCCCGTCCCCATCAACAGAGCTGTCATTGCTCTGCCCAGTGCTCCACCCTCGTCCCGTATCTACAGAGCAGACTCAGACATCCCCTCATATTCACATTGCAGTTACATCTAAACGAGGGTAGGGCAATATCAGGGTCAACATAATCCTCAAAGCAAAAGATCCAAAGCTTAGAGAACTCTCTATTCCTGAACTTAAAGGCAAACTTTATAAGTGGGCAAATCTCCAGGTCCAGATGAATTGTGCCCTAGGCTGCTGTGGGAGGCGAGGGAGGAAATTACAGCAGCTCTGACCCAAATTTTCAGTTCCTTTCTGGCAACGGGAGAGGTGTCAGATGATCGGAGCACAGCTAATGTGGCTCCGCTATTTAAGAAGGATTGTAGAGATAAACAAGCGAACGACAAACCAATGAGTCTCACATCAGTGGTAGAGAAACTTCTGAAGGGGAGCATCTGTCTCCATTTGGAGAAGCAGAGCTTGATCAGGGACAATTAGCGTGGCTTTGTTAAAGGAAGGTCATACCTAACAAATTTGATTGAACTTTTTGACGATGCAACCAGGTATGTAGACAAGGGTGGTGCAGTCAATGTCGTTTACATAGATTTCAGGTCCCACATGGGAGTTTTGTAAAAAAGGTAAATTCACATGGGAGACAGGGTAATTTGATAAAGTGGATTGAAAATTGGCTCAGTTGTGGGAGACAGGGCGTGATGACAGAAGGCTGGTTTAGTGACCAAAAGCCAGTGTCCAGTGGTGTTCTGTAGGAATCTGTGCTGGACTTCTATTATCAGTATTTATATAAACGATATATACAACAATGTGGATGGTAGCATCAGTAAGTTTGTGGATGTTACAAAGATTAGCTGGGTGGTTAATAGTGAGGCTGAGTGCCTTGGGCTACAAGAAGATATAGACGGAATGGTCAAATGGGCTTAAGTGGCAGATGGAATTTAACCCTGAAAGTGTGAGGTGATACACTTTGGAAGGAATAATTTGACACTAGGAAGTTCTGAGGAACAAAGGGACCTTGGCGTGTTTCTCCACAGATCTCTGAAGGCGGAAGGACATGTCAATAGGGTGGTGAAAAAAACAACATATGGGACATTGCCTTTATCAATCAGAGCATAGACTACAAAAGCAGGAAAATCATATTGGAGAACTTGGTGAGGCCACAGCTGGAGTACTGTGTACTATTCTGGTCGTCACATTATAGGAAGGATGTGATTGCACTGGAGGGGATGCAGAGGAGATTCACCAGGATGCTGACTGGGATAGAACAGTTAGGAGGTTGGGGGAGGCTTGGATTGTTTTTGTTGGAGCAGAGAAGCCTGAGGGGGTGACATGATCAAGGTATACAAGATTTTGAGGGACATGAAAATACTTGAAGGATTTGGGACAGCACAGTGGTTAGTGCTGCTGCCTCACAGCATTAAGGACCCAGGTTCGATTCTGGTCTCAGGTGACTGTGTGAAGTATGCATGTTCTGCCCATGTCTGTATGGGTTTCCTCTGGGTGCTCTCCAAGGGAATGGATAAGGAGCAGCTGTTAGAGGGTCAGTCGCGAGGGGACACAGGTTCAAGATGAGGGGCAGGATGTTGGGGGGTGGGGCTGAGGAAAAGCTTTTTTGATCCAGAAGGTGGTGAGGTTCTGGAATGCACTGCCTGGGAGGAGGGTAGCCTCACATCCTTTAAAAAGTACTTGGATGAGCACTTGGCACATCATAACATTTAGAGCTTTGCACCCAAGTGCTCGCAGATGGGATTAGGTGGAAGGTCAGGTGTTTCTAATGTGCTGATGCTAATTAGATGGGCCGAAAGGTCTCTTCTGCACTGTAAGATTCTATGATTTACTAATCTCTATCGTACATAGGGAGGAAGTGTTAGAGCTTCGAGATAGCATTAAAACTGATAAATCTCTGGGGCCTGAAGGCATTTATCCCAGGCTGCTTAAGGAGGTGCGAGGTGAAATTGATGGGCCTCTGACGCAAATCTTTGTCTCTTCTTTGGACACAGGTGAGGTCCCAGAGGACTGGAGAATAGCCAATGTTGTACCGTTGTTTAAAAAGGGTAGTAGGGATAACCCTGAAAATTATAGGCCGGTGAGTTTGACATCAATGGTAGGGAAGCTGTTGGAGGGGATTCTTAGAGATAGGACGTATAGGCACTTAGAGCATTGTGATCTGATTAGGGATACTCAGCATGGCTTTGTTAAAGGGAGGTCGTGCCTTACAAATCTGGTAGAATTTTCTGAGGTGACAAAAATGGTCGACGAAAGGCGAGCCGTTGATGTCGTCTATTTGGATTTCAGTAAGGCGTTTGACAAAGTCCCTCATGGGAGGTTAGTTGAGAAGGTCAAGACTCATGGGATACAAGGACAGGTAGCTAGATGGATAAGTAACTGGCTTAGTAGTAGGAGACAGAGAGTAATAGTGGAGGGGTGTTTTCTAAGCTGGAGGTCAGTCACTAGTGGTGTGCCGCAGGGCTCGGTACTGGGACCTCTTCTATTTGTAATATATACATACATGACTTGGAAGAGGGAGTAAGTGGAGTGATCAGCAAGTTTGCAGACGATACAAAGATGGTGGACTTGCAGATAGTGAGGAGCATTGTCAGGCGATGCAGCAGGACATAGATAGGCTGGTAGCTTGGGCAGATAGATGCAGATGGAATTCAATCCTGATAAATGGGAGGTGATGCATTTTTGGGAGAAAGAATGTAGGGGGGGGGGGAGGTATATGATAAAGGGTAGACCTATTAAGAGTATAGAAACACAGAGGGACCTGGGGGTGCAGGTGAACAAGTCTCTGAAGGTGGCAGAGCAAGTGGAGAAGGTTGTGAAGAAAGCATATAGTATGCTAGCCTTTATAGGAAGGGGTATAGAGTACAAGAGCTGGCCTTTAATGTTGCAGTTGTATAAAACATTGGTTAGACCTCATTTGGAATACTGCGTCCAGTTCTGGTCACCTTACTACCGGAAGAACATGAAGACTCTGGAGAGAGTGCAGAGGAGGTTTACCAGGATGCTGCCTGGTATGAAAAGTCTGAGTTACCAGGAGAGGTTACGCAAATTGGGACTGTTTTCCTTAGAAAGATGTAGCTTAGAGGAGATCTGATAGAGGTGTACAAGATTATGAGGGGTATGGATAAACAGGGTTAAGCTTTTTCCTAGGATGAACTCAAATACCACGAGGGGTCACGGGCTTGGGGTGAGGGGGGTAAGATATAATTTGGATGCTAGAGGGAGCTTTTTAACACAGAGGGTGGTGGGGATATGGAATGTGCTGCCAAGTAAAGTGGTGGAGGCAGGCACTCTGGAGTTATTTAAGAAATACTTAGATGGGCACATGAACAGAATGGGAATGGAGGGATATAGAAAACTGATTTAAAATAGGGACTTGAGCCTCGGGAATCCCTGGGAAGTGTGTAAATAGATGATGATATTGAGGTACTTGTTCTTATCTGACAGATGCTTTGATCCACCTTGTTGTCTAGCGAGGGGCATACATGTGATGGGTCGTGAAAGGGCTGCTCTTGGATTTTTTTTTAAGAGTATCCTAGTGCTTCACATCGTTAGTGTACGCTTGACCTGGACCATTTGATGGGCAACACGACAGCTCAGTGACTATCGCTGTGCTGTGCAGGTACATGGATTTGGGCCTGTGTCTGTGGGAGTTTGCGCATTCTCCCCGTGCTTGCGTGGGTTTTCTCCGGGTGCTCCGGTTTCCTCCCACATCCCAAAGATGTGCTCTTAGGCTAATTGGCAAAACAAATTCTCCCTAAATTGTCTCAAATTTGGTTTTTAATCCATAGATCTATAAACATTGACAGGGATCACGGGTAGAGGTGGGAACATTGTGGCGGCAGCATGGGCTCGTTGGGCCGAAGGGTCTGTTTCCCGTGCTGTTTTGTTCTTTGTTCTTTATATGCTCAATGACTGAGTGTCCAGGGTCCCTTGGCATAGAGAACTCCAAAGATTCACCAATGCCTTGAGATTGTGTCACCTGCTTCTAACGCAGTCTCTCCAGTCAGGGCAAACACAAACATCCTGCCTGTATCAACCCTTGGGTCAAAGAATCACGATGTGGAGATGCCAGCATTGGAGTAAACACAGTAAGAAGTCTCACAACACTAGGTTAAAGTCTAACAGGTTTATTTGGTAGCAAAAGCCACTAGCTTTTGGGCCTCTGACCCTTTGTCAGGTGAAAGGAGAACTCACTAGCAAAAGCCACTAGTTTTCGGGCCTCTGAGCGGAGAGTTTTCCACTCACCTGACAAAGGGTCAGAGGCCCAAAAGCTAGTGGCTTTTGCTACCAAACAAACCTGTTAGACTTTAATCTGGTGTTGTGAGACTTCATAGAATCACTACAATGCAGGAGGCTATTTGTCCTGATCTGCACTGAAGTTCCGACAGAACATCCGATTCAACCACCAAACCTCCCCTTCCCCAATCTTGTATCCCCACACAGTATCCAGACTAATCCCCTAACTGACACATCTTTGGAAACTAAAGGGCCAATTTATCATGGCCAATCCACCTAACCTGTACACCTTTGGACTGTAGGAGGACATACAGACACAGGGAGAATGTGCAGACTCCACACAGACAGTGGCCCAATCCTGGATCCCTGGCGCCGTGAGACTGCAGTGCTAACCACTGTGCCCAATCTTCTCAATCGCTCCTCGTGAGACAATCCCACCATCCCAGGGATTAGGCTGGTGAAACTTCATTCAGTTTACTTTGACACAGAGAATGGAACTGCGCACACTACACTCCAGCTGAGCTCATACCAAGGCTCAATACAACGGCAGTTATTCCTGTACTCAAATCTCATCACAATGAAGGCTAAAGCACTATTTGCCGAAGTGTTTGCTGCAGCTTCTGGCTTTTAGCAATTCACGAGCAAGGCCATAACATCAAATCTAAAATCAAAACTGAGGACAGTTGTGTTAAAATGTTTTATGTTGTCATTCAGTTTAACTGGAATTATTTGAAATTGCCAATCGCGTATTAAGAAAATGCAACTTGTGACACAGAAACAATTTGCAAAATCAAAGTGTGCAAACCGAAGATAAAGAACACAAACAACTCCGCTTGCAAAATCAAACAAAAGTTGCAAAAATTTAGCACGAAAAATTTGCAAAAAAAATTGAAAATTTGCATGGGTGCCGGCGCCTGCAGGCCTGCACGGGAGCTAGTGCCAGAATTTGCAGAAACATGGATGCCGCAAACCTGCAAATGCCTGAATTCTGCAAAAAACGCGGATGCCACGAACATGTGGACACCGCAAAGCTGCAGGGTGCGGACTGCAGAATCAAGACACTTGCAGAAGCGTAGAGCCAGGAAATTTGCAAGCAAATGACCCTAGACATTTGCCAATAAAAGGCCTTGGAAATTTGCAAAAGAAAAGCCCCCTGAAATTGTAAGAAGACACCTCTCCCTCCACCTGATATTTTGTACAAAGCAAAAAACCGGAAAATGGCGTACGTGGAGAACCAGAAAATTTGAAAAGTATAGAAACAGTCGAACGAAAAGCAGGAGTGGAGAGCTGGGAAACGTGGAAATGTAAACAGGCAGACAGTAAAAGGTGGTGGGGGGGGGGTATATAGCACGAGGCTGCGTGAGTTTGCACTGTGCTAGGCAATGGGGGTTCGTGTCGAGAAAGGCAACGAGGGGGAGGTTTGCGCTGTGCCAAACAGGGGGGATGGGGGTGTTTGCATCATGCAAGGCAGTGGTGGTGGGGGGGGGTCACACTGTGCAAGGCATTTTGGGGGAGAAAAGGTTGCACCGTGCAAGGCATTGGTACTGGGGTGGGGAGGGGGGTTGTTGCACCATGCAAGTCATTGGGGCGGGGATGGGGGGTTTGCACCATGCAACGCACTGGGGGTATTTGCACCATGCAAGGCATTGCGGGAGGTGAAGTGGGGTGTGGGGTGGTGGGCTGGGGGTTGCACCATGCAAGGCAGTGAGGGGGGTGCGGTTTTGCACCATGCAAGGTAGTGGACGAGGGGGGGTGGTCACACAGTGAAAGGGAGTGGGAGGGGTTGGGTTTGCACCGTGCTAGGCAGTGGAGGGTGGGGGGTTTGCACCATACAAGGCAGTGGGGAGGGGGGGGGTTGGGTTTGCACCGTGCTAGACAGTGGGAGGCAGTTTGCACCATACAAGGCAGGGGGAGGTAGGTTTGCACCGTGCTAGGCTGTGGGGAGGTGGGTTTGCACCGCGTAGAGAGTGGTGAGGGTTGGGTTTGCACCATGCTAGGCAGTGGGGGGTGGGGGGGCAGTTTGCACCAAACAAGGCAGGAGGAAGTGGGTTTGCACCATGCAAGGCAGGGGGTTCCAAGGCAGTTGGCGGGAGGGGGGGGTTTGCAATGGCAAGGCAGGGGGGATTTGCAATGTGCAAGGCGGGGACAATGGCAGGGGGGATTTGCAATGTGCAAGGCAGGGGGATTGCAATGAGGCAGGGGGGATTTGCATGTGCAAGGCAGGGGGATTTGCAATGTGCAAGGCAGGGGGGATTTGCAATGTGCAAGGCAGGGGGATTTGCAATGTGCAAGGCAGGGGGGATTTGCAATGTGCAAGGCAGGGGGGATTTGCAATGTGCAAGGCAGGGGGGATTTGCAATGTGCAAGGCAGGGGGGATTTGCAATGTGCAAG
Organism: Sphyrna mokarran; assembly: GCA_024679065.1. Lineage (NCBI taxonomy): Eukaryota > Metazoa > Chordata > Chondrichthyes > Carcharhiniformes > Carcharhinidae > Sphyrna > Sphyrna mokarran. The sequence continues at coordinate 80,935,387 of JAGIQG010000013.1, read as the reverse complement.
GCAGGGGGGATTTGCAATGTGCAAGGCAGGGGGGATTTGCAATGTGCAAGGCGGGGGGGATTTGCAATGTGCAAGGCGGGGGAGCTGGCTCTTGGTTTGGCGCCAGTCTGTGGCGGCCGCCATCTTGTCGGGCGTGACGTCACGCAGGCCGCTGCTTCCCCCGGGCGCCGCCATGTTGTTATTACAACAACAACAAGGGAAATATGAATGATGGGCAACCTCCCCTCCCCCTTGCAGGTGGCGGCGGGGGGCGGGGGAGAATTTGCTATTGTTGCTTCTCCCTCCCTTTTCCCTTCCTGCCCAATTGTGTGTTATTCACCTCCCTCTCATTCCCTCATTACCCGTGTTGTAAACGTGCAGCTCGTCCACGATGCCCTCGTTGCCGCCGCCGAAGACCACCATCAGTTCTTTGATGGCCACGGCCCGGTGCCCGTGGCGGGGCCGGGGGACCGGCCCGCTCGAGCCCGCGACGCGCTTCCACTTCAGCATGGAAGCCGCCATCTTTCGGCGCGCGCAACCCAGCGAGCGACCCCGCCCCCGCCCGCTCGCCCCGAGGAGGAGGAGGAGGAGAAGAGGCTGACGGGAACCTGGAGGAATGACGCCGGGGCTGGAGGACCGAGCGGTCGGGGCGGGGAAGAGAATGACGGTATAGGAGACAACGTAAAGGGGGTGGGGGTGTGGCTTGGAGGTAGCTCAATCCCACGGACCGAGGGAGAGGATGACGGGAATCAGGAGGAATGGTTCGGGGCTGGAGGACCTCTCCCATTTAGTGTGAGACTTCAGTTAGGATATTAGGCTATGTACCTTGTGATTTCAGTGAGGATAGTGGGAGCGTTAAGTGTGAGATTACTTTCATAATAGTAAGGCTGTTTATTGTGATATTTTAGTTTCGTACGGGATTCCTATGAGGACACAGCAATTCAGTTCTCTCTCGCGCAGCTGCCAGGAGAGGAGGCGGAGTGGATGATGGGATGGAGGAGGAGTCAGTCTATGGGGCGGGGCTGGAGGACCTGTCCCGACTACCTCCTCCCGCTCTCTCAACAGTTCTCCCTACCGCCTCTACCCTTCGGGAAGCTTGAATTAAAAATATATTCAGAATAAAAATAGAAAATCACATCTTTATGCAAAGATTATATATTCAAAAAATATGTAATCTACTTATCTATCGAACCAAACATATTTTTGTGAGGGGATGATATGAACGTGGAGGAATGCCAGGGAGCGGGACTGGAGGATTCAACTCAGGTCCTGCCCCTTCCTTAACACTCTCAGGATCAGTCTCTAAACCGCCAAAATTTAAATAGTGTCTTCAGAATAAAATTAGGAAATCGTGTTGTGTTTACAAATTACATACGAGGAAGAAATTAAATGTTACTACTACGCACGATATGTCAAATGGTAAACATTACTCAAGGGAAGAGGATGATGAGGAGGAAGAGGCCGGGACGCAAGGCTGGGCGACCCGCCCCCTCTCTCACTCACTGTTAGTCCCGACCACCGCCCTCACCCCTAAAAACGATAAGAGATCTATTGGAAAATGATATCTGTACACAAATGATATACTTGGAATAATAAAATATTATGTATGTAGATGTATAAGATACACCTCAATACAAATTTCTCAGGAGTGAAACAGGAGGAATGACAAAAGGGCGGGACTGGAGGATTGAATCCTGACTCCTCTCACTCAACCCCTGCAAAGGCTGGAATAAAAATGATAAATGTCGAAAAACAATTTGAAACTGATATATATATATATATATATATGTATAGCTAAAATTAGAAAAATAATATGGCACATCTATTATGTATATGAGGATGAAATGAAATCAAAGTTTCCCCGAGGAGAATGATGGGAGGTGTGAGGTCAGAGGAGGAGCTGGAGGACCAGACAAGGGCCCTGCCCCCTTCCTCAATCCCAAATCATTAGAAATCATTTCGAAAACAATTGGAAAAAATCACAGGTTTATTTACAAAGTGTATGTTTTCGAAAAACAAAATATGTTACATATTGCAAAGAGTGCACATCATATAGAATAAAAGAGGGGGGACGAGGAACGATGGGAATGGGAAGGACTGAAGCAAGGGGCGGTCAGGGGATGAGTCCTGACCACGCCCTCTTCTGCACCTCCCACAAATTCTCTCCCACTTTAAGTGTAAAACTACAAACATTCACACCCATTATATAAAAATAATACCTTTAAAAACAAAAAAACACTAAATATTAGCCTTATGTGAAATAATAAACATTTACTTGATTCTTTTCACTTGTTGACTGATGAAGGGCCGGATGTGACGCCATCGCCCTGGGCAACGGATTAAAAACATACTTTTGAAAACGTTTATATGTTGGCTCCCTCCCGTCAGATTTCATTCATTTTAAATTCTATGGCAGATCGGAGGAGTGATTGGATTTTTCTGTCGGGGGATTTTAAAATGTTTTATTGTTTTCCGCCTCGAGAACAGTCCGTTAAAAGAACCGGAAGTCCCACGCGCCTCGCGTTTCTCAATTAAAAAAGCTACTCTTTCGGAATAATTATTGTGTTTTTTTAAAGTATTGAAGTTTAGATACATGGAAATATCGAAGAGAAAGAAATTGTGGAGAGTTAATACATTAAACGATTTTGAATTGAAATAAGATTGGAGTTCCGCCTCCGCGGGGCGCTGATTGGCCCGCCGTTCGATGATGATTGGTTTAAACTCACTGTCAATCACAAATCCCGCCCTTCGCAGGCCAAATTCAAAATCCATCACTATTTTAAAAATGTTTTTATTATTGCTTGATTTAAAATTAATCAGTTTTCCAAACCCCGGCGTTAATAAGCAGTCACATTCTACAAGCGATGACCGTTTGTTTCAGAGTCGCGCCCTCATCTCTGGCCACGCCCTTAGCAACCGTCCTGTCACCATGGTAACAGGCCGCAAACACACGCCAGTAACTGGGTCACATATTCAAACCCTGGAGCACCTCCAGCTCAGTGGGAAAAGAGGCCAAATGGCTGACCATATGACCATCAACATGGATGGAGAGGGCAGTGGGGCAGGATCGTGGTTGGGAAGCTCGAGAGAGATTGATGTCGTAGACACCGGACAAAGCGGCAGCGTTAATGGCAACATTAAGGACCAAAGGAGATGCTAATAGCAGCACAATGGTAAAATTTTAAGACCATAAGATATAGGAGCAGAATTAGGCCATTCGGCCCATCACATCTGCTCTGCCATTTGACCAGAGCTGATAATTTTCTAAACCCCATTAGGAACATAGAAATTAAGAGCAGAAAGAGGCAACTTCAGCCCTTTGAACCTGCTTCAGCATTCCATCAGGTCATGATGGATTTGCGACCAGGGAGAGATCAATCTTTCCATGTGTTCCCCTTACTCCTCTTTCACTTTTTAAGAAATATATCTATCCCCTTCTTGAAACCATTCAATGATTCAGATTAGGAGCAGCGAGTTAGACAAAATCACCACTCTCTGTAAGTAGTTCCTCTTCTCAGTTTTAAATCTTCTGCCCTCTCAACCTATACCTGTGACCTCTTGTTTAAGATTTCCCCATAAGAGGAAACATTTGGTCTACAGTTACTTCATCAATTATTTCAAAATTTTATATACCTCGATCAGATCCCTTCCCATCTTCTAAAATTCAGCGAGCATAAGACCAAACTGTTCAATCTCTCCTTATACATCAAATCCTTCATCCCCAGAATCAATCTTCCATCTTTTTCATATAATCTTTCATCTTCTTACTAACCAAGAACCTACGTATCTCTGACTTAAATACAGTTAATGATCCAGTCTCCACAGAATCTGGAATTCCAGAATCCACAGAATTCCATGAATCTGGAATTTATTGTGTGACAATGAATTCCAGATTCACCACCCTCTGGCTGAAGAAATTCCTCCTCATCTCAATTCTACGGGGTTGTCCCCTTACTCTGAGGCTGTGCTCTCGGATTCTAGTCTCTCCCACTAATGGAAACATCTTCCCCACATCCACTCTATCCAAGCTTTTCAGTATTCAGTAAATTTCAATAAGAGGGTCCCCCCCACCTTCTAAACTCTATCAAATACAGATCCAGAGTCCTCAAATGCTTCAAATATATCAAGCTGTTCATTCCCAGAATCATTCCTGTGAACCTCCTCCGAATCCTCTTCAGGGCCAGCACATTCTTCTTTAAATTTTAGCTAAGATGGCAGAATGTGTGTGGTGACGTGCCCATTTGTTAGGACAGGGAGGACGGTTTCAGGGATCATCAAGTCAATCATGGAGGGGGATTGTTTGACAGTTGGGAGTCTGGGAGCTGTTGAGAGGTTTACAAGCTTTCTTGTGGCTGTTTTTGAGGAAGGTTCAAATACGGACACAATGGCCTAGTGGACTTACCTAGACCAATAATCTAGAAACTTGGGTAATTGTCTGGGGACCTGGGCTCAAACCCATCACAGCAGATGGTGGAATTTAAATTCAATCAAAACTAATATACTTGGAATTAAGAATCTACTGATGACCATGAAACCAGTCAGAAAAACCCACCTGGTTCACAAATGTCCTTTAGGGGAAGAAATCTGCCATCCTTACCCAGTCTGGCCTACATGCAGTTGATTCTCAGCCACCCTCCAGCAACTAGGGATGGGCAATAAATGCTGGCCAGCCAGCAATGCCCATGTCCCACAAGTGAATTTGAAGAAATCACTCCTGTCCAATGATCTGCCTTATTGTGATAGCGGTGAGTGATTAACAATGTGTTAAGATGAGAGGCCAGTGACAGCAAAAACAGATTTTATGAAGAACAAGTGACAGATGGCCCTATTTGGGGAGGGGGGGGGAGGTGCTGCTGGCATTGAGCCAAAGAGAAACAGAAATAGGGTGAGATGCCAGCAACCCCCACAATTCCTCCCATGCCAATGCTATAGTTAAGAAAGCTCACCAGTGCCTCTAAATTCTCAGAAGACTAAGGAAATTTGGTATGTCAGCTACGACTCACCGATTTTTACAGATAGAAAGCATTCTTTCTGGTTGTGTGACAGCTTGGTGTGGCTCCTGCTCTGCCCAGAACTGCAAGGAACTACAAAAGGTTGTGAACGCAGCCCAATCACCACACAAACTAGTCTCTCATCCACTGACCCTGTCTACACTTCCCACTATCTCGGAAAAACAGCCAGCATAATTAAGTATCCCATGTACCTCGGACATTCTCTCTTCCACCTTTTTCCTTCGGGGAAAAAAAAAGACACAGAAACCTGAAGTCACATATCAACCAACTCAAAAACAGTTCTCCCCTGCTGCTATCAGACCTAACTTGCACTAAATTGATTTTTCTTTTTACCCGACATTCTGCACTCTCTCCTTTCCTTCTCTGTTAACGGTATGCTTTGTCTGCTTAGCAAGAAACAATACTTTTCATTGTATAATAATGTGACAATACATCAAATCAAACGCACTCTCTCTTACACTCTCACTCTCTCTGGAAGTTGGCATAGTGTTGCTGCCTCAAGGCACCAGGGACCTGGGTTCTATTCCAACCTTGGGTCACTGTCTGTGTGGGGTTTGCATATTCTCCACATGTTTGCGTAGGTTTCCTCTGAGTACTCCCACAGCCTGAAAGATGTGCGGGTTAAGTGAATTCTAACCATTCTAAATTGCCCTACTGTCAGGGGGATTAGCGGGGTAAATATGTGGGGTTATGGGAATAGGACCTGAGTGGGATTGCGGTTGATGCAGATTTGATGGGCCAAATGACCTCCTTCTGCACTGTAGGGATTCTGTGATTCTGTCACACACAAAGTGGAAACATTTGCTCTATGTTGTCACTGTTGAAACGCCTTTGGTATTTTAAAAATCTCCATCCTCCTCCACCTTTCTAAAATTAATTAGTCACAAGTAGGCTTACATTAATACTGCAATGAAGCTACTGTGAAAATCCCCTAATTGCCACATTTGTTTGCGTACACTGAGGGAGAATTTAGCATGGCTAATGTACCTAATCAGTACGTCGTTTGGAGCATGGGAGGAGACCCATGCAGACACGGTGATGTAAAACTGCACAAACAGTGACCCGAGCTGGGAATCGAACCGGGTTCCTGATGCTGCGATGCAGCAGTGCTAATCACTATGCCACCTTATCTTCAGCAGAGATAAGAGACTAGGCCTATGTGTTTATTCAGTGTGGGTTTTGGGTGTTGCTGGCTGGTGGTTTTGTACCGCCCCAGTTGAGAAAGTGGCCAGCTGCCTTCCTGGTTAAGCCTAAGTAGGTGGAGAATTGTGCTGTGTATTTAAGGCATGGAGATGCTGGTATTGGGCTCAGTAAGGAGTCTCACAAATGCCAGGTTAAAGTCTAACAGGTCTATTTGGTAGCACGAGCTTTCGGAGCGCTGCTCCTTCATCAGGTAAGTGGAGGTAGGTTCACAAACAGGGCATACATATAGACAGAAACTCATACAGGGCATATATGGACACTTTAAAGACTTGATTACCTGTAAAGATTCACATTCCAGCATATCTTGCAATTCTAGTCACCCTATTATAGAAAGGATATTATTAAATGAGAAAGAACGCAGAAAAGATGTACTATGATGCAACCAGGACTTGATGGTTTGATTATAAGGAGAGGTTAGATAGACTGGGACTTCTTTCTCTGGAGCATAAGAGGCTTAGGAGATGATCATATAGAGATCTGTAAAATAATGAGGGGCACAGATCATCTAGATAGTCAACTTCTTTTCTCAATAGCAGGGGAATCTAAAACTAGAGGACGTAGGTTTAAGATGAGAGAGGAGATACAAAAGGGATCAGGGGGGCACTTTATTCACACAAGAGGCTGGTGTCTGGAACAAACTGCCGGAGGCAGTCGTAGAGACAGGTTCAAATTTTGTCTTTTAAAAAGCATTTAGGCAGTTATAGGGCCATAAGACATTGGAGCAGAATCAGGCCACTCAGCCCATTGAGTCTCTCTGCCATTCATTCATGGCTGATATTTTTCTCAACCCTATAACCCCTAATTAATCAAGAACCTGTCTTAAAGACACTTCATGAACTGGTGTCCACAGCCTTCTGTGACAGAGTTCCATAGATTCACCATCCTCTGGTAAATTCCTGCTCATGGGTGCAATGGGTATGAGAGCGATATGGGCCAAATGCAGGCAATTAGTTTAGGGGTTTTAAAAAAGGGGACAGCATGGACAAGTTGGGCTGAAGGTCTGTTTATATGTTGTGAGCCTCTGTATATATGCCCTGTTTGTGAAGCCAACTCTCCAGTCAGCTGATGAAGGGGCAGCGCTGAAAACTGGGTGATACCAAACAAACCAGTTGGACTTTAACCTGGCTGAGTATTTAAGGACAGGTGGACGGTAATCGCAGCTTTAAGAGCAGGCGGAACCAGCAGCAGTTCGGGGTGGCAGAGCCGGGGATGGGGCTGGTGTCCGCTGCGGCCAGGCTGGGGCCTCGGGCCCAGGCTTTCCTGCACGTCCTGCTGCTGCTGGGGGTCTGCGTGGCGGCGCTGGGCACGGGCCTGTTCGACGGGGTGTGCACCGAGTTGGGGTACGGACACTACGCCGAGAGGCCGCTAGCCTGGCTGCCCCGCTGGCTGGCCATGCCCTGCAACTCGCTGGTCAACCTGGGCTACATGGCGGTGGGGGCCTACTGGCTGCAGCGGCGGCGGCCTGGCCAGCCCGAGCCCGAGGCCTGGGCCTACCACCGCGCCGTCTTCGCCTGGATGGCGCTGGCCTACGGGCCGGTGCAGTGGACCCGGCTGACGGTGCAGAGCCAGCGGAGCGCCGCCCTGGACCAGTGGCTGACGCTGCCTTTCTTCGCCTGGCTGCCAGTGTGGGCGGCGCTGCTGCTGCAGCCGCCGCCGCGGGCCCCCGACCGCCTGGCCCTGGCCTCCCAGGCCGCCTCGGTGGCCAGCTACGGCCTGGCGCTGGCCCACTGCCGCGGCTTCGAGCTGGCGCTGGCCGCCCACGTCCTGCTGGCCGCGCTGGTCGGCCTGGCGGCCCAGGCCCGCCTGGGGGACGCTGCCTCCGGCCTGCTGCTGGCCCAGGCCCTGGCTTCGTGCGCCGGCTTCGTGGGCCTGAAGCTGCTGGACGGGCCGCTGGCCGCGCGGGGCCTCCTGCCCCAGCCCCTGTCCGGGCACTTCCTGTCCAAGCTCTGTGACGTCATGCAGATCCACCTCAGCTTCCGCTTTTTGGAACACCTGGGCCGCCGGCAGGGGGCGAGCTTGGGCCACTGGCAGAAGAAGCGCCTGGGCCATTGATGGCAGACAACAAGGGGACGGGGATGGGGACTGGGACCCCCTGCCCCCAACCCCAATTGAGGAAATCACCACCACCTCAGCCTCCAGGGCCCTCCGTTGGACTCTTTCGGATTCAATGCTGTAAATTTTCGGCTGGCCAATGGAAACCGACCAAGGAGGAGGCCACTCTGCCTCTCCAACCTGCTGCTGTCCTATTTGATAACATCATGTCTGTTTGTAACATCGACCCCACGTTGCCCCTGTAACCTTTCACTCCTCCTGTAACTTTGCCCCTGCCCCCTCTCTGTAAACCTCCCCCACTCCCCCCACCCTCTATAATCCACTGACTCTTTACTGGATAACAGCAAGATACTGCAGATGCCGGAATCCAAAACCAAAAGAGAAAACACTGGAAAATTTCAGCTGGTCTGGCAGCATCTGTCAGGAGAAAAAACAGCTAATGTTTCGAGTCAATCTATGCACCTCTGCCTTAACAAGATTCAAAGACTCTGCTTCCCTCACCTTTTCACAGAATCATAGAATCCCGACAGTGCAGAAGGAGGCCATTCAACCCATCGAGTCTGCAGCAACCACAATCCCACCCAGGCCCTATCCCTATAGGCCTGTGCATTTACCCTGGCAAGTCTCCCCTGACACAAAGGGGCAATTTAAAAGCGTGCTGGTTAGGTGCATTGGCCTTGCTAAATTCTCTCAGTGTACCCAAACAGGTGCTGGAGTGTGGCTACTGTGGATTTTCAGTGACTTCATTGCGGTCTTAATGTAAACCTACTTGCGACAGTAACTTTAAATTTAGCATGGCCAATCCACCTAATTGACACATCTTTGGACTGTGAGAAGAAACTGGAGGAAACCCACGCAGACACGGAGAGAACGTGCAAACTCCACACAGACAGTGACACAAGCCGGAATTGAACTCTGGTCCCTGGCGCTGTGAGGCAGCAGTGCTAACCATTGTGTTACGGAGAAAAAGAATTCCAGAGACTCAACACCCACTGAGAGAAAACATTTCTTTTCCGTCTACAATGGGTGACCCCCATGATTTTCAAACACTCATCCACCCCCTTCCCCAGTTCTTGATCCTCCCACAAGAGGAAACATCCTTTCCACATCCAGCCTGTCAATCGCGACCTCCCTCCCAGGAACTCTTGAAGGGCAGAGACATCCATGAAGGACAATTTACAGATCAGCCTTTGCAATACCCCACCATCTGAAAGGGTGCCGAGATTACTCCCCCCTGAGTTCATGCACAGTGGGACCTGCTGGGATGCCAGCAAGAAGGGCAATAACTGCAGGCTGTGCTTTTAAAGTATAAATACTGGGGGAACTGCACCCCAGTGTGAATCACTACCTGATTGCAGGTAATTGAGAGAACGATATTAGTTTGGTAATTCTGCATTTCACACTTAAGGTGCCAGATGTTCTGTTGTAACACACAATTCCTCTTTTTTTAATTCATAAGGATATGCTTTTGCTTTGTCTGATAATGTAAATCTTTAAATGAAATTATAAGTGTTATTTTCTGATAAGATTTGACTGTTTGATAATACAAATCCAGACACAGATTGAGACTGCGGGACTGTGTGGGATAGAGAGAGAAGTGTTTTAAGCCTTCATGTGTGGGGGTGCTGTCACCTTTATAATTTGACTGATCCACACTCACACGCACACTCGTGCGCACACACAAAAAAAATTCATGCGCACACACAAAAAAAAAGCACACATTATATACACGCGCACACAGATACATCTTCGCTCTCACATGTGCGCGTGGTGTTCCCCATGGCGTCTGCTGCCGTTATCCTTCTAGGGGGTAGATGTGGTGGGTTTGGGTGGAACTGTTGAAGGAGAGTTGCTGCATCTTGTAGATGGTATACACTGCTGCCACTGTGCATTGGTGATGGAGGACATGAATATTGAAATAACCACACACGACCTCCAGCCAAAAAACACTAAAATCACTGAAACCTTCAAGAAAAGATGATATGCAGAGACAGCTAGTGGCACTGTAGTAGTTATCCAGAGACCCGGGGCTAATGGGGGACACGGTTCAAATCCTACTGGTGGAATTTCAATTCAGTCAATAACATCTGGGGTTATAAAGCCAGTTTCAGTCATGGGAGTGTGGAAAACCCATCTGGTTCACGAATATCCCCTTTATGGAAAGGAAATCAGCTGTCCTTACCCAAGTCTGGCCTACACAGGACTCCAGACCACCCCCCAACACACAGCAATGTGGTCGACCCTGAGAAATAGGCCCCTCCATGGTAGCAAAATTCATCAGATGGATGATAGATGTTCAAAAAAGGAAACATGCAAACACTTGGTGATGGGCAACAGATTCAGGCCTAGTCAAAACAATGATTAGCACTGCTGACGCACGGCCCCAGGGACTGGCGTCCAATTCCAGCCTTGGGTGACTATCGGTGTGGAGTTTGCACATTCTCTGCTGTGTCTGCATGGGTTTCTTCCAAGTGCTCCGGTTTCCTCCCACAGTTCAAAGAAGTGCTGGTTAGATTGGCCATGCTAAGTTGTCCCTGAGTGTCGAGGGGAATTATCAGGGTAAATATATAGGGATAAGGCCTGGGTGGAATTATTATTGGAGCGGACACGATGTGCCTTCTCCTGCACTGTAGGGATTCTATGCAAGATGCAAGGTGGTTAAAAATAAGAGCGGAGCAAAATAATAAAGAGGGGGGAGACTGGAGAGTGTTGGAGTATTCTTCTCAGAGCAGAGATGGTTAAGGACGGCAGGTTTAATTAAGGCGTTCACTAACATGAGGGTTTTGGAGTAAATTGGGTGAGAGTCAATGTGCTTAGGGTGGGGAAGGGAGTAAGAAAACGCCTTGGCTCGCAATCCTTCCATCACCACGGGTTTCCCAAAGCTTCTCACATTGTTGAAAGCGCACTTTTTATTAATTTGAAGCACGGCCATTGTGGCCCTGTAGGAAACGCGAGAGCCAAGTGATGCACAGCAAGATCCCACAGACAGTGCTAAATCACCCAGACCATCTATCCTCTCAGTGACGTTGAAGAAGATGTTTCAGAAAAGCTCTGGAAACACCAGAATGTAAAGATGCTGGTGTTGGATTGGGGTGGTAAGAACTCAGTAAGAATTTAGCAACACCAATTTTTAATCCAACCGATTTATTTGATAGTAAAATTGTGAGCTTCCAACACTCAGTGTCTTCCTCAGGCAAATGTAGTGTTCTGGTCTGCAATAGCACACATCAGCACAGACAGTCAGAGATTGCTGATTAGAATGCGAATCCTTACATCTAACCTGCTATTCAAGTGTTAAAGTGGCTAACAATGTGTGTGAAGGGAATCCTGAGCATTGGTTAGAGAATTGTGTATTTTCTCCAGACAGCACAGTAAGTGAGGTTTTTTGCTAACCCAGGCAAGTTACGGGGGTTACAGATAGTGTGTCATGAAGCCAAGATCCCTGTTAAGACCGTCCTCATGTGTGCAGAGCTTGGCTATCAGTCTCTGCTCAGCGACTCTGCACTGTCGTGTATCACGAAAGCCCCCTTGAAGAACATTTACCCGCAGGTCGGAGGCCGAATGCCCATGACTGCTGAAGTGTTCGCCCACAGGAAGGGAACTGTTTTGCCTGGTGATTGTTGAGCGATGCTCATTCGTCCGCTGTCGTAGTGTCTGCATGGTCTCCCCAATATACCATGCTTCGGGACGTCCTTTCTTGCAACGTATTAGGTAGACAACGTTGGCTGTTGTCTTGCAACTTTGTCAACGTTGTCTTGCAACTCGGCAAACGTTGTCTACCTAATAAGTTGCAAGGATGTCCCGAAGCATGGTATATTGGGGAGACCATGCAGACACTACGACAGCGGACGAATGAGCATCGCTCAACAATCACCAGGCAAAACAGTTCCCTTCCTGTGGGCGAACACTTCAGCAGTCATGGGCATTCGGCCTCCGACCTGCGGGTAAATGTTCTTCAAGGGGGCTTTCGTGATACACGACAGCGCAGAGTCGCTGAGCAGAGACTGATAGCCAAGCTCCGCACACATGAGGACGGTCTTAACAGGGATCTTGGCTTCATGACACACTATCTGTAACCCCCGTAACTTGCCTGGGTTAGCAAAAAACCTCACTTACTGTGCTGTCTGGAGAAAATACACAATTCTCTAATCAATGCTCAGGATTCCTTCACACACATTGTTAGCCACTTTAACACTTGAATAGCAGGTTAGATGTAAGGATTCGCATTCTAATCAGCAATCTCTGACTGTCTGTGCTGATGTGTGCTATTGCAGACCAGAACACTGCATTTGCCTGAGGAAGACACTGAGTGTTGGAAGCTCACAATTTTACTATCAAATAAATCGGTTGGATTAAAAATTGGTGTTGCTAAATTCTTACTGAGTTCTTAACACCAGAATGTACAGAGCAAGAGCTGGAAAATGGGATTAGAATTGATGTGTGTTTGGACAACACAGAGACAGTGGGCCAAAGGGCCTCCCACTGTGCTGTAAAACGCTGTAACTCTGAAGTTGGTTGAGGCATATTCAATACAAATATTTCATAAATGTATTTTAAATATAAAGTTCACACCTCAACTAACATTTGACCTAACTCTCTGACAGTGTGGCGCTCCCTCAGCACTGACCCTCCCACAGTGCGGCACTCCCTCAGCACTGACCCTCCCACAGTGCGGCGCTCTTTCAGCACTGACCCTCCCACAGTGCGGCACTCCCTCAACACTGACCCTCCCACAGTGCGGTGCTCCCTCAGTACTGACCCTCCCGCAGTGCGGAGCTCCCTCAGCACTGACCCTCCCGCAGTGCGGCGCTCCCTCAGCACTGACCCTCCCGCAGTGCGGCGCTCCCTCAGCACTGACCCTCCTGCAGTGCGGCGCTCCCCAGCACTGACCCTCCGCAGTGCGGCGCTCCCTCAGCACTGACCCTCTCCCGCAGTGCGGCGCTCCCTCAGCACTGACCCTCCCCCACAGTGCGGCGCTCCCTCAGCACTGACCCTCCCACAGTGCGGCGCTCCCTCAGCACTGACCATCCCGCAGTGCGGCGCTCCCTCAGCACTGACCCTCCCACAGTGCGGCGCTCCCTCAGCACTGACCGTCCCACAGTGCGGCGCTCCCTCAGCACTGACCGTCCCGCAGTGCGGCGCTCCCTCAGCACTGACCCTCCCATAGTGCAGCACTCCCTCAGCACTGACCCTCCCACAGTGCGGCGCTCCCTCAGCACTGACCCTCCCACAGTGCGGCACTCCCTCAGCACTGACCTTGGTTAATGTTGAGCTCCTGGTAAATATTAATTAATCACAGAGCTACACACTGATACCTTTCCTATCTCCTCTTGATGGAATATAATTTTTATAAAAGCTTCAGATTCGATGGAAATTGAAGAATTGTATGATTCCTTAAGAGATCTTTGTCAAATGCCATCTCCACATTCTTACTGCCAGATTGAGGGCTGGCTCCTGTGTTCCTATCACTGGTACTGCGAAAAAGTGATGACAGAAACACTGGAGGCGTCTGTCCCCCTCTGTCAGGGTGGGTGCTGGTGTTCTGTCTGACCCCAGCAGGAGGAACTTACTCACTGAAATTCCACATCTGTTCTTCATTAACTGTGCAAAGCCTGCCCAGAGAAAACACACTGACAGTTCCCTTGAGATCTCCCGACTCCGCCGTTTCCCCTTCCATTTTTCCTTGTCTTTCCCTCACCCCTCACTACTTAAAGCAACACTGCAGCGCACACTTAATCGATCAAAACTGCAGCACCAAACAAACCTGAAGTAACTCCTCGGAGGTCAGTATCCCTTCACCAATACTCCAGTTGAAGGTGAACCAATGTTTTATAAAGTACAACACAATCTTCTGTGGCCAACAGCCTGAGCAACTAGGCCCAATATCAAACTGGACACTCTAAATGAATACACAGCCAAACCACTTTGACAAGCAAGGCCTGACGGGATACAGACAAGGGTACCACACATCAAAAGCTAACAGGGATCAGCATACCTTGTCTTCCATGTTGAACAGAGCTGGCTGACCTTAAGAATGGGAGGGTCGTTACAACTCCAAACTCATCAAGAATCACTCAGCCAGAGGAATCAGAAAAGACATTGGTCAGAATTTTCAGCCGATTGCGTCCCGTCCTTGCTGCAAGCGAGGATGAAGAATTTGGCACTCAGCGGGACTGGAGAATCCCATTGGCTGGAAAATTCCGGCCATTATGTTTTGAGTATTCCCCGGTCCCAGCCAGGTGCCCCGGCACCTCAGATTAACCAGATCTGGAAAGGAGACATGAACAGCCAGAACACCGAGAATATCCTGGCTTAACCTCAGTGGGTGCTGTAATCCCCCTGCCCTATGACCCCCGAATAGCTGAAAGCCAGGGAACGTTTCAGAAGAGCTTGGAGAAGGGGAAACTCAAGTCAGACATAGAATGGCCATTCAGCCCACCGGGTCTACACCGACCACAATCCCACCCAAACCCTATCCCCATAACCCCACATATTTACTACCTTTTTCCCAGAGTGGAAGTCAATTACTAGGTGGTGCAGGTTTAAGGTGTGAAGGGCAAGGTTTAAAGAAGACTTATGAGGCAGATTTTTTACACAGACTGGAACTCGCTGCCGGGGAGTGGGGGGGGGGGGGGGGGGAATAGTTGAAGCAGATACAATAGTGACTTTTAAACAGCATCTTGACAAATACATAAATAGAATGGGAATACAGGGATATGGTCTCCAGAAGGTAGGAAGTTTTAGTTCAGTCGGGCAACATGGTCGGTGCAGGCTTGGAGGCCGAAGGCCCCTGTGCTGTAATTTTTTTTGATCTTTAATGCCCCTGACACTAAGGGACAATTTAGCATGGCCAGTCCACCTAACCCGCACATCTTTGGACACTAAGGGACAATTGAACATGGACAATCCACCTAACCTTCATATCTTTGAACACTAAGGGACAATTGAACATGGACAATCCACCTAACCTTCATATCTTTGAACACTAAAGGACAATTGAACATGCACAATCCACCTAACCTTCATATCTTTGAACACTATGGGACAATTGAACATGCACAATCCACCTAACCTTCATATCTTTGAACACTAAGGGACAATTGAACATGGACAATCCACCTAACCTTCATATCTTTGAACACTAAAGGACAATTGAACATGCACAATCCACCTAACCTTCATATCTTTGAACACTAAGGGACAATTGAACATGGACAATCCACCTAACCTTCATATCTTTGAACACTAAAGGACAATTGAACATGCACAATCCACCTAACCTTCATATCTTTGAACACTAAGGGACAATTGAACATGGACAATCCACCTAACCTTCATATCTTTGAACACTAAGGGACAATTGAACATGGACAATCCACCTAACCTTCATATCTTTGGACACTAAGGGACAATTGAACATGCACAATCCACCTAACCTTCATATCTTTGAACACTAAGGGACAATTGAACATGCACAATCCACCTAACCTTCATATCTTTGAACACTAAAGGACAATTGAACATGGACAATCCACCTAACCTTCATATCTTTGGACACTAAGGGCAATTTAGCATGGCCAATCCCCCTACCTGGCACATCTTTGGACTGTGGGAGGAAACCGGAGAACCTGGAGGAAATCCATGCAGACACAGTGGGAACATGCAACTCCACACAGACTCAAGCTGGGAATCGAACCCAGGCCCCCAGCGCTGTGAGGCAGCAGTGCTAACCCACTCTTCTGCCTGTTGTGACTAGGACAGAGGAGTGTTCTCTCTGTCTCCAATTCCACCGTTCCCCGGGTTACAATATGGATTGAAATGATTTTGCCAGCCACCTCTAACCCTGAGTCCCAGACTGACCAATCAATGCTCAGCTTCCTGCGATAAACAACATTATCAGTTTAAACTAAAACCAGATGCGTCCAGTGGGACGGCAAAGGTTTAACATCAAGAATGAAATGTGGAAAAGTAATAATCACTCTTTTCAAATAGCCAAACTCATGCGCACACACACACACACAAACACACACACAAACACGCACATTCACTCATTAAGGTAGACAACTCCCCAGGGCCAGATGGGATCTGCAGGAGACAAGAAGGGAACTAGCTGGAGCCTTAACACATATCTTCACATCCTCTTTGATTACAGGTGAGGTTCCAGAGGACTGGATAATAGCTAATGCTGTTCCTTGTTTAAGAAAGCAGGATAATCCAGGAAACTAGAGGCCGGTGAGCCTGACGTCAGTGGTGGGAAAGCTTTTGGAAAAGATATTGAGGGACAGGATAAATGCTCATTTGGAAGAAAATGGACAGGCAGCATGGCTTTGCACAGGGAAGGCTGCATCCCAAGGACTTGATTGAGTGTTTTTGAAGAGGTGATGAAGATAATTGATGAGGAAGGGGCTGCGAGTGTAGTTTAGACAGACTTCAGTAAGGTGTTTGACAAAGTGCTACATGGCAGACTGGTAAAAAAAACTAAAATCTCAAGGGATTCAGAGTGGTCTGGCTAGATGGATACAGAACAGGCTTGGGTGTAGAAGACAAGATTAGTGGTGGATGGGTGTTTTTCAGAATGGGGATCCATAGCTAGCGGTGTTCCGCAGGGATCAGTGCTGGAACTTCTGCTGTGTGTGTTATATCTAAATGATTTGGAAGAACATGTGGGTGGTACAATTAGTAAGTTTGCGAATGAACAAAGATTGGCGGAGTTGCTGATAGTGCCGGGGATTGTCAGCGAGAAAAACAGGATATAGATAGATTGGAGACTTGGTCACAGAAATGGCAGATGGAGTTTAATCCAGACAAATGTGAGGTGATGCATTTTAGAAGATTAAATTTAGGTGTGAATTATACTGTAAATGGCAGAACCCTTTGGAACATTAACATACAGAGGGATCTGGGCGTGGAGGTCCATAGTTCCCTAAAAATGGCAACACAGATGGCCAAGGTGATGAAGAAAGTACATGGCATGCTTGTTTTCATCAGCCGGGGCATTGAGTACAAGAGTTAGCAAATCATTTTGCAGCTATATAAAACCTTGGTTAGGCTGCACTTGGAGTATCGTGTGCAGTTCTGGTCACCTCACTACCAGAAGGATGTGGAAGCTTTGGAGAGAGTGCAAAGAATGTTCAGCAGGATATAGCCTGGTCTCGAGGGTATTGGCTTTGAGGAGGGGTTGAATAAACTGAGATTATTTTCATTGGAAAGACAAAGGCTGAGGAGAGATCTGAGAGAGCTCTACAGAATGATGAGAGGCACAGACAGGATAGATAGTCTGTGGAACTCTTTGCTGCAGAAGGCTGTGGAGACAGAGATAGATAGGTTTTTAATTAATAAGGGGATCAGGGATTATGCGAAAAAGGCAGGAGAATGGGGATGAGAAAAATCTCAGCCATGATTGAATGACGAAGCAGACTCAATAGGCCGAGTGGTCTAATTCTGCTCTATTCCATATAGTCTTTTGATAGAGGCTTTTCCCCCAGGATAGAAGCGTCAATTACAAGGAGACACAGGTTCAAGGTGAGAGGGGGAAAATTTAAGGGAGATGTGCAGGGGAAGTTTTTCACAGAGTGGTGAGCTGCCAGAGGAGGAAGCAGGCACATTAGCACCATTTAAGAGGAATCAGGATGAGTAGATGAAAAGGGAGGGAATAGAGGGATACAGACTGAGTAAAGGCAGAGTGCTTTTTAATTTAGTTAGGTCATCATGATTGGCACAGGCTTGAAGGGCCAAAGGGCCTGTTCCTGTGCTGTACTGTTCATTCATACACTCTCACACATACACTCACAAACTCTTTTATTGACACACACAAACACACACACTCACTCACTCTGACACACACAAAAACACACTCACTCTCTCACAATCATACACACATGCACTGGCTCTCACTCACTCACATAAACTCTGGCCCACATAAGCACACAAATACTCTCACTCACACATACTCGCTCACTCACACTCACAGACACTCAAACACACACACAAACTTTCTCACAAACAAACACACACACGCACACACATTCTCTCATACGCTTTCACACACATACTCTCTCAGTCTCTCTCACACTCATGCACTCTCTCTCACACAGTTGACACAGCTAACTCTCTCCCTCCCCATAGCAAACACCCACAGCCAGAACACATTGCACAGATACCAGGGCTCCAGCGGGTCAAAGCCAACCTGTCATACCTCACCATCCAGGAAACATCAGTGTTGATACCCCACAGTGCCAGCCCTTCAAAGCATGCAGCAAACACAGTGCCTGGAACTTTAGCAATGTCCTCCCAAGCAGCCCACACACCTCGCTGTCTCCCAGCTCCCCACTCCCCATAAACAAACTCCCAGCAATCAGCGACAGCAACTGTTGCCCAGTACTGTCGCTATGACACATCCTAAAAACTGATAGCCCACAGAATCAGTTCCTGCCTACGTACAATCCGGTGATTTGCCGATAAGATAGGAATTTGCTGTGTCCATGGGGGGAGGAGGTGTGGGGAGATAAATAGGACCAATTGCTCACTCTCATTCAAACTCCGAGACCTCGATTCTTTCCGTGAGACCCACACCAGGGTTCACGGACAAAAACTTGGACCCCTTTATCGAACTCACTGGCTATCCAGCTTCAGAGAGACGGAGAGAACAATCAGGCATCGGTTCATGTTCCTAATCTGAATTCCTGGGAACTGATACAGAGTGCATCCACAGTGCAACAGGAGAGGAATCATTGCTTTAAACACTACATAACTGATACCTTGGTGAGTGAGTTACAGACTGGAATCTAATTGAGGGGTTCAGGGTGGTTTATACATAGAATAACAGATACGCGGGACTGAGTTACAGATTGGAATCTAATCGAGGGATTCTGGGTGGTTTATATATAGAATAACAGATACCCGGGAGTGAGTTACAGACCGGAATCTAATCGAGGGATTCGGGGTGGTTTATATATAGAATAACAGATACCCGGGAGTGAGTTACAGACCGGAATCTAATCGAGGGATTCGGGGTGGTTTATATATAGAATAACAGATACCCGGGAGTGAGTTACAGACTGGAATCTAATCGAGGGGTTCGGGGTGGTTTATATATAGAATAACAGATACCCGGGAGTGAGTTACAGACTGGAATCTAATCGAGGGGTTCGGGGTGGTTTATATATAGAATAACAGATACCCGGGAGTGAGTTACAGACTGGAATCTAATCGAGGGGTTCGGGATGGTTTATATATAGAATAACAGATACCCGGGACTGAGTTACAGACTGGAATCTAATCGAGGGGTTCGGGGTGGTTTATATATAGAATAACAGATACCCGGGAGTGAGTTACAGACTGGAATCTAATCGAGGGGTTCGGGGTGGTTTATATATAGAATAACAGATACCCGGGAGTGAGTTACAGACTGGAATCTAATCGAGGGGTTCGGGGTGGTTTATATATAGAATAACAGATACCCGGGAGTGAGTTACAGACTGGAATCTAATCGAGGGGTTCGGGGTGGTTTATATATAGAATAACAGATACCCGGGAGTGAGTTACAGACTGGAATCTAATCGAGGGGTTCAGGGTGGTTTATATATAGAATAACAGATACCCAGGAGTGAGTTACAGACTGGAATCTAATCGAGGGGTTCGGGGTGGTTTATATATAGAATAACAGATACCCGGGAGTGAGTTACAGACTGGAATCTAATCGAGGGGTTCAGGGTGGTTTATATATAGAATAACAGATACCCGGGAGTGAGTTACAGACTGGAATCTAATCGAAGGGATCGGGGTGGTTTATATATAGAATAACAGGTACCCGAGAGTGAGTTACAGACTGGAATCTAATCGAGGGGTTCGGAAGGTTTATATATAGAATAACAGGTACCCGAGAGTGAGTTACAGACTGGAATCTAATCGAGGGATTTCGGGTGGTTTATATATAGAATAACAGATACCCAAGAGAGTGAGTTACAGACTGGAATCTAATCACGGGGTTATATCTAGAATAACAGATACTCGGGACTGAGTTACAGACTGGAATCTAATCGAGGGGTTCAGGGTGGTTTATATCTAGAATAACAGATACTCGGGACTGAGTTACAGACTGGAATCTAATCGAGGGGTCAGGGGTGGTTTATATCTAGAATAACAGATACCCAAGAGTGAGTTACAGACTGGAATCTAATCGAGAGGTTCAGGGTGGTTTATATCTAGAATAACATTTACCCGGGAGTGAGTTACAGACTGGAATCTAATCGAGGGGTTCGGGGTGGTTTATATATAGGATAACAGATACCCGGGAGTGAGTTACAGACTGGAATCTAATCGAGGGGTTCGGGGTGGTTTATATATAGAATAACAGATACCCGGGAGTGAGTTACAGACTGGAATCTAATCGAGGGGTTCGGGGTGGTTTATATCTAGAATAACAGATACCCGGGAGTGAGTTACAGACTGGAATCTAATCGAGGGGTTCGGGGTGGTTTATATATAGAATAACAGATACCCGGGAGTGTGTTACAGACTGGAATCTAATCGAGGGGGTTCGGGGTGGTTTATATATAGAATAACAGATACCTGGGAGTGTGTTACAGACTGGAATCTAATCGAGGGGTTCGGGGAGGTTTATATATAGAATAACAGATACCCGGGAGTGAGTTACAGACTGGAATCTAATCGAGGGGTTCGGGATGGTTTATATATAGAATAACAGATACCGGGGAGTGAGTTACAGACTGGAATCTAATCGAGGGGTTCGGGATGGTTTATATATAGAATAACAGATACCCGGGAGTGAGTTACAGACTGGAATCTAATCGAGGGGTTCGGGGTGGTTTATATATAGAATAACAGATACCCGGGACTGAGTTACAGACTGGAATCTAATCGAGGGGTTCGGGATGGTTTATATATAGAATAACAGATACCCGGGAGTGAGTTACACACTGGAATCTAATCGAGGGGTTCGGGGTGGTTTATATATAGAATAACAGATACCCAGGACTGAGTTACAGACTGGAATCTGATTGAGGGGATCAGGGTGGTTTATATCTAGAATAACAGATACCCGGGACTGAGTTACAGACTGGAATCTAATCGAGGGGTTCGGGATGGTTTATATCTAGAATAACAGATACCCGGGACTGAGTTACAGACTGGAATCTAATCGAGGGGTTCGGGATGGTTTATATATAGAATAACAGATACCCGGGAGTGAGTTACAGACTGGAATCTAATCGAGGGGTTCGGGGTGGTTTATATATAGAATAACAGATACCCGGGAGTGAGTTACAGACTGGAATCTATTGGAATCATAGAATCCTATAGTGCAGAAGGAGGCCATTCAATCCATTGTGTCTGCATCAACCCAATCCCACTCAGGCTATATTTTCATAATCCCAAATATTTACCTTGCTAGTTCTAGTGACACCAAGGGGAAATTTAGCATTGCCACCTAACTTGCACATCTTTGGAGTGTAGGAGGAAACCCACACAGACACAGGGAGAACATACAGTCGCCATACAGACAGTGACCCACGCTGGGAATCAAACCCGGGTACCTGGTGCTGTGAGGCAGCAGTGCGAAGCACAGTGCCACCGTGTCACCCACAATGGCACAGTAGAAGGGTTTTTGGGTGGGGTTTTATGTATAAAATAGTGTTTCGTTGGATGTATCTGGATACGGTCACTTTTCATTATTGGGAGTAATGCTGGGGCAGACAGGGGGAGTGTGATTGCTCCCACGGTGACCTCTCCCCTGCCCCGGTAAATAATCATTACTCCATTCGAATTGTTAATATGCAGGCTGGCCAGGGGAGGGAGGATATGGTGCTACCCAGACTGACCCTTTTCTCCCTACTCCACCAGCTCTGCCACTGAGAATGAAGCCACTGATTCTAGCGATGTTCGCTGTGGCGCTGCTGGTCTCCCTCGCTGCCAAGACAGAGGCTGGTGTCAGCTTCCACCCACGGCTCGAGGAGAAGGATGATAACAGCAGCGGCAACTCCAGGGTGAGTGCAGGGGTGTCGGAGTAGCTGAGGGTGGGGGGAAGGTACGCTCAGAGGGGAGTACGCTCAGGGGGATATGCTTGGTGGGGAGAGGTATTCTTGGTGTGTTATGTGCGGGGGGATATGCTTGGGGAGGGACAAGGGGGTATACTCGGGGTACGCTCAGGGTAGGTGCTGGGGTACACTCGGAGGGGATGCAGGGGGAAGTACTCTTGCAGGGGGTATGTTTGGAAGGGATGGCAGGGGATGTACGCTTTGGGAGAGATGGGGTGTATGCTCTGGAGGGAGGTACGCTCGGTGTGGTACATTTGGGGGGGATATGCTTGGGGCAGGGCAAGAGGGTATACTCAGGGGGTACGCTCAGGGCAGGTGGGGGGGGTACGCTTGGAGGGAAGTCTGGGGTTTGGCATTCTTGTGTTTGTCCTGAGCTTCACGGGGCCACAAGCTTTGGAGACGTGACCCTCCCCCCTTCGGCAAGGTTGATAAGATTGTGAGGCGAAGCTCGACAGTGTGACCACAATGTTGTTCTCACCCCACAGAAATCCAACCCAAAGCGCCAGCTCTATGAGGATGTGTCCTTACAGATGAAGGAGGGACAAAGCGACTCCGCGGTGGCACAGGTGAGTCTCCCAAGTCTGCGTGGCAAAGAATAACCGCAACAACCCCAACCGTGACGCAAATCCCCACACCAAACCTTCCTCAAGAGCATAGCGGGAAATTCTGGTCACCATATTGCAGCAAGGATAATGAGACAGTGCATTGGGAGGGGGTGCGGAAATCGGCAAGAAAATGACCCCAGGATTGTGTGGGCTTACACATCATGAGAGGATCGACAGGCTGGAGTCTCCATTCTGTTGAAGAAAAGTAAGGAAGATTATGTGGGCATTGTATAAAACACTAGTGAGGCCACAGATGGAATATTGTTGTCAGTCTGGTCACCACAGATGGAATTGCTCTGGAGAGGGTGCGGAGGGGGTTCACAAGAATTGCCAGAGCTAGGAGAGTGTAGCTAAAATGAGGGATTGGCGAGGTTGGGTACAGTAAGTAGTCTCACAAACATCCAGGTTGAAATCCAACAGATTTATTTGGTGTCATGAGCTTTTGGAACACTGCTTCTTCATCAGGTGAGCTGCTCTCTGGATGAAAAAGTCTCTCCTCAAATCCCCTGTAAATCTCTCCTCCTCCCCCCGGGTTAACCTTAGGGCGGCATGCTAGCACAGCGGTTAACACTGCTGCCTCACAGAGCCAGGGACATGGGTTCGATTCCCGGCTTGGGTCACTATCTATGTGGAATCTGCACATTCTCCCCATGTCTGCATGGGTTTCCTCCAGACACTCCAGTTTTCTCCCATGCTCTGAAAGAAGTACTGGTTAGGTGCATTGACTGTGCTAAATTCTCCCTCAGTATACCAGAACAGGTGTCGGACTGTGGCGACTAGGGGATTTTCACAGTAACTTCATTGCAGTGTGAATGTCCGCCTAATTGTGACACTAATGAATAAACTTTAAACTTAAATCTATTCCCCTCCCCCCCCAATTACTGACCCCTCTACTAAGAGGAAGGCTTTCTTTCTATCTGTGTCCCTCATTATTTTGTACACCTCGATCAGGTCCCCCCTCTCAGCCTTCTCTGCTCTCAGGAAAACAGCCCCAGTCTAACCAGCCCTCTCTCCATCACTCAGATGTTCCAGCCCAGGCAGCATCCTGGTGAATCTCCACCGCACCCTCTCCACTGCAATCACAAGCTTCCTATGGTGTGGAGGCCAGAACTGCACAGAGTATTCCAGCTGTAATCCTAACCAACATTTTATACAGCTTCATCACAACCTCTCTGCTCTTATATTCTATATCTTGGCTAAATAAAGATATGTATCCCCATTTACACTCATCACACCTTATCTACCTGTTCTACTGCTTCATGGATCAATGGACATGCAACCCAAAGTCCCTCTGTACTACTAAGCGTCCTACTGTTCCCTGTGTATATCTATGCCTTATTAGTCTCCCAAAAGGAGAGAATTTGCAAGGAAAAGTATTTTGGGGTAGGGAAGGTCAGTGAGTGACGATTTTGATAGCTCCTCTAAAGGAGATGGCACAGATACAATGGACCAACTGACCTTCTGCACCGAGATATTAGGATCACAGTGGCACAGTGGTTAGCCACACAGTGCCTCACATTGTCAGGGACAGGGTCCAATTCCAGCCTTGGGTCACTGTCTGTGTGGAGTCTGCACATTCTCCCCATGTCTATATGGGTTTGCTTCGATTTCTTTCCACAGTCCAAAGATGTGGTTAGGTGGAATGGCTATGCTAAATTGCCCCTTAGCAAACAAAGATGTGCAAGTTAGGGGATTGGCCATGCTAAATTACCCTTTGGTGTCCAAAGATGTGTAAGTTAGGGAGATTGGCCATGTTAAATTGCCTCTTAGAAATCAAAGGTGTGCAGGTTAGGTGGATTGGCTATGCTAAATTGCCCCTTAGTGTCTAAAGATGTGTTGGTTAGGTGGATTGGCTATGCTAAATTGCCCCTTAGTGTCTAAAGATGTGTTGGTTAGGTGGATTGGTCATGCTAAATTGCCCCTTAGTGTTCAAAGATGCGTTGGTTAGGTGGATTGGTCATAGTAAATTGCCCCTTAGTGTCCAAAGATGTTAAGGTTGGGAGATTAGTGGGACAAATATATGGGGCTATGGCAAGGTTTGTGCTTTGGTAAGATGCTCTGTCTGAGAGTAAATGCACTAAATGGGCCAAAATGGGTGGATTTTGTATTGAAGGGATTTGATTTTATAAAACGTCCATACTACCTGCCATGTCAGTGAAGAAACCCCATCCCCCTCCCCTCACTGACCTGAGACTCAGTGATTTTTACTGAGTGTTGTGCTGATATGTTGCCGCTCCCTTGGGGCTGTCTCTGCTAACGGTGGTGTGTCTTTTCAGGCTGGGATACCTTCACAGTTGGGACTGAGGAAGAGCAAGGCAGACTCCGCGCAGTACACAGAGCAGATGTTGCAGATGCTGAGTGCCCTCCTGGGCTCAGACGGTGAGTCCTCCCTCCCCCCTCCTGATTTGTCTCCCCCAAATGCATCAACTTTCAGAACCTTTCACCCCAGCGAGGTTTGGCTCTCCTATGTGGCTCTGTGCACTAGCCTGGGTGCTGAGATCACCCTGCATTGCAATTTGCAAGATATTAATTCAAATAAATTTGCGAATCGATCACTTCCATCTCACTGGCTCCAAGGACATGAGCTGCCTCGGATGATGGTCGGGCTTTGGGAAGTCAGGAGGTGCATTATTCTGTACTAATCTGCATTAAGATCATAATCTTAAATGCGGGGAGTAACTCACCTCCTTACTCCCCCCAAAGCCTGTCCATCATCTACAAGGCACAAGTCAGGAGTGTGATGGAATACTCTCCCACTCACCCTGGATGAGTGCGGCTCCGACAACACTCGAGAAGCTCAACACCATCCAGAATAAAGCAGCCCCCTGCTCAATCGACACGCTAACCATCCACTCTTGATATTCACTCCTTCCACCACCAACACACAGCGGTAGCAGTGTGTACCGTGTATAAGACGCACTGCAGCGACTCACCAAGGCTCCTTCAACAGCGCCAAACCCACCACCTCTACCCCCTCGAAGCATAAGTGCAGCAGACGGCATGGGGAATACCAACCCCCTGCAGGTTCCTCCCTCTGAGCCACACACCCCCATGCCGACATGGAAATATATTGGCCGTTCCTTCACTGTGGCTGGGGTCAAAATGCTGGAGCTTTCTCCCTAACAGTGCTGTCAGTGTACCTACACCACACAGGACTGCAGCAGGTTCAAGAAGGTGGCTCACACACCACCTTCTCAAGGGGGCAATTAGGGATGGGGGATAAATGCTGGACCCGGCCAGTGATGCCCACATTCTGGGAATGAAATAAAAAAATGAAGCTTTTATCAGTCACCATGATTGTGAAACTCCTCAAGATGTGCTTACCATGTTAAACGCTGCGTGTAAATACATGCTGTGTCTCCCTCTCACCACCACTCCCACTGCTGTGAGGGAAATTGAATATAAAAGTAGGGAGGTCATGCTTCAGTTGTAGAGAACATTGATGAGACCACATCTGGAGTAGTGTGTACAGTATGGGTGAGACCACATCTGGAATATTGTGTGCAGTATGGGTGAGACCACATCTGGAGTATTGTGTACAATATGGGTGAGACCACATCTGGAATATTGTGTGCAGTATGGGTGAGACCACATCTGGAGTACTGTGTACAATATGGGTGAGACCACATCTGGAGTAATGTGTACAGTATGGGTGAGACCACATCTGGAGTAATGTGTACAATATGGGTGAGACCACATCTGGAGTATTGTGTACAGTACGGGGTCTCCTTACTTGAGGAAGGCTGTAAATGTGTTGGGATTGGTTGAGAGAAGATTTCCCAGACCCATCCCTGGAATGGGTGGGTTGTCTGATGAGGAAAGGTCGGACAGGTTAGGCTTGTATCTGCTGCAGTTTAGAAAAGTGAGAGGCGACTCGATTCAAACCTTTCAGATCCTGAGGGGGTTCCTTGACAGGGTGGATGTGGAGAGGATGGTTCTGTGGGAGAATCTGTAACTCGGTATGGGGGGGGGGGTGCGGTGACTGTTTAAAAATCAGGGGGTCGCCCAGTGCAGACGGAGATGAGGAGAAATGATTTTTCTCAGAGGGGGCTGAGTCTCTGGAACTCTCTTCCTCAGAAGGCGAAGGAAGCAGAGTCTTGGAATCATTTGAAGGGAGAAATGGACAAATTCTGGATTAACGAGGGGGTGAAAGGTTATCAGGATCGGTGGAATGTGGGGTTACAATCAGACATGATCTTATGGAATGGGGCAATAGGCTCGAGGGGTCAAATGGCCTCCTCTTCATTGGTCTGGTTTGTTCCAAACCTTCATCTCAGGTGAACACATTCAGTGTGAATTTCCAGAGGAGAATTGGCCGAGTCGCTCAGCCTGGGGGAATTACGGGGGAGAAGTAGGAAGGAGAGAGACTTCTGGGTAGCCGTAATGAAGAGCTGGCAGGGATGTGAGGGGCTGAATGGCAGTAATGTTCTGCAATCCCTTTGGATCTGGTGCCTTTTCTTTAAGTTTACTCTCCTCTCCACACAGACTCTCAGAACTGAAATCCATCCCAGCCCCCCCTGTGCATCACCTGGATATCTAGCACACCCTCCGCAACCTAGAGCACAAACTGCTACCTGCTTTCCCACTCCGAGGCGATGCAATGCGGATAAATAAAATACAGAATCTGTCAATCCTCACGCTCACTTTTATTATTCTGTTCTCCACAGTGCGGCGGGGGCTGGGGTGGGGGGGGGGGGGGGGGGCGGTTCTGACGCACGGGGTGGGGAGACAGGTGATCATTACCTTTGCATCCAGGTTCTCCAACCCCCACGGTGAGACCCTCTGGCCATCCATCGCTGATCCAGACTTCAATTCACAGAGATTCAGAGCAGTTTCACAGAAAACAGGAGCTCTGCTCCGCCATTGCACAGGAATATGGCTGATCATCCATGTTATCGACACGCTGTCCCCACGAGACCCCCCGACACCACTCTCCCCACGCTTCCCCTCAACTCTGTTCCCCCACATTCCCACTCTACCCACACCCCTTGACCCCGCTCTCCCCATTCTCCCCTTGATCCCACTCCTCCCCACACCCCACTCTCTCGACCCTGCTCTCCATTCTCCCCCTTGATCCCACTCTCCCCACACCCCCACTCTCCTCACACTCCCTCGACCCTGCTCTCCCCATTCTCCCCCTTGACCCCGCTCTCTCCCCACATTCCTTCGAACCTGCTCTCCCCACGCCCCCCTTGACCCCGCTCATCCCACGCACCCTTTGCCCCACTCTCCCCACGCCCCCCGACCCTGTTCTCCCATTCCCCCTCTTGATCCCGCTCTCCTCATTCCCCCCTCGACCCCGCTCTCCCCATCGCCCCCTCGACCCCATTTCCCCCATTCGCCCTCGACCCCGCTCTCCCCATTCCCCCCTCGACCCCCCGCTCTCCCCATTCGCCCCCTCGATCCGTTCTGCCCATTCCCCCTCGATCCCGCTCTCCCCATTCCCCCCCTCGATCCCGCTCTCCCCATACCCCCTGAACCCTCTCTCTCCCCACACCCCTGAACCCTCTCTCTCCCCACGCCCCCGAACCCTCTCTCTCCCCTCGCCCCTGCTAAGCCACCCGAAGCCAGATTGACCCTGGGATATATTCAGCTCTTTGGCCTTCACATTCTGTGGTAATGAATTCCACACCCTCACCACGCTCTGAGTGGAGAAATGTTAGTTCTTTTTATTTATTAGTGTCACAAGTTGACCAACGTTAAACATGGAGACTGGGATTGTCCTCCCTGGAAAGACAAAGGCTGAAGGGTGAGCTGATAGAAGTTTATAAAATTATGAGGGATAATGGATAGGGTGAACACTTGGGAGCTTTTTCCCAGGGGCAGAAATGAGAATTACAAATGGGCACAAATTGAAGATAAGGGGGGAAAGGTTCAGTGGAGATGTGCAGGGGAAATTTCTTTACACAGATGCACTGCAGACAGATGAGTGACATTGAAGATTTATTTGGATAGACACATGAACAGGCAGGGAATTGAGGGATACAGATGGTTGGTCTGGATAGGACAATGTGACCGACGCAGGCTTAGTGGGCCGAATGGCCTGTTCCTGTGCTTTCTAATGAAGTTACAGTGAAAATGCCCCAATCGCTACACTCAGGCGCCTGTTCGGGTATACTGAGGGGGAATTTAGCATGGCTGACGCACCTAACCAGCACATCTTTCAGACTGTGGGAGGAAACCGGAGCACCCAGAGGAAACCCACGCAGACACGGGGAGAATGTGCAGAGTCCACACAGACAGTGACCCGAGGCTGGAATTGAACTCGGGTCCCTGGTGCTGTGAGGCAACAGGGCTAACACACTGTGCCACCGTGACACCCATCGTCTGTTGGTCCCGTCCTCCAAACCCAATTCCAGTCAGAGCTTCCGCACAGCCCATCCCGAATCCCCGCCATTGTCTGAGTATCGATCCTGCTGGACTGAGAGCTCTGGATCTAACAGTAGCTCTCCATGACCCTCCTGAGGTGGGTTTGGGTTAGTGACTGGGGGGGGGGGGGGGGGGGGGGGAGGTGTGCAGCCTTGGGAAGGAATTTTCCAAAGGTCGTGGTGGGCAGTGATTGCGGAGACTACAGCAGGTCCTCTGGCTCCCCACCCGTGCCGGAGATAACAGCACACATCCTTCGACAGTAACAGGTTCAGAGAGGAGTGGAGGGGTGGCACAGGTTTGGCACTGCGGAAGAGAGTCAGCTATGATCACACCCATGATCGCGGGTAGAGGTGGGACCGTCGGGGTGGCGGCGCGGGCTCGTTGGGCCGAAGGGCCTGTTTCCCGTGCTGTTTTGTTCTTTGATAGCAGGCCAGCCTCGATGGGCCGAATGGCCGGACTCCTGCTCCTATTTCCCATTCCTATGTCGTCCCTTCATTCTCCGCAGACGACCTTTCCCCCGGTGCCTCTGGGAGGTTAAAGTGCACGGGGAGCCCTGGAGCGGTGCCTTTAGCAGGGGTCAGGCAGAGCAACCCCATCACCTTCAGTCGAATTCATCGCTCTCCTCCGGCGCACGGCGCACAACTCCTGACCAGTCCTCTGCCAAGGGAAGAGAGAAAGAAAGAGAATGTTTGTAGACCCACTACAGCAACACCATCACCTCACCATTTACAGGACAGGCTGCATTTCTGTAGCGCCTTTCACACAGCAAAGTGGCGCAGGGAATATTGCAGAAACTTCACCCAGTGAGATCTGACCCCAAAACACAAGGAGACATGAGGGAAACACAACCAAAAACTCAGTCAGAGGGGATGCTGTAAAGAATTGTCTTAAATTAAGAGGAGACGGAGAGAGAGAAAGAGACGGAGAGAGAGAGAGACAGAGGCACAAAGAGGGGGAGAAAGAGAGAGAGAGACAGATAGAGATAGACAGAGACACAAAGAGAGAGAGAGAGAGAGAGACACACACACAGGGCAAGAGAGACAGAGAGAGAAGAGGGGGAGAGAGAGAGAGAAAGAGAGAGAAAGAGAGAGAGAGAGAAAGAGAAACAGAGAGAGACAGAGATAAATAGAGAGGAACAGAGACAGAGAGGGAAAGGGGGAAAGAGGGAGAGGGGTGAGAAAGAGAGAGGGGCGAGGCAAGAGAGAGAAGCTGCAAGACCGGGGGCAAGAGAGTCGAGTCCCTCCGAACACACATACATACCATCCTGACATGGAAATATATCGGCCGTTCCTTCACTGTGGCTCAGTCAAAATCCTGGAACTCCCTCCCTAACAGCACTGTAGGTGTACCTACACCACACGGGACTGCAGCAGGTTCAAGATGGTGACTCACCCAGCACCTTCTCAATGGGGGCAATTAGCGTTGGGGGGTTGGCCAGCCATCCCCACATCCCTGGGAATGTTTTGGGGCAGACTCGCCCACATATAGGCAACGGGAAGTCGCGACCAAGCAACAAGCTTTTTTTCATTCTTTCATGGGACACTGCGATAGGTTTCAGAGGTGAAAGGGATGGTTCCTTACCTTGTCTGGGGGAGGAGAGGAGTTCCCCACTGTCGATGTGTCCCGCATTATAAAGTGCAAACTGTTCCATAATCCTCTGCTTTGCCGGGTTCATGACGATCTGCCTGTTCGGGACAGAGGAATCTGGAGTGGGAGAAGGGGAGGGAGACACAGGGTCAGTCAGTTTCACCGAACCCTATGGGAGACCATTCAGTACATCAACCGCCCCCCCCCGTGCTAACTCCATAGGGGCTGTCCAATCGAAATCCACGCCCTGGACTTTTCTTTTCCCACTGGAAGCTGCTCTCTTGCTCACACTATCACTGTTCCCGCGCAATGGCTCTCTCTGCTCTACGTCAAACATACAAAATCAGTGACTGGCAAACCTTCCAAAATATTCCTTACCCTTGGCTGATAATTATGGGAGGTAAGCTCTCCCCATGTCCCTCCCTTCCTCTCTTCCCCATCTTCCTCAACCTCGAGGTGGTCTTGGTCCTTGCCTGAGGGGTGCAAGCAGGAGGGGTGTAAGATGGGGAGGAGGGGCGTGAGGAGGGTAGGAGGGGCCCGAGGGGGGAAGGAGGGGCGCGAGGGGGGAAGGAGGGGCACAAAAGGGGAAAGGAGGGGCATGAGGGGGAAGGAAGGGTGTGGAAGTAGGGAATGGTGCAAAGAGGAGACAGGGGCACAAGGAGGAGAGAGGGATGCAAGGAGGAGGGGGCACAAAAAGGGAAGGGAGGGACATGAGGCTGAGGGAGGCATCTGAGGGGGGAGGGGATGAGGGTGAGGGGAGAGATGTGAAGGGGAGGGAGTTGTGTAACCAAGTTTTGATACTTTCAGGGCGACTCGGTACAGTACAATAAAACAGATTGTTGGACGGTTATCACAGAGATTTTGAGTTTCTTTGTTTGTACACCATGTGTGTGACCCCCTATCCAAGGGACAATCCCTCCATTCCAGCAATTAATCTAATGGCCCTGCGCTGCATCCCCTCAGCGACAAGCTTCTTTTTATTCTATCATGGGACACTGCGTCGCTGGCTGGCCAGCATTTATTGCCCTAGGTTACCCAAGGGTATTTCAGACTTAACCACATTGCTGTGACTCTGGAGTCACGTGTAGGCCAGACCGGATAAGGACGGCAGATTTCCTTCCCTTAAGGAATTAGTGACCCAGTTGGGTTTTTCTGACAATAGGCAATAGTTTTGTGGTCATCGTTAAGACTTTTAATTCCAGATTTTTATTGAATTCAAATTTCACCATCTGCTGTGGAGGGATTCGAACCTGGGTCCCTACACCATCACTCTGGGTCTCTAGATTACTGGTCCAGCAACAATACCACTGGGCCACAACTTCTGTTCTACCCTTCCCTTGGGGAAGGAGATCAAGGCTAATCTCCAAACCAGTACAGGTGCCAGCGTGGAGCAATACTGGGACAGTTCAGGGAGAGTGGGATAGTGAGTTAGGAGGATAGGTTTGTGATGAACAACTATGGGAAAGCTAGTAGAATGTTATTATTTATTGTGAGGAGTTGAACACAAAAGTAGGGAGGTTCTGCTTCAGTTGTACAGGGCATCAATGAGACTACATCTGGAGTACTGGGTACAGTATGGGTGAGGCCACATCTGGAGTATTGTATTCAGTATGGGTGAAACCACATCTGGAGTACTGGGTACAGTAGGGGTGAGGCCACATCTGGAGTGTTGTGTACAGTGTGGGTGAAACCACATCTGGAGTATTGGGTACAGTAGAGGGGTGAGACCACATCTGGAGTATTGTGTACAGTATGGGTGAAACCACATCTGGAGTATTGGGTACAGTATGGGTGAGGCCACATTTGGAGTACTGGGTGCAGTATGGGTGAGGCCACATTTGGAGTACTGGGTGCAGTATGGGTGAGGCCACATTTGGAGTATTGTGTACAATAATGGTGACACCACCTCTGGAGTACTGTGTTCAGTATGGATGAGACCACATGTGGAATATTGCCAAACTCATCCAGGCAGGAGGGAAATATTTCATCACGTTCCTGACTTGTGCTTTGTAAATGGTGGACAGGTTTTGGGGGGGGAGTCAGGAGGTGAGTTACTCTCCGCAGGATTCCCAGCCTCCGACCTGCTCTGTGAGCCACAGTATTTATACGGCTGGGTCCAGTTCAGTTTCTGCTCAATGGTAAACCCCAGCATGTTGATGGGGGTGCGTGGGTGGAGGAAAGGGTTAGATCCCTCTTTTTGGAGATGGGCTTTGCTGGCACTTGTGTGTGGCACAGATGTTGTTCATCACTCTGGATTTTGGTGTGAGGTTACTATTGGTAAAGTTATAAAAAAACTAGTTTCTTGCTAGTCTTAGATAATTAAAAGAGATACGGTGCATTCAGTACACAGATTGAAACAATGTATCAGAGACAACAGAGCTGCTTTGATAGCAGGCTTTAGGCATTTGAATCAGAACACATTTTTGTATTTTCACCAATCAATTTGAAATGGGCATTTGAATAACTGCAGCCTATCAGATTTGAATTTAATGTTTTGATAACCTGTAAATCAATCCTGTTTTGGGTACTTTTGATATATCACTGGTGGCATAAAGGCCACAGCTCCTAGCTCCAAATGGCTGGAAGACTGCCTGCCAACAACTACCAGATATCATAATGAATGGAAGAGAAAGACAGAGACAGTGACTGTCTCTGTCAACGTAACAGCACTTATGTCTTAAAAGAAAGCTTAATCTCAATCGCAAAGATCCCAACAGAAGAAATCAGCAAAGAAAATAGAAGATTCCAGAAGATGAATTGTAATTTTGAGTGTGACTAAAAATTCTATTTTTTTGTTAATGAGCGGGAATCTAATTTATCTAAACAGCATTCCATTAGAATTGTGTTTCATTCGGGTTGCTAATAGTTTAGTTAATCTGTTACTGTTAGCTAGAAGAATAGAGTGTACCTTGTTGATCTTGCAGATGGAATCTCCGGTTTGATTTAACTGGTTATTAACTTGATTATTTTGATCTGGACCCCTTCTCACATGCACTTTAACAGATTATGAAAGAAGGTACTCCTGTCTCCGTGTTAGTTCTCAGGGAGAGGATCACCTCCCCTTCGTAACAATATTGCCCAAGTGAAGAGCAAGGAAACTCTCTACATCTCTGTCCTGCCCTGCAGGGGTGGGGATTTGAATCTCAGGTCCCCCAGATCCTGACCTCGTGTGGGTGGCTGGACTGCGAGTCCAGTGCCAATCTCACCATCTCCTCCTTCCCACCACCCCCCCGCCCCCCCATAACGCGATCTTGCTCGTGTTGTTACAGTCACAACTCATCTCGAAATGGCTCTGGATGAACTAGGTGCTTCACAAAGGTAAGACCTTACCACTCGACACCTCCCCCCCAACAAAATCTCACTGTCTAACACTATTTTATTATTCCAGTTCTGAATTTACCTCCAGACCTGTCCGAGAAAAGTTGCGAGTCTGCTCTCCGCGAGTCTCCGGAAGCTCCTTCCGGCCAGGGTAACCCGGGGTGGTCGCTGGGCAGCTGGTAATGGGAGCTTTCCCGGGGAGGTTGTGGAGTCAAGGCTGGTCGAGAGAGGTGGGGAGGCGAGTACCAGGAGCACAGCAGCCCGGAGCGGGGACCCCGACGTGAGGTGGTGGAGGAGGTGGAGGAGAAGGCAGTGCTGCTCCTGCTGATGCCTCCACCGTCATCCATCGAGCTCTCCTTGCTCTCCACCGGCTGGCTCAGCCCACTGTAGGAGGAGACGGATCCAGAGGCGCCGCTGAAGGTGCCGGGGGCTCCATGCTCCTGCTGGGTTTGATATGGGCACCAGTCGCCCCGCCTCGGCGCCCCGGGCTGGGGCCGGCAGGGGGGGTCCGCGCCGCCGAGCAGGGCTTGTGAGGCGAACCGGTACGTGTTCTCGGCCGGGCTGAGCGAGGCGCCCCGCAGCCTGTCCGCCAAAGAGTCCAGGTCCCGGCTGGCCTCCGGAGGGGGGCCCGCGACGGAACGCTCACCCTCCGGAGGAAGCCGCCTCAGTTCCTCCAGTCGCTCGTACACCTGCCGAGGGAGAGAATGGGGGGAGAAGAAAGAAAGGAGAGTCAGAGTTCGCACACGGTATCAGTCCAGCACCTCGAGCCGCTTGTGCCCCCTCCCCCCCTGCCCCGGGATATTTTACAGCAGCAACTGCGTACGGCAAAGCGAGATGGATCATTCAAGAGCACGACAGTGGGGCCTGTACACGTGAACTGGACACTCCCCCATTGGGTGAACGATATTCTACACTCAAACCTGGTTTTACCGCAGCGCAGACAGAGGCCGCTCTGCCCGTCCAATCCGTGCCGACTGTCTGAAAGACTATCCCATCCAGTCTCTCCCCCCCCCACCCCTCCCAGCCCATTCACTCTGGCTAATCCAGGTGGGCACAGGCAGCTCTCTCTCGTGAAGCAGGAAGTGCTCTTAAAGGGACAGTCCGCGCCTGAATGGTTTAGCTGACGGTACATGTCATCACAGATAGGCCCCGCCCTATCCATCAGTTGTAAATGGAGTGAACGATTTTGAAGGGACTGCAGGAGGTGAGGGGTTTGGGGGATGTGAAATTCTGGAGGTGGCAGCACAGGCTGAGAGAGAGAGGGAGAGAGCGAGGGGTTAATGAAGCAGACAACATCCTGGGCTTTATTAACAGGAGCAAAGAGGCAATGCTGAACTTGGAAAAACACCAGTTCAACCTCAGCTGCAGAATGATATCTAGTTCTGAGACCGGATTATAGGAAGGATGTGAAGGCGACATAAGGGGGAAACAGGCCTGGGGCTGGAAGGGGGGGTAGAAGGGAGACAGCGGGCGAGGGCGGGGCAGGAGGAGCGAGGAAGGGCTAAGGGAGGAGGTGGGGGGGCAGAGAGGGGCCAAGGTGGGCAGGGGCCAGGGAGGGAGTGAAGGAGGGAGGAGGCGAACGGGGAGGCGAGGTGCCGGTTGGGGGGGGGGGGGGGGGGGCGTCGAGGCGGTGGGGGGGGGGGGGTAGGCGGATGGGGGGGGCAGCGAGGCGGACGGGGGGGGGTGAGGCGGATGGAGGGGCGAGGTGGATAGGATAGCGAGGCTGACAGGGTGGGCAAGGCGGACAGGGAGGTGAGGCAGACGGGGTTGGGGTGGGGGGTGTGAGGCAGACAGGGGTTGAGACGGAGGATGAGAGGTGACCTGATAGAGGTTTATAAGATGTTGAGAAGTATTGAGCAGGTGGATTCTCAGAGGCTTTTTCCCAGGGTTGAAATAGTCGCTACGAGAGGACACAGGTTTAAGGTGCTGGGGAGTAGGTACAGAGGAAACGACAGGGGTAAAACTTCTTCACTCAGACAGTGGTGGGTGAGTGGAATCAACTGCCGGCAACGATGGTGGAGGCGGATTTGATAGGGTCTTTCAAGAGACTTTTAGATAGGTACATGGAACTTAGTAAGATAGAGGGTTATAGATAAGCCTAGTAATCTCTAAGGTAGGGACATGTTTGGCACAACTTTGTGGGCCAAAGCGCCTGTATTGTCGATGTTTCTATGTATGTGGGTGGGGGAGGATGGTACGGGCTCTTCATGCAGGAAAGGCGCTATTGCAATGCAGTTTATTCTGTTCACCTTTGAAGTGATGATTATTGTTTGAAACACTGCCCCTCACTATCCGCAGTTACCTGCGTCATCTTGGGTCTCCTCTTTCTCTTGCGATTCAGACACTCACACGCCAGCAGGCACAGCTCAATGGGGAGACGCCCCGGGCACACACCCGCTTTCCGGTCCAAGTGCTTCCGGCAGATCCAGGCCGCGACACGCTGGTGGTGGGAGAGGGCCGCAGACGTCTGCGTCAGGCTCTCCAAGCCGGCCTCCTCCTCTCCCTCCTTCTCGATCATGTTTTTCTGTGGACACAGCAGGGGACACACAGCGTTACAGCACGTTGTCACTTCTCCAGAAACGCGCACCCTCTGCGTGCCGTGACGTATTCTGGGAGGACGGGGGTGAGGTGATAACCTTGGGATATTCTCCCCAGACTATTAATCCCTCATTGGTCCAGAGAGGTAACCCGATACTCTACACAGGTAGAGTATCCCACCCTCCCCCCTCCTCTAACCTAATAATAAAAGTGTGTGTGTAGTTTTTTTTTCTCTCCTGCAAATTAAAGTAACAGTGATGGCAGTGCAGGTAGTACATTGCACCTCCTGCGGTATGTATGAGGTGAGGGACACCAGTAGTGTTCCTGCTGATTATACCTGCAGGAAGTGTGCACACTTGCAGCTCCTTGAGGATCGTGTTAAGGAGCTGGAGCTGGAATTAGAGGAGCTCAGAGTAATTCGCGAGGTTGAGGAGGATATAGGCAGGAGTAACAAAGAGATTGTAACTCCTATAAGTGATAATTGGGTAACTATTAGGAGGAGGGGTAAGAAGCAATCGGGGAGACAATCCCCTGGGGCTGTTCCCCTCCAAAATAAATTTTCTGTCTTGGGGGCTACAGTTGAGGAAGAATCAACTGGAGCTGACCAAAGGGAGCAGGTCTCTGGGGGTGAGACTGCTGAGAATGCTCAGGTGGGTGGGGGGAATAAGAGATTAGGCCTAGTTATAGGAGACTCCATAGTTAGAGGGACAGATAGGAGGGTAAATAGTAATAAACAGGACTCAGGGCTGGTGTGTTGCCTCCCAGGGGCTGGGGTCCAGGATGTCGCAGATCGGGTTTTTAGGATTCTTAAGGGTGAGGGGAGTCAGCCCCAAGTCATTGTTCATGTGGGGACACATGATGTAGGTAGGACAAGGGAAGGGGATATTAAACAGAAATTTATGGAGTTAGGGTGGAAGCTTAGGTCCATAACAGGCAGAGTGGTTATCTCTGGACTCTTGCCTGTGCCAAGGGATAGTTTAGAGATGAACAGAGAAAGGGATAGTTTGAACTCATGGCTGCGTGGATGGTGCAGGAGGGAGGGGTTCAGGTTCCTTAACAATTGGGACTCATTCTGGGATAGGTGGGACCTCTTCAAGAGAGATGGTCTACACCTGAACCAGAGGGGGACTAATATCTTGGGGGGAAAATTTGCTAAGGCTATGATGGGGGCGTTAAACTGATTCGGGGGGGGGGTGGGATCCTAAGTAGTTGGGGTGCTGAGAGGGATGAGAGTAAGGGGGTTATAGAGGAGAGTTGTAAAACACAGCGGCGTACGGGTGGGGTGGAGCATGGTTTGAGATGCGTATACTTTAATGCAAGGAGTATTCGCAATAAGGGGGAGGAACTTGCAGCTTGGACCAGTACCTGGAACTTCGATGTTGTGGCCATTTCAGAGACTTGGGTAGAGCAGGGACAGGAATGGATGTTGCAGGTTCCGGGGTACAAATGCTTTAGTCGGAGTAGAGAAGGGGGTAGAAGGGGGGGAGGAGTGGCGTTACTGGTCAAAGACTGTATCACGGTGATCGAAAAGAAGTTTGATGAGGACTTGTCTGTTGAGGTAGTATGGGCTGAGATTAGAAACAGGAGAGGAGAGGTCACCCTGTTGGGAGTCTTTTACAGACCTCCTAATAGTTCTAGAGAGGTTGAGGAAAGGATTGCGAAGTCAATTCTGATTAGGAGTGAAAGTAGTAGGGTAATTGTGATGGGGGACTTTAACTTGCTAATATTGATTGGAATAGCTATAGCTCTAGCTCGTTAGAGGGGTCAGTTTTCGTACAGAGTGTGCAGGAAGGTTTTTTGACTCAGTATGTAGATAGGCCAACTAGAGGTGAGGCTACATTGGATTTGGTGCTGGGCAATGAGCCAGACCAGGTGTTAGGCTTGGAAGTTAGTGAACATTTTGGTGATAGTGACCACAATTCGGTTACGTTCACCTTAGTGATGGACAGGGATAGGCATGAAGCTGGGGGCTGTAGTTATAGCTGGGGGAAGGGTAATTATGAGGCCATCAGGAGAGAATTAGGGTGCGTAGATTGGACTAGGGAACTACAGGGACTGGGAACATCTGGAATGTGGTGCTTATTCAAGGAGCAGCTGCTGAGAGTCCTTGATAAGTATGTCCCTGTCAGGCAGGGAGGAAATGGACGAGTAAGAGAGCCTTGGTGTACGAAAAGAGTTGATTTGCTGGTTAAGAAGAAAAAGGAGGCTTATGTCAGGATGAGGCTTGAAGGCTCAGGTAGTGCAATGGATAGCTATAGATTAGCTAGGAAGGAGGTAAAAAGTGAATTGAGGAGAGCTAAGAGGGGACACGAGAAGATGTTGGCTGATAGGATTAAGGAGAATCCTAAAGCTTTCTTTCGATATGTTAAGAATAGAAGATTGGTTAGGGCAAGATTAGGGCCAGTCATAGACAGCAGTGGGAAGTTGTGCGTGGAGCCTGAAGAGATTGGTGAGGCACTGAATAAATATTTCTCTTCGGTATTCACGCAGAGTGCTGGAAATGTAGCTGTGGAGAGCACTGAGGTACAGGGTTGCAAATTGGGGAGTATTGTAGTAGATAGGGAGGATGTGTTAGAAATTCTCGAGGGTTTGAAGTTGGATAAGTCCCCTGGGCCGGACGGGATTTACCCTAGGATTCTCTGGGAGGCAAGAGAGGAGATTGCAGAGCCTCTGGCTCTGATCTTCAGGTCCTCGTTGGTTACGGGTGTGGTTCCGGAGGACTGGAGGATGGCGAATGTGGTCCCATTGTTTAAGAAGGGGAAGAGAGACCTTCCTGGGAATTATAGGCCAGTGAGTCTTACTTCTGTGGTGGGCAAGGTATTGGAGAGAATTATTAGGGATAGGATTTATAGTTATTTAGAGAGAAATGAATTGATTGGGGATAGTCAGCATGGTTTCGTGAAGGGTAGGTCATGCCTTACTAACCTCATTGAGTTTTTTGAGAAAGTGACCAGAGAGGTGGATGGGGGTAAGGCGGTTGATGTAGTATATATGGACTTTAGTAAGGCGTTTGATAAGGTGGCCCATGGAAGACTTCTACAGAAAATGCAGATGTGTGGAATAGAGGGTGATTTAGCTAATTGGATTAGGAATTGGCTGGCAGATAGAAGACAGAGGGTGGTGGTTGATGGGAGATATTCATCGTGGAGTTCGGTGACGAGTGGTGTGCCTCAGGGGTCTGTTTTGGGGCCCCTGCTGTTTGTAATTTTTATAAATGATCTGGATGAGGGTATTGAGGATGGATCAGTAAATTTGCAGATGATACTAAAGTTGGTGGTGTGGTAGATAGTGAAGAGGGGTGTTTTAGTTTACAGAGTGACTTGGACAAGTTGCAGAGCTGGGCCGAGAGGTGGCAAATGGAGTTTAATGTGGAAAAGTGTGAGGTAATGCACTTTGGCAGGAACAATAAATGTGTAGAGTATAGGGCTAATGGTAGGGCTCTTAATAGTGTTGAGGAACAGAAGGATCTTGGTGTATGTGTCAATAGATCCCTGAAAGTAGGCAGTCAAGTGGATAAAGTTGTTAAGAAGGCTTATGGAGTCTTAGCTTTTATTGGTAGGGGGATTGAATTTAGGAGCCGCAGCATCATGTTGCAGCTGTACAAAACTCTAGTGCGGCCGCACTTGGAGTATTGTGTGCAGTTCTGGTCGCCACATTATAAGAAAGATGTGGAGGCATTGGAGAGGGTACAGAGGAGGTTTACTAGGATGTTGCCTGGTATGGAGGGCAGGTCCTATGAAGAGAGGTTGAAGGATTTGAGGTTGTTTTCGTTAGAAAGGAGGCGGCTAAGGGGGATCTTATTGAAACATATAAGATAATTAGAGGTTTGGATAGGGTGGACAGTGATAGCCTTTTTCCTAGGATGGAAAAAGCTAGCACGAGGGGACACAACTTTAAATTAAGGGGTATGAGTTATAGGACGGATATCAGAGGTAGGTTCTTTACTCAAAGAGTGATTAGGGAGTGGAATGCCCTGCCTGCAGCTGTTGTAGATGCGCCAAGTTTGGTGGCGTTTAAGAGGTTAGTTGATAAGTATATGGATGAGAAGGGAATGGTTTAGTTAGGAGGGGCATTGCTTTTTATTTTGGTCGGCACAACATCGAAGGCCGAAGGGCCTGTTCTGTGCTGTATTGTTCTATGTTCTATGTTCTATGTTCTAATCCTGAGTTCGAATCCCGCTCACGGCAAATGGCAATATCTGGAATTAAGAATCTACTGATGAAGCCGCTGTTGGGAAAACCCATCTGGTTCACTAATGTCTCTTTAGGGAAGGAAATCTGCCGTCCTTACCCCGGTCTGGCCTACACATGACTCCAGATCCACAGCAATGTGGCTGACTCTCAACTGCCCTTGGGTAACTAGGGACAGACAATAAATGCTGGCCCCAACCAGTGACACCAAAGGTTTAGACCAGGTGTACGAGGCCTGTTTTTTTTTAAACGGAGTGTAATGGGTGGAAGAGGAGGAGATGCAGCTTGGGTGCAAGGGCCCTTGGCCTGAAAAATCCCCATGAAGGCCGGCTGACTTGTTCAGCGCTGTATCAGACGTAAGCAGGCCATTTGGCCCATCAGTCAGATCGTGACTGATGTGATGTGAGAATCCTCAACTAATTCCCTCGCTAATTAAATATCTGTCCATCTCAGTCTTGAACACACTCAGTGACCCAGCCTCTAGGGTAAAGAATTCCACACATTCTGTCCCCTCCAACAGAAGAAATTCCTCCTCATCTCTGTCTCCAATGGGTGACCCCTTACTCTGAAATTGTGCCCCTCTGGTCCCAGAGTCTCCCACAAGGGGAAACAGCCTCTCAGCATCCACCCTGCCAAACACCCCCTGAGAATCTGATATGTCTCAATAAGACCACCTCTATTCTTTTAAACTCCCAACGAGTGCAGCCCCAAACCTACTCAACCTCTCCTCGTGAGAAACTCCCTCCCTACCCGGGATCAACCGAGTGAACCTTCTCTGCACTGACTCCGATGCCGGAATATCTTCCCTTAGATAAGGAGACCAAAACTGTTCACAGAGTTCCAGGTGAGGTCAGAATCATGGCTTGTACAGTTTCAACAAAGACTTCCCCTCCTTTTATAACCACTCCCTTTGATATAAAAGCCAATATTCCATGACCCTTCCCAATTACCTGCTGAATTTGCATGTGATTTATACTCTTCCCTGAGGTGTGGCTGTCACAAACTGGGCCAACATTTATTGCGCAACCCTGAGGGCATTTAAGAATCGGCCACATTGCTGTAGGTCTGCAGTCACACGTAGGCCAGACCTTATTAAGGACGGCAGACTTCCTTTCCTCTAAAAGGACATTAGTGAACCAGATAGGTTTTTACGACAATTGACAATGGTTTCACGGTCATCAGTAGACTCTTGACTCCAGATTTTTGTAGAATTCAAATTTCGCCATGGTGAAATTCGAACTCGGGGCCCCAGAGCATCATCTGGGCCTTTGGATTACTTGACCTTCAAAGTGCATAACTTCACATTATCTCACATTATGTTCCTTCCACCAATCTTATGCCCCTCCTTCTGTCTTCATGGTTGCCAGATGTTGTTTAAAATGGCCCACCCCACATCCCTGCCTCTGCAATCCTTCCCAAGTCAACAGGCAGAAAGCTGGGATAGGGATGGGGGGGGTGACCACATGAGGTCTCTGTGACTGGAAAGGGATCCCACTCACCAGGTACTTGGACCTGGCTGCTCCTTCATTCTCCAGGGCTTTTCTCCCAGTCAGGATCTCCAGCAAGACCTGTGGAAAGAGGAAAGAAAACATTATTACGTGGAGCAGCTCAGTGGGTTAGTGCTGCTGCCTCACAGCACCAGGAACCCAGGTTCGATTCCAGCCTCAGGTCACTGTCTGAGTGGAGTCTGCACATTCTCCCCATATCTGCATGGGTTTCCTCCACTCGTTCTGGTTTCTCCAACAGTCCAAACATGTGTTGGTTAGGTTGTTTGGCGTGATAAATTGCCCCATAATGTAAAAAGATGTGCACTCCCAGAACAGGCATAGCACAGGGTTAGATACAGAGTAAAGCTCCCTCTACACTGTCCCCCATCAAACGCTCCCAGGACAGGTACAGCATGGGGTTAGATACAGAGTAAAGCTCCCTCTACACTGTTTCCCCATCAAACACTCCCAGGACAGGTACAGCACGGGGTTAGATACAGAGTAAAGCTCCCTCTACACTGTCCCCCATCAAACACTCCCAGGACAGGTACAGCACGGGGTTAGATACAGAGTAAAGCTCCCTCTACACTGTCCCCCCATCAAACACTCCCAGGACAGGTACAGCACGGGGTTAGATACAGAGTAAAGCTCCCTCTACACTGTCCCCCATCAAACACTCCCAGGACAGGTACAGCACGGGGTTAGATACAGAGTAAAGCTCCCTCTACACTGTCCCCATCAAACACTCCCAGGACAGGTACAGCACGGGGTTAGATACAGAGTAAAGCTCCCTCTACACTGTCCCCATCAAACACTCCCAGGACAGGTACAGCACGGGGTTAGATACAGAGTAAAGCTCCCTCTACACTGTCCCCTATCAAACACTCCCAGGACAGGTACAGCACGGGGTTAGATACAGAGTAAAGCTCCCTCTACACTGTCCCCCATCAAACACTCCCAGGACAGGTACAGCACGGGGTTAGATACAGAGTAAAGCTCCCTCTACACTGTCCCCCATCAAACACTCCCAGGACAGGTACAGCACGGGGTTAGATACAGAGTAAAGCTCCCTCTACACTGTCCCCCATCAAACACTCCCAGGACAGGTACAGCACGGGGTTAGATACAGAGTAAAGCTCCCTCTACACTGTCCCCCATCAAACACTCCCAGGACAGGTACAGCAATGCAAAGTCCAGTACTCACCACTCCAAAGCTGTAGGTATCTAGTTCCACAGTAAGCTGCCCATTCATTACGTACTCCTCGGGTAGGTATGCCAGTGTACC
Organism: Sphyrna mokarran; assembly: GCA_024679065.1. Taxonomy (NCBI): domain Eukaryota; kingdom Metazoa; phylum Chordata; class Chondrichthyes; order Carcharhiniformes; family Carcharhinidae; genus Sphyrna; species Sphyrna mokarran. Next base: position 80,891,708 of record JAGIQG010000013.1, on the reverse strand, counting down.
CCGCAGCGTCTGTGTCCGTGCCACTGTGCAGCTCTGTCCAGGGTTGTTCGAGTATCGACTAAACCGTGCAAGCCCAAAGTCCGCCAGCTTTGCAACAAAATTTTTGTCCAGAAGGATGTTGGAACTGGAATGGGGCAGGACATTTACAATAACTTGCAGAACAAACGTTTATATCTCCTTGCAAAACATCCTCCCACAGTGCAGCACTCCCTCAGCACTGACCCTCCCACAGTGCGGCACTCCCTCAGCACTGACCCTCCCACAGTGCGGCACTCCCTCAGCACTGACCCTCCCACAGTGCGGCGCTCTTTCAGCACTGACCCTCCCACAGTGCGGCGCTCTTTCAGCACTGACCCTCCCACAGTGCGGCACTCCCTCAGCACTGACCTTCCCACAGTGTGGAGCTCCCTCAGCACTGACCCTCCCACAGTGCGGCTCTCCCTCAGCACTGACCCTCCCACCACATGAGCGCTCCTCAGCACTGACCCTCCCACAGTGCAGTGCTCCCTCAGCTCTGACCCTCCCACAGTGCGGCGCTCCCTCAGCACTGACTCTCCTACAGTGCAGCGCTCCCTCAGCACTGACCCTCCCACAGTGCGGCGCTCCCTCAGCACTGACTCTCCTACAGTGCAGCGCTCCCTCAGCACTGACCCTCCCACAGTGCGGCACTCCCTCAATACTGACCCTCTCCAGATTATCGGAAGGGAGAAAGGCTGACTGTCGCTTTGGACTGTCAGTATGAAGTGCGTTACCTCTTCACGTCTCCGTGTATCAGGCTGGGGTTGCTTGTGTGCAGGAACTGGATGGCACGGGCAGCTCCCAGAGCCACGTCTAATCGCGTCAGCCACGAGAGCGCAGAGCTGCTATTCTGCAGGAGCAAGGACAAGGTCATCCAGAGAGTGAAAACAGGAAAGGGAGTGAGAAAGTGCCATTCATTTCTGCAACAACACAACCCCAACCATCACCACACACACACACACACACACAGACACACATACACAGACACACACAGACACACACACACAGACAAACACACACAGACACACACAGACAAACACACACACGCACACACACAGACACACACACACAGACACAAACACAGACACAAACACAGACACAAACACAGACACACAAACACAGACACACACACAGACACACACACACACACACACGACACAGACACACACACACCACACAGACACACACACAGACACACACACACAGACAGACAGACACACACAGACATAAAAACAGACACAGACATAAAAACAGACACACACACACACACACAGACACACACACAGACACACACACACAGGCAGACAGACACACACAGACATAAAACAACACAGACATAAAAACAGACACACACACACACACACAGACACACACACAGACAGACACACACAGGCAGACAGACACAGACAGACACACACAGACATAAAAACAGACACACACACACACACACACACATACACACACACACAGACACACACAGACAGACACCCCTTTACCACCCAAGACATGAACCCAAGATCCTGGTTGAGGCCGTCCTCATGTGTGGGGAACCTGCTCAGCTACTTCACGTTCATGTTCATATCGCACTATCTGTAACCCCCACGACTTGCCTGGGCTTGCAAAATCTCACTAACTATCCTGGCTGGAGACAGTATATCTCTCTTTAACCTGTGCTCCCTCCACTCACATTGGCTGTACCTTTAAGACTTGATTACCTGTAAAGGTTCACATTTCCAACCACTATTTTGTAAACTGAGTTTGTGTCTTTAAGATGTGCAGGTTAGGTGGTTTGGCCATGCCAAATTGTCCCGCAGTGTCCAAAGATATGCAGATTAATAGACTGGCCATGCTAAATTGCTCATTAGTGTCCAAAGATGTGCAGGTTAGGTGGCTTGGCCATACTAAGTTGCCCATTTGTGTCCAAAGGTGTGCAGTTTGGGTGGATTGGCCATTCTAAATCATCCTGTGGTGTCCAAAGATGTACAGGTTAGATGGGCTAGACATGCTAAATTACCCCATAGTGTCCAAAGATGTGTTGGTTAGGTGGATTGGACGTGGCAAATTGGCCCTTAGGATCCCAATGATGTGCAGATTAGGTGGATTGGCCATGCTAAATTGCCCCTTAGTGTCCAAAGATGTGCAGGTTGGGTAGATGGACTATGTGTGGGGCTATGGGGAGAGGGTCTGAATGAATCGGTGCAGTCTGGATGGGCTGAATGTCCTCAGTGTGCATTGTTGGGATGGTATTCCACGATTCTGATACCTGACAATGCAGGCGATCCTGTAGTGATCCATTTGGCATATACTCGTAAACCAGACAGTAAACACCATCTTCCATACAGCATCCGGCTAAGTCCACTATGTTAGGGTGTCGATACCTTAGGAAGAGACAGAGGCAAAAGAGGGTCCAGACGTGAGCATCACTTAGGAGCAAACGGGAGAGGTGTGCAAAAAAAGAGTTCAGAGCAAGGCCAGTGTGAATCGCATACTCACTGATAGAGTTTCTCCAACTCTGTCTGAAAACTCCCCCTCACTGTGTTCCAGTCCAGGTCTGAATCCTGCAGAGACAGAGGAGAGTCTAAAACTAGAGGGCATAGGTTTAAGGTGAGAGGGGAGAGATACAAAAGAGTATAGAGGGACAATTGTTTTCCCATAGAAAGTGATGAGTGTCTGGAATAAGCTGCCAGAGGCAATAGTAGAGGCAGATACAATTTTGTCTTTTAAAAAGCATTTATAGTTACATGGGTACGATGGACATAGAGGGATATGGGCTAAATGTAGGATTAGCTTAGTGTTAAAACTGGGCAGCATGGACAAGAAGGGCTGAAGGGCCTGTTTCCACGCTGTAAACCTCTATGATTCTATTCGCCAACACCAAAAGTCCAAAAGAACCATGGAAAGGTTATCACATAGGAGGCTGCCATTCAGCCCATCTCAGCCCTTCCAGCCCTAAGGACATCTCAGTGCCCTTTTTAAATACAACGAGTGATAAAACAGGCTTACCTCTTTCAACCTTTTAACAGCGTACTCAGTGTGACGCATCACTGCGTAGTAGACACAGCCAAAGCCACCCTCACCAATCTTCTGTCTCTCCGCAAAGTCGTGGGTTCCCTTTCGCAGCTCAGGCAGGGGCCAGTAGAATAGATACCTGTCCACTGACGGGGAGGACACTGGACAGGATACGGCAGAGGACTACAGGAGGCAGAGAGGGGGAGGGAGAGTGAGGCAGAGAGGGGGAGGAAGAGTGAGGCAGAAAGAGCGAGGGAGATAGTGGGGCAGAAAGAGGGAGGGAGGTAGTGAGGCAGAGAGGTGGAGGAGAGAGTGAGGCAGAGGGGGGAAGGGAGAGTGAGGCAGAGGGGGGGAAGGGAGAGTGAGGTAGAGAGGGGGAGGAAGAAGGGAGACAGAGAGGGGGAGGGAGTGTGAGAGAGAAGAAAACAGAACATCAAAAGGAAATATACATGTTCATAGTGCAGTGCAGTAAAGCTTCTTAGAAACGCTCACATCCACACAGGCAGTGTGTGGGACATCCCATCGAACTCACCCTGTATTATTCTGCAAGCTGTGGGCCCATCCTTCAGACTAGAGGCAGCAGATATTCCAATTCTCAGGACCTGTGTCCCCACAGGGAACTTCTTGTCATTTTATCAAACAGAAACTTAGTTTTGGCAAAGAAATGCACTTCAGGTGCATTTGTGCTGTACTGCACAAGAATAGGCCCTTCGGCCCACCAAGCCTGGGTCTTAGTGGACGAGGCCTGGTCCTAATGGGAGATGCCTGGACCCCAGTGGGTGAGGCCTGGTCCTAATGGGAGATGCCTGGACCCCAGTGGGCGAGGCCTGGGCCTAGTGGGAGAGGCCTGGGCCTAGTGGGACATGGGAAGGGCTGAATGGCCTCTTTCTGCGCTGCTATACAAAAATTTTCCTTACCTTGCTCACACTGTCCTTGCCACTGGAGCACGAGCTGCTGGCATCGGTGAACAAGCTGCGGGGAGGTGTGGGCGGCCGCGGCAGTACGGATTTCGGCACTGAGGTCAAGGGCGAGAGAAAATAAACGCGGCTTTGTTTAAAAGAAAAATGTCGTGCCACGGTCAAGCGTGCGGTGTTCCTACCTCCTGTCAGGTTAAACCCACCAGAATTCCAAGCGACTTCTCCCCAACACCATCCCCATCGCTGAATCCACTCTTTCCCGGCCCCTCTCATCCCCCCAAACACAAACAACATCCAGGGGAATCCGACTAACCAGAAGCTGAATTGGACCCAGCCAGTTAGAGAGGATCTAACTATCTCCCCTTGACATCCAATGGCATTCCCATTGCTGTAATCCCCTCCCACTATCAACATCCTGGGGGTTACCATTGACCAGAAACTGAACTGGACCCAGTCCTATAAATACTGTGACTCCCAGAGCAGCTCAGAGGCTGGGAATCCTGCGGAGAGTAACTCACCTCCTGACTCCCCCCAAAGCCTGTCCACCATCTACAAGGCAATTGGAAACTCTCTGATTTTAATCGGGAGGGGTGAACAGCTCCCCCAGCCCAGAGGGGGTAAGAATGAGAGTGGGGCAATGGCGTCCTCCTCCCCGCTCTATACTCACAGGGTGTGTTGATATTCAGTGTTTCCTGCTGGCTGCTCCTCCAGCTCTGGCTCTTCTCGGGTTCCGACCAGGTGAACGGTGGTGAGGGCTTCGAGGGGGGCTCCTCCGGGAGTGCCGGCTGGGGCTGGGGCTGGGGCTGGGGGTACAGATACATCCTGGGGGGTGGCGGCTGGAATGCTGGTCTCCCTGGAGCAGACAAAACAGAGGGAGATCCCACCATGAGGCAAATTCGACAACTCAGATTGTTATAGCAGCCTCATCACAACGATAAATACCCACAGGACCGCACGCCCGAACCCCCAACCACTGCCATGTGTGTGTGTGACACGCAACCAAAGGGCATCTGTGTGTGCAGCACCCAAACACAGGCTTGCGTGCGTGCAGTGACCCAACCACTGGCCCATGTGTGTGGAGCACCCAATCACAGGCTCGCGTGCGTACTGCACTCGACCACAGGCAGGGGTGTGTGCCGCACCCAAATTGAGAGAGAAATTTAAAATACTGTCAGAGAGAGAGAGAGAAATTTAAAATACAGTTGAGAGAAAGGGAGAAATTTAAAATACACTCGACAGATGGAGAGAGAGAAATTTAAAATACACTCGAGAGAGACAGCAAAATTTAAAATAGTCGAAAAAGAGAGAAATTTAAAATACAGTCAAGAGAAAGAGAGAGAAATTTAAAATACTGTCGGGAGAGAGAAATTTAAAATACAGTTGAGAGAGAAATTTAAAATATAACCCAGAAAGAGAAATTTAAAATACAGTCAGAGTGAGAGAAAAATTTAAAATACAGTCGAGAAAGAGACAAATTTAAAATACAGTCAGAAGAAAAGAGACAAATTTAAGATACAGGTAGAGAGCGAAAGAGAAATTTAAAATAGTCAGAGGGAGAGAGAAATTTAAAATACAGTCAGAGGGAGAGACAGAAATTTAAATACAGTCTAGAGAGAGAGAAATTTAAAATATGGTCGAGAGAGAGAATGATTGATTTAAAAAGCAACAGGGAAAGACAGGGGACAGGGACAAAAAGACGAGAGCAATTTATATCTTGTAACTCCGGCAGTAGTCTGTGAGTGGCAGCATTGCTGTGGAATAGCTGTGCCTGGACTGTTGGGAGTGGGGGGATAGCAGTGAGCAAAGGCAGTGACGCAGTTTCATTTGGACAAGTGAGCACATTTTGGAGCCGTGAAGCCAGTGGCAAAGGTTTTGCTTGCCCTAACCTCGCCCATGCCCTCTCATTCTGGGAAGTATGAGCACAGGAGCCCTGCTCCGGGGAAGGTGCAGTTGGACGTGGTTGAAAATATGTACCCGCACTTACCCGCTCACCAGAGCTGGCATCAAACGGTGGTACGGGTTTGTTCAGCTGGCACAGGGCACTGAAACACTCCCCCCGACCCAACCCTAAACAGTCAATTAAATTTGGTTACGAGTTACTTGAAACACGTCAGGGTTAACGGCTGATCTGCGTCATACAAATAGACCAATTAGGGAGCCAAAGGAGGGTTGACTCTTAGTGTCAGTGGGATTAGCAGGATGAGGTTACAGGGATAGGGTCAGGGTGAGACTGTTGTCGGTGCACCTCGATGGGCCAAATGGCCTCCTTCTGCACTGTAGGAATTCTATATTTCTTAACTATTCTGTCCCCATACATTCCCTCTGTCGTGCTGCATCCCTTAAGCAGATTTCTAGCGATTGGGAGAAAGATTGGAAAGGGAGGCGAGGAAGAATCTTTTCATAGAATCAAAGAATTCCTGCAGTCCCAAAGAAGGCATTCGGCCCCTTGGGTCTGTACCCACTCAGTACCTAACACCCCAAAACTCCTAACCTATGCAACTTGGGACAAACACTAAGAGATAATTTAGCATGGCCAATCCACCTAACCTATACGTCTTTGGACACTAAGGAGCAATTTAGCACGGCCAATCTACCAAACTACACATCTTTGGACATGAAGGAGCAATTTAGCATGGTCAATCCACCTAATCTGCACATCTTTGGACACTAAGGGGCAATTTAGCATGGCTAATCCAACCTGCATATCTTTGGACACTAAGGAGCATTTTATCATGGCTAATCTACTTAACCTACACATCTTAGGATACTAAGGGGCAATTTAGCATGGCCAATCCACCTAACCTATACATCTTTGGACACTAAGGGGCAATTTAGCATGGCCAACCCCCAATTTCAAAGAATCATAGCACCTTATGGTGCAGAACGAGGCCATTTGGCCCATCGAGTCTGCACCGACCACAATCCCACCCAGGCCCTAACCCCATATCCTACATATTTTATCTACTAATCCCTCTAACCTACGCATCTCAGGCCACTAAGGGGCAATTTTAGTAACTTAATGCACACATCTTTGGACTGAGGGAGGAAACTGCAGCACCCAGAGGAAACCTATGCAGACATGGGGAGAATGCGCAAACTCTGCACAGTCAGTGACCTGAGCCGGGAATCGAACCTAGGTCCCTGGAGCTGCGAAGCAGCAGTGCTAACCACTGTGCTGCCCATTTCTCACCAGAGAGAGGTGAGTGTTTTAGCCAACGTGACTTATTTTGTGTGATTCCCTGCCGAGGATCCCTGGCAGTGAGCAAGTCTGTCCCCACCTGAAGTGCTCTCGCTTCCACTCGGGGGCCCAAGGAGAGGCAAACAGGAAGTATCTCTTCAGCACAACTCTGTGTCAGCCCAGTGCGCTGTGCCACTGTACAATATTCATCCCACCGCTTCCTTCCCTGTGTAGCCCAGCATGGGGAGAGTGGTGGGGGGAGGATTAGCTGAGCACGCAGTAAGGGAAGGTCACGCAGCGGTGTCCCTCCCACGTGTCCGAGAGGCCTCGGGGCTGGGTGATGGTGAGGGCCAGCCTTGGCATCGGGGACAGGCACCGTGAGTCGACTTCGCCCCAGCTTCTACAGGAAGTCAGTAACCGCAGCTGCTTTCCGACATCTCACCACCTCCACAACTCTGCACACGGGAATCTGTGCGCAATCGGGATCAGAAGTCAGCACCCCTCCACCCCAAAGTCAGATTTACAGTCCTCACAACCACCCACCCACCACCATCAAGATGCCCCTTAAAACTCACTATCGTATCCACTTCCACTACCTCCGTTGGCAACAAGTTTCAGGCACCCACTACTCTATGTGTGAAAAATCTGCCTTGTACATCTCCTTTAAACCTTGCCCCTCGCACCTTAAACCTGTGCCCCCGAGTAAATGACTTTTCCACCTTGGGAAAAAGCTTCTGACTATCCACTCCGTCCATGCCTCTCATAATCTTGTAGAATTCTATCAGGTCTCCCCTCAACCTCCGTCGCTCCAGAGAAACCAAGTTCCTCCAACCTCTCCTCATAGCTAATGCCTTCCAATACCAGGCAACATCCTGATGAATCTTTTCTGTACCATCTGCAAAACCTTCACATCTTTCTGATTTATTCTAAGTCTGCTTCCTAACGGTTCTCCTCGGTCAATTCGAAGTTAGATCCTCAAAGAATTCCAGTAGATTCCCTTTTTTAAATCTGTGTTGACTTTGTCTGATTATACTTTCCAAACGCTAAGACTCACAGTTGAATTTATTAACAGGCATTATCCCTTTGAAACCACTCACCTAATTTCACATTGATGAGAGGAGAATGCTGTAGGTTTCTGCTTTTGAACCTACCAGGCAACCAGTTTAAAAGTCTCTCTGTTACTCTCATAGAATCCAAGAACCCCAACGTACAGAAGGAGGCCATTCAGTCCACTGAGTCTGTAATGACTACAATCCCACACAGGCTCTATTTCCATAATCCTCATTTACCCACTAATCCCCCGATATGAACAATTAGCAATAAAGACACCCACAGTATCTAATACTTCCGGGTTAGCACTGCTGTCTCACAATGTCAAGGTCCAGGATTCGACTCCAGCCTTGGGTCACTGTCTGTGTGGAGTCTGCATGTCCTCCCCATGTCCGCATGGGTTTCCTCCAGATGCTCCGGTTTCCTCCCATACTCTAAAGATGTGCAAGTTGGTGGATTGACTGTGCTAAATTGCCCCTTAGTGTCCAAAGAGGTGCAGATTAGGTGGATTGGCCATGCTAAATTGCCCCTTAATATCAGGGGGATTAGTGGGTAAATGAGGATTATGGAAATAGAGCCTGTGTGGGATTGTAGTCATTACAGACTCAGTGGACTGAATGGCCTCCTTCTGTACGTTGGGGTTCTTGGATTCTATGAGAGTAACAGAGAGACTTTTAAACTGGCTGCCTGGTAGGTTCGAAAGCAGAAACCTACAGCATTCTCTTCTCATCAATGTGAAATTAGGTGAGTGGTTTCAAAGGGGAATCCCCCCTCTCCCTCCCCACCTACCTGTTCCAACTCATCCCCTGGGTCTTCACAGTGCGAGCTTGGCCGCAGGCAGATTGAGAGTCACTGGAGCATTCTAAAGGGAATGAGGTTTGAGGAGCAAACCTGAGGCGGCTTGGTGAGACAGCAGCTCCTGGCAGCTGGGCAAGGCAGAACCAAACAACACAGCAATCTGAAATCCCCACCACGGAGTGAAACTGCAGAGAGAGAGAGAGAGAGAGAGACCGAGAGAGACAGAGATATAGAGAGAGAGAGAGAGAGAGAGAGAGACTGAGAGACAGAGAGACCAAGAGACAGAGAGAGAGAGACCGAGAGAGACCGAGAGACAGAGAGGGAGAGAGAGAGACAGAGATAGAGAGAGAGAGAGAGAGAGAGAGAGAGAGAGAGAGAGAGAGAGAGAGAGAGAGAAGAGAGAGAGAGAGAGAGACAGAGAGACGAGAGAGACGAGATAGAGAGACAGAGAGGACCGAGAGACAGAGAGAGAGAGAGAGAGAGAGACAGAGATAGAGAGAGAGACAGAGAGAGAGACTGAGAGACAGAGAGAGAGAGAGAGAGACACAGGAGAGAGAGACCGAGAGACAGAGAGACCGAGAGAGACAGAGATAGAGAGAGAGAGAGACAGAGATAGAGACTGAGAGACAGAGAGAGAGACCAAGAGAGAGAGAGAGACAGAGAAAGACTAAGACTGAGAGAAAGAGAGAGAGAGACTGAGGGAGGGAGGAGGGAGAATGAGGAGGACGAGAGCGAGGGGGGAGACCACGAAGGGGGGATAGCGAGCGGGGGAGCGCGAGCGGGGGAGTGAGGAGGACGAGAGCGAGGTGGGGAGAGAAGGGAATTGAGCTGGGGGGGAAAGAAGAGGGGAGAGCGAAGGGAGTGCGTGAGGTGGGGAGTGAGGAAATGGGGGGGCTGAGCGAGGGGGGGAGGCTGAGCGAGGGGGGGCGGCTGAGCGAGGGGGGGGGGAGAGCGAGGGGGTGGAGGCTGAGCGAGAGGGGGGGGGGGGAGAGCGAGGGGGGGGAGAGGAGGGGGGGGAGAGCGAGGGGGGAGAGCGAGGGGGGGAGAGAGGAGAGGGGGGGAGAGCGAGGGGGGGGAGAGCGAGGGGGTGGAGAGCGAGGGGGGGAGAGCGAGCGAGGGGAGGCGAGGGGGGAGCGAGGGGGGGGAGAGAGGGGGGGTGAGAGCGAGGGGGGGAGAGCGAGGGGGGGAGAGGAGGGGGGGGGGAGAGAGAGGGGGGGGAGAGCGAGGGGGGGAGAGGGGGGGGGAGAGCGAGGGGGGGAGAGCGAGGGGGGGGGGAGAGCGAGGGGGGGGAGAGAGGGGGGGAGAGCGAGCGAGGGGGAGAGCGAGGGGGGGGAGAGCGAGGGGGGGGGAGAGCGAGGGGGGGGAGAGGAGAGCGAGGGGGGGGAGAGCGAGGGGGGGGAGAGCGAGGGGGGGGAGAGCGAGGGGGGGGGAGAGAGCGAGGGGGGAGAGAGCGAGGGGAGAGAGCGAGGGGGGAGAGAGCGAGGGGGGGGAGAGAGCGAGGGGGGGAGAGAGCGAGGGGGGAGAGAGCGAGGGGGGAGAGAGAGCGAGGGGGGAGAGAGCGAGGGGGAGAGAGCGAGGGGGGGGAGAGAGCGAGAGGGGGGGGAGAGCGATCGAGAGAGCGAGCGAGGGGGGGAGAGAGCGGGGGGGAGAGAGCGGGGGGGGAGAGCAGGGGGGGGAGAGAGCGGGGGGCGGGAGAGAGCGGGGGGGGAGAGAGCGAGGGAGGGGAGAGCGAGGGGGGGGAGAGCGGGGGGGGGGAGAGCGAGGGGGGGGAGAGCGAGGGGGGGGAGAGCGAGGGGGGGGGAAGCGAGGGAGAGCGAGGGGGGGGGAGAGCGAGGGGGGGGGAGAGCGAGGGGGGGGAGAGCGAGGGGGGGGAGAGCGAGGGGGGGGGGAGAGCGAGGGGGGGGAGAGCGAGGGGGGGGCGAGGGGGGGGAGGAGCGAGGGGGAGAGAGAGCGAGGGGGGAGAGAGCGAGGGGGGGGAGAGCGAGGGGGGGGAGAGCGAGGGGGGGAGAGCGAGGGGGGAGAGCGAGGGGGAGAGAGGGGGGGAGAGAGCGAGGGGGGGAGAGCGAGGGGGGGAGAGAGCGAGGGGGGGAGAGAGAGAGAGAGGGGGGGAGAGAGCGAGGGGGGGAGAGAGCGAGGGGGGGAGAGAGCGAGGGGGGGAGAGAGCGAGGGGGGGGAGAGAGCGGGGGGGGAGAGCGGGGGGGAGAGCAGGGGGGGGAAGAGAGGGGGGGGGGAGAGAGGGGGGGGAGAGCGGGGGGAGAGAGCGAGGGAGGGGAGAGCGAGGGGGGGGAGAGCGAGGGGGGGGGAGCGAGGGGGGGAGAGCGAGGGGGGGGAGTGAGGGGGACAGTAAGAGGGGGAACGTGAGGGGGGGGGGGAGTGAGGTGGGGGGAGAGCGAGAAGGGTGGAGGTCGATTACGTGGACCACAAGCGGACGTGTGAAGGGGACCAGGGAATTTCCATTGCGATTTCCCTACGCCTACAGACAGCAAACAGCTGTCCAAAGCGATGGGCTTCCAGATCGCACATCTGGTATTCCCCCATCCCCGCGTGATCTCAGCAATCAAAACTGCAGCTAATTAGAATCAACCTTAAAGCATAGCAATCGAAAGGAGAAGAATATTGCCCCAGCTTTGTCTCATTTTAACACTGGACTCCAAAGCTCCCCCCATCTCGAGGCACAGGAGGGCAGGTGAAGACATGTGACTGGTTCTGTTGCCACATTTGCCTGGAATGGAGCACCAAACTCGAAGCAAGAGACCACAAATGGAAGGGACGCTACAGAACTACAGTCAATCGTGGGCTGATATGTTTCTCAACCCCGTTCTCCTGCCTTTTGCCCATAACCTTTGTCCCCCTTAGCAAACAAGAAGCTCTCTATCTCTGTCTTTAATACACTCAGAGACCCGGTCTCCTCTGTGGCAATGAGTTCCACGGATTCACCGCTGTCCGGCTGAAGAAATTCCTCCTAATCTTGGTCTCTTTACTCCGAGGCTGTGCCCTCGGATCCCAGTCTCTCTGACTAATGTCCACTCTATCCAGGCCCTTCAGTATTCTGTAAGTTTCAATGAGGTCCCCCTCAGCCTTCTAAACTCTATCGAATCCAAATCCAATGCTCCTCATACGCTAATCTTTTCATTCCTGGGATCATTCCCGTGAACCTCCTCTGGACTCTTTCCAGGGCTGGCACATTCCTTCTTAAATATGGGGTTCAAACTTGCTCCCCATATTGCAAATGTGGTCTGACAGAGTCTTATAAAGCCTTAGCAGTATATCCCCGCTTCTACAGTCTACTCTTTTCAAAATGAATGCTAACATTATATCTGCCTTCTTAACTGCCTTAAGTGAATCCTGAACTAAGACTCCCAAGTCCCTTTGTGTTTCTGATTTCTGAATTCATTCCCCATTCAGAAAATTCCTCTATTCTTCCTATCAAAGTGAGTAACCTCACACCTCCCCATCCTGTATTCCATCTTCTTTGTTCACTTTCCTATGCTGTGTAAGACCTTCTGCAGGCTCCAAGCCTCCTCAATAACTGTGACTGTGTACAGAGATCCTTACCCTGCTGAATAAACAGGTACTGAGTACAGAGATCCTTACTCTGCTGAATAAACAGGGACTGAGTACAGAGATCCTTACCCTGCTGAATAAACAGGTACTGAGTACAGAGATCCTTACTCTGCTGAATAAACAGGGACTGAGTACAGAGATCCTTACCCTGCTGAATAAACAGGTACTGTGTACAGAGATCCTTACTCTGCTGAATAAACAGGTCCTGTGTACAGAGATCCTTACCCTGCTGAATAAACAGGTCCTGTGTACAGAGATCCTTGCCCTGCTGAATAAACAGGGACTGTGTACAGAGATCATTACCCTGCTGAATAAACATACTTGAACAGAGGTCCTTACCCTGTTGAATTAAGAGGAATCTTCTACACTTCATAAATACTGGAGGCATGAATAGTAAGTTTGTAGAAGACACCAGGATTGTTGGCATAGTGGACACAGCAAAGAAGGTTATCTCAGATTAACAAAACTGGAGGGCACAGCCTCAAAATTAAGGGGGGGGGCAGTTTAGAACGGAGTTGAGGAGGAACTTCTTCACTCAAAGGGTAGTGAATCCCTGGAATTTTCTGCCCATTGAAGTGGTGGAGGCTACCTTGAATATATTTAAGTCACGGGTAGATAGATTTCTGATAGACAAGGGAATTAAGGGTTATGGGGAGAAAGCAGAAAAGTGGAACTGATCCACTTCAGATCAGCCATGATCTTATTGAATGGCAGGGCAGGCTCGAAGGGTTAGACAGCCTCCTTCTTATAGGAGGATAAGAAAATGCTCCTATTTCTTATGTTCTTACAACGGGACCTTGATCAATTGGGCTAGTGGGCTGACGAATGGCAGAAGGAGTTTAATTTAGATAAATGCAAGGTGATGCATTTTGGTAGATTGAACCAGGGCAGGACTTACTCAGTTAATGATAGGGCACTGGGGAGAGTTACAGAACAAAGAGATCTAGGGGTACAGGTTCATAGGTCCTAGAAAGTGGAGTCACAGGTGGACAGAGTGGTGAAGAAGACATTCAGCATGCTTGATTACAGTGATCAGAACACTGAACACAGGAATTGGGGCGACTGTTGAAGTTGTACAAGACATTGGTAAGGCCACACTTGGAATACTGTGCAGAGTTCTGGTCACCCTATTATAGAAAGGATATTATTAAACTAGAAAAAGTGCAGAAAAGATTTACTTGGATGCTACAGGGACTTGATGGTTTGCATTATAAGGAGAGGCCGAGTCCTTTTTCCCCTGCAGCATCGGACACTTAGGGGTGATCTTATAGAGGTCTATAAAATAACGAGGGGCATAGATCAGCTAGATAGTCAACATCTTTTCACAAAAGTAGGGGAGTCTAAAACTAGGGGGTTAGGTTTAAAGTGGGGGGAGAGATACAAAAAGGTCCAGAGGGGCATTTTTTTCTGGAACAAGCTGCCAGAGGCAGTAGTAGATGCAGGTACAGTTTTGTCTTTTAAAAAGCATTTAGACAGTTACACGGGTAAGCTAGGTATAGAGGGATATGGGCTAAATGCGGACAGCATGGACAAGTAGGGCCGAAGGGCCTGTTTCCATGCTGTAAACCTCTATGACTTGGTCTCAGTGACGATGGTAACAATGTGACCTGGGTAATGGGGGTTGGATAGAAAGGTAACTCACATGACAGAATGATGTCCCGGGGTCGCAACAGGTTTAGTTTGGTCAGGATGTGTAGTAGCTGCTCCACTGTCCCATTGCGGGTCATCCAGTGCCACATGACGTTCTGCGTCCGACCAGGTTCGCCTTTGTTCTCCAGTAAGCGAAGCTCAGTCGAGTCAGGGACCATGCAGGAAGCTGAGGGAGAGAGGAGGAGGGAGAGAGAAGCGTCAATGTCCGAGGAGATTGGAGGTGGCAGCTGCGCACTCATTGCCAGGGGCTGGACGGGCACCTCGTGAAGGCCTCTGCCCTCTCGGTGTTCAGCATCAGCAACAACAACTCACCCGTGTGACTGCACGGACAGATGGAGACACAGCGGCGGAGGGAGGAATGGCAGGAGGACAAGAGAGCACGCTGGGGAGTGGGGTGGGCAGGAGAGATGGTCTGCATGCAGTGGGCACAGTGAGGAGTGCCAGTGGGGGCGAGAGAGGTAAACAGGGCAGGAGGGAGGACTGGTGGGGCATGGTAGGCTCAGAAGGGAGCATTGGCTGGGGAAAGGGGGGGGCAGTGCACAGGAGAAAGAGGGGAGACAGAAGGATGAGGGCCAGTGGGGCTTGGGGGAATACAGGAGGGAGAGCTAGGAGCGTAGAAGGGAGAGCTGTGGGTGGTATGGGTGGGAGGTCTGGTGTTACAGGGGCAGAGGAAGGAGAGCTGGTGTTACAAGGAGCACAGTAGCTCTCTGGTGGAACTGCTGGAGTTGTTTCTCTGTCCCTCCGAGCACAGATTCATTTATCTCAAAGGCAAAATGCTGCGGATGTCGGAATCTGAAACCAAAACAGAAATCGCTGCAAAATCTCAGTCGGAGAGAGAATAAAGTCAACATTTTGAGTCTCGATGACTCATCCCAGCTCTGACAAAAGGTCACCCTGACTCAAAACAGTGGCTCCATTCTCTCTCCACAGACGCTGTCAGACCCGCTGAGATTTTCCAGCCTTTTCTGTTTTTCTTTCCTTGACCTCACTGCGCTCTTGGGGAATGGCCATATTTATCCCACACCACCACTGACCATACCAGGCAAAGCACCTTGTTCAAAAGCTGTGAACAGGACTTCATTAAACCCCAAGGACACAAAGCGACAGGGTTAGCCGCCAACGAGGAATGTTGAAGATTAAATCTTGGAACTCCTGTCGCAGGATCGGCTGGGTACAAGCGATACTGAGTTCTTACCACCCCAATCCAACGCCGGCATCTGTACATCATTACAAGCGATAGCACAGCTTTGTAAACTAGCACTGTGTAAATCAGCTTCTGAGCTCTGAATAATGTACCTCTCCTATAATCACAGAGTACAGCAAAGCATTCCTGCTCAATTAAAATAAGCTACTCTACAAATTGTTTGCACTGTTGATAAAAACTCCTGTAAGTAAATGCCAAGTTCCACACCTATTCCCCCCCCCCCGACCATCTCTGTGCCTTCATTCTACAGATCTGTACAATTCCTCAACATCTACCCCCTTCTCTCACTATCCCCCTGAAACTCTACTAATTTCTACTTAGGGAAGGAAGGGGTGGCAGGGTGCACAGTGGTTAGCACTGCTGCCTCACAGCTCCAGGGACCCAGGTTCAATTCCAGTCTCAGGCCACTGTGTGTGTGGAATTTGCATATTTGTTTATTTATTATTGTCACATGTATTTAGTATACAGTGAAGAGTATTGTTTCTTGCACACTATACAGACAAAGCATACTATTCATAGAGTACATAGGGGAGAAGGGGAGGAGAGGGTGCAGAATGTAGTGCTATAGTCATAGGTTGGGGCAGCACAGTGGTTAGCACTGCTGCCTCACAGCGCCAGGGATCCGGGTTTGATTCCTGGCACTTTCTGTGTGGAGTTTGCACATTCTCCCCGTGTCTGCATGGGGTTTTCCTCCAGGTGCTCCAGTTTCCTCCCATAGTCTGAAAAACGTGCTGTTTAGGTACATTGGCCGTGCTAAATTCTCCCTCAGTGTACCCAAACAGGCACCGGAGTGTGGCGACTTGGGATTTTCACAGTAACTTGCTTTTGTAGTGTTAAGCCTACTTGTGACACTAATAAAAGCACTTCTTGTGTGCAGAGAAAGATCAGCTGAACATATGGTAGGTCCATTCGAAAGAGTGACAACAACAGGGAAGAAGCTGTTCTTGAGTCAGTTGATACATAACCTCAGACTTTTGTATCCTTTTCCTGACGGAGAAAGAGAACGTCCACGGTGTGCGGGATCTTTGATTACGCTGACTGCTTTTCCGAGGCAGTGAGAAGTGTAGACACAGTCAATGGATGCTTTGCGTGATGGACTGAGCTATGTTCATGGGCTTTGTAATTTCTTATGGTCTTAGTCACAGCAGGAGCCATACAAGGTATTGTACATCCCTGTGTCTGTGTGAGTTTCCTCTGGGTGCTCCGCTCTTCTACCACACTCCAAAGATGTGCAGGTTAGGCAGATTGGCCATACTCAATTGCACTGCTGCTAATATACATTAACAATTTGGAAGAAGGAACTGAAGACACTGTTGTTAAGTCTGCAGATGATATAAAGATATGTAGAGGGACAGGTAGTACTGAGGAAGCAGGGAGGGAGGGCAGTGGGAGATGCTGGAGAAGGACTTGGACAGGTTCGGAGAGTGGGCAAAGAAATGGCAGATGGAATACAATGTGGAAAAGTGTGAGGCTATGCATTTTAGAAGGAGGAAGGAGGCACAGACTATTTTCTAAATAGGGAAATGCTTAGGAAATCAGAAACATAATCTGTCTTCTATAAGAGACATTGATAGGATGCACAGCTGGGCCAAAAAGTGGCAGATCGGAGTTTAACCCTAATAAGTGCAAAGTGACTCATTTCGGTAGGGCAAACTTGAATGTGGATTACAGGGTCAAATGCAGGGTTCTGAGGAATGTGGGGGAACAGAGAGATCTTGGGGTTCATATTCATAGATCTCTGAAGATTGCCACTCAAGTGGATAGAGCTGTAAAGAAGGCTTATAGTGTGTTAGCATTTATTAACAGGGGGGTTGAGTTTAAGAGCTGTGGGGTTATGCTGCAACTGTACAGGACCTTGGTAAGACCACATTTGCAGTATTGTGTGCAGTTCTGGTCATCTCACTATAAGAAGGATATGGAAGCATTGGAGAGAGTGCAGAGGAGATTCACCAGGATGCTGCCTGGTTTGGAGGGTAGGTCTTAGGAGAAAAGGTTGAGGGAACTGGGGCTTTTCTCTTTGGAGTGAAGGAGGATGAGAGGCAACTTGATAAAGGTTTATAAGATGGTGAAGGGGATAGATAGAGTGGATGGGCAGACACTGTTTCCTCGGGTGGATGTAGCTGTTACTAGGGGGCACAACTATAAGGTTCATGGTGGGAGATATAGGAGTGATGTCCGAGGTAGGTTCTTTACTCAGAGAGTGGTTGGGGTGTAGAATGCACTGCCTGCTGTGATAATGAAATTGGATAATTTAGGAATTTTTAAGCGGTTATAGGATAGGCACATGGAGCACACCAGAATTAAAGGGAGTGGGATAGCTTGATCTTGGGTTTGGACATAACTTGGCAGAACATTGAGGGCTGAAGGGCTTATACGGTGCTGCACTATTCTATGTTCTATAAAGGGACTTGGGAGTCCTTGATCAAGATTTTCTTAAGGTTAATGTGCAGGTTCAGTTGGCAGTTAGGAAGGCAAATGCAATGTTAGCATTCATGTCAAGAGGGCTAGAAATACAAGAGCAGGGATAGACTTCTGAGGCTGTATAAAGCTCTGATAGATCCCATTGGGAGTATTGTGAGCAGTTTTGGGCCCCATACCCAAGGAAGGATATGCTGGCCATGAAAAGGATCCAGAGGAGGTTCACAAGAATGATCCCTGGAATGAAGAGCTTATGTATGCAGTCGAGGATACTGGATCAGTACGCGATGGAGTTGGATTGATGCGAGGGGATATTATTGAAACTTACAGGATACTGTGAGGTTTGGATAGAGTGGACTACTCCTAGGAAAAGCTAGAAGCAGAGGCACAACCTCAGACTAAAGGGATGATCCTTTTAAACAGGAGGAAGCCACTGCAGTCAAATGGCCGCCAGCACTCGCTGTAAAGGATAAGAAGGTGATTGGGTCTGAGCAGGAAATCCAGCCACTCGGTGGCTCTGTATTATTGGGGTTGTGTGGGGGAAGGGCCGTGTGTGTGTGTGTGTGTGTGCGTGTGTGTGTGAGTATCTGTGTCGTGAGTCCGTGTCGGAATGTGTGAGAGTGTGCGATTATGTGTCGATGTGGGGAAGAGGCTGTGTGTGCGGGAGTGTGTAGGGCTGTGGGGGTGAGGGGAGGTGTAACAACCCTTAATGCTGGGGGAACGTTGATAGGCAGCTTACCGTGGGCCCAGCTGCCTGCTGCTCTGGAGTCAGTCTGACAGGAGACACTGACAGTGGCTGCATTGTGAGCTCTCACACCTAATAATTACACTGCCGGCTAAACTGGCATTCCATCTCAGTGCCTTAACCAACCCCACCCCACCCCACCCACCCCCGGGGCAGGGAGTGACTCAGTCAAGTCAGGACTTTCTCTCTCTCTCCGCATCCCCCCCCCCTCCCCCCACCTCTCGTTCTGTCTCTCCAGTGATCCTTATCCCAGATCCCACTGTCAGGCAAGGGAAGGGGAGCGAGATCGTGACCTGAGCACCCTCGCATTGCAACCATGGGAGCCAATCATCCTGCGACAGCTTCGGTTCCGAAGGCAGATGCTCCCCGAGAAAACAGTTGCCAATGGGATGTGGAGTTGGGAAGCAGAGCGAGGGATAAGGTCGAGGGAACACGGGGAATGCAATTAATGATTAGCAGAGGCTTGTTTGAACTCTTGAGCCAGACAGTGCTGGGGAGTAAATGTCTGAGTGAGTCCGTATTCGGAACACTGTGTACAATTTCAGCCTCCGACACTTTAAGGAGGGGATTTACCTGCATCAAGGAGGAGTTCAGAGAAGGTTCACTAGGCCGATTCTGGGAGGCAATGATTTTTCATCCAGAAACTCAGTGGGTTTCCGGGGACCCTGGGTTTGAATCCCGCAGTAAGAGGTCTTTCGACATCAGTTTTAAATCCAACCGATTTATTTGATAGTAAACTCGCAAGCTTTCGGCTCTATAGCCTTCGTCAGGCGAATGAGGTGTTCTGGTCTGCAATAGCACACATGTCAGGACAGCCAGTTTACAGATTGCTGATTAGAATGCGAATCTTTACACCTAACCTGCTATTCAAGCCTTAAAGTGGCTAACAATGTGAGTGGAAGGAGCACTGAGCACAGGTTAGAGAGATGTGTATTGTCTCCAGACAGCACAGCAAGTGAGGTTTTTTTGCTAACCCAGGCAAGTCATGGGGGTTACAGATAGTGTGACATGAAGCCAAGATCCCTATTAAGACCGTCCTCGTGTGTGCGGAACGTGGCTATCAGTCTCTGCTCAGCGACTCTGTGCTGTCGTGTGTCACGAAGGCCCCCTTGAAGAACGTTTACCTGAAGGTCGGAGGCTGAATGCCTGTGACCGCTGAAGTGTTCGCCCACAGGAAGGGAACTGTTTTGCCTGGTGATTGTCGAGTGATGTTCATTCATCCGCTGTCGTAGTGTCTGCATGGGCTCCCCAATGTACCATGCTTCGGGACATCCTATCTTGCAACGTATTAGGTAGACAACGTTGGCCGAGTTGCAAGAGTATATACCGTGTACCTGGTGAATGGTATTCTCATGTTTGATGATGTCGTCCATGTCTATGATCCGGCATGTCTTGCAGAGGTTGCTGTGGCAGGGTTGTGTGGTATTGTGGTCACATCACTATATCATGACTTCGAATTCCGCCACAGCAGATGGTGGAATTTGAATTCAATAAGAAAAATCTGGAGTTTGAGTTTATTCATTAGTGTCACAAATAGGCTTACATTAACACTGCAATGAAGTTATTGTCAAAATCCCCTAGTCGCCATGTTTGGGCGCCTGTTCGGGTGCACTGAGAGAGAATTTAACACAGCCAATGCACCTAACCAGCACGTCTTTGGACTGTGGGAGGAAACCGAAGCAGACACGGGGAGAACGTGCAGACTCCATACTGACAGTGACTCAAGCCAGGAATCAAAGCCAGGTCGCTGGAGCTATGGGGCAGCGGTGCTAACCCTCTGTGCCACTGCACCACCCAAGAATCTGCTGGTGACTGTAACAGCCATTGTCGATTGTCAGAAAAACCCATCTGGTTCTCAGATGTCCTTTGGGGAAGGAAATCTACCATTCTTACCTGATCTGGCCTATATGTGACTCCAGAGCCACAGCAATGTGGTTGATTCTTAACTACCCTCTGAAATGGCTGAGTGAGACACTCAGTTCAAGGGCAACTAGGGATGGGCAATAAATACTGGCCCAGCCAGCGATGTCCATGTCCCACAAATGAATAAAAACAAACATTAAGGGGAGGGGCGGGGGGGGGGGGGGGTGGATTTATCTTATGAGGAAAAGGTTGAACAAGTCAGTGCCTGCACCCATTAGAGTTTAGAAGAATGAGAGAGGGTTTTACTAAAACATCTCATATTCTGAAGGGGTGTTTGATAGGGTGAATGCCGAGAGGAAGTGGTTGCCACTTCCCCCCAACCCACTCATTGTGTGGCAAGGGGCACAGTTTCAGAACCACTTCCCATCATCTCAGCTCCAGGACATCACTGCAGGAGTTCCTCAGGGTTGTGTCTGAGACCCCAACCATCTTCAGCTGCTTCATCAAAGACTTTCCCCCCATCATAAGGTCAAAAGTGGGGACGTTCACCGATGACTGCGCAATGTTCAACACCATTCGCCACTCCTCAGATGTGGTCAAACAGACATTTTATGGAATGTCTTAAGGATGAAGAGAGAGAGAGAAGTGGAGAGATTTAGGGAAAAATTCCAAAGCTTAGGGCCCACTTGAAGGCATGGCCACCACTGGTGGAGCGATGGGAACAGGGGGATGCTCAAGAGGCCAAAATCGGAGGAGCGCAGAGATCTTAGAGAGTTGTAGGAAGTTACCGAGATAGAGAGGGTTGTAGGGGCTGTAGGAGGTTACAGAAATAGGGAGGGGGTATAGGGGCTGGAGAAGGTTACAGAGCTTAGGGAGAATTGTAGGGGCTGGAGGAGGTTACAGAGCTTAGGGAGGGTTGTAGGGAATGGAGCAGGTTAAAGAGAGAAGGAGAGTTCTAGGGGCTGGAGGAGGTTACAGAGACAGGGAGGGTTGTAGGGGCTAGAGGAGGTTACAGAGATAGGGAGAGCTGTAGGGGCTGAAGGAGGTTAAAGAGAGAAGGAGGGTTCTAGGGGCTGAAGGAGGTTACAGAGACAGGGAGGGTTGTAGGAGCTGGAGGAGGTTACAGAGATAGGGAGAGTTGTAGAGGCTGAAGGAGGTTACAGAGATAGGGAGGGTTGTAGGGGCTGGAGGACGTTACAGAGATAGGGAGGATTGTAGGGGCTGAAGGAGGTTACAGAGATAGGGAGGGTTGTAGGGGCTGGAGGAGGTTACTGAGATAGGGAGGATTGTAGGGGCTGAAGGAGGTTACAGAGATAGGGAGGGTTGTAGGGGCTGGAGGAGGTTACTGAGATAGGGTGGGTTGGAGGGACTGGAGGAGGTGATAGAGATAGGGAGAATTGTCAGGGCTGCGGGGGGGATATCGAAATAGGGAGGATTGTCGGGGCTGGAGGGGGGAGGTGAAGTCTCTGGGCATGTAGCGATGTGGTTGGCAACGAGGTGGGTATCAGGCTTGATGTGTCGCACCAATGAGCTTGAAAGAAGAAGAAATGAAAACTGGGTTGTGGGCAGGGGTAGGGAATTCCCCGCCAACGATACTAAATATTGAACGGTACATATCACACTAACAGAAACATGACAGTAACTTCCGCCTGGAGCACGCAATTTCAATAAATATGGCTTATATTTCACCCAGTTAGCGCCCGCTCTCTCGCCTGCTCTGATTCTCTCCATCAATATAACAGCTACACCGAGATGGCCAGGTCTGATTCCCGATTGTGCTGAATGCATTACGAGGAGTACAGGGCTTTAGTTGGCCAAGCCAATGCACCCATCGTCACCATGTTAGCCCCTGATGCATGACCTAGCTTCTCTGAGCAATGCCACAGCAGAGGCATCTCAAAGATGGTCCATGTTTGGATCAGTCTGGAGAGAGCTGTAGAAACTGGAGGAGGTTACAGAGATAGGGAGACCTGGAGGAGGTTACAGAGATAGGGGAGGGCTGGAGGAGGTTACAGAGATAGGGGAGGGCTGGAGGAGGTTACAGAGATAGGGGAGGGCTGGAGGAGGTTACAGAAATAGGAAGGGCTAGAGGAGGTTACAGAGAGGTAAGGAGGGGGCGGGGGGACGTGTAGGGATTTGAAAGCGAGGATGGGAATTGGGATACGGAGGTGTTTCTGGACTGGGAGGCAGTGAGCACAGAGGGAGATGGGTGAACGGAGACTGGGTGAGAGAGTGTGGACACGGAAGCGGGGTGATGGCAAGGTGAGACAAAGATGAACGGAAGTGGAAGTGGACAAGTGGAATTGGAGGTGACGCACATTGTTGGAGAGTAGAGTCATAGAGTCAGAGGTTTACAGCATACAAACAGCTCTTTGGCTCAACTTGTCCATGCCGCCTTTTTTTTAAACTCGTAAGCTAGTCCCAGTTGCCTGCATTTGGCCCATTTCCCTCTATATCCATCTTATCCATGTAACTGTCTAAACGCTTTTTAAAAGACAAATTGCTACCTCTGGCAACTTGTTCCAGACACTCACCACTCTCTGTGTGAAAATATTGCCCGTTTTGTATCTTTCCCCTTTCACCTTAAATCTATGCCCTCTAGTTTTAGACTCCCCTACCTTTGGGAAAAGATATTAACTATCTGGCTGATCTGTGTCCCTCATTATTTTATAAACCTCTATAAGATCACCCCTCAGCCTCCTACTCTCCAGAGAAAAAAGTCCCAGTCTACCCAGTTTCTCCTGATAACTCAAATCATCAAGTCCCAGTAGCATCCTAGTAAATCTCTTCTGCACTCTTCCTAGTTTAATAATATCCTTTCTATAATAGGGTGACCAGAAACTAGTAACTGAGACTAGGATGGGATCTCAAGGTGGTTTACAAGGAGGTTGTGACGGGATAGGGCACACTCACTTCCCCAAAAGTCTGCGAGAAAATCACTGCAGGGAATGTGGACATGTTTTGGAATCAGACTATCGGGAGTCGAGGAATGACTGGTGGTGGAGTGGTGGGAATGAAATCGGGTGGGAACGCTGGAGTTCAGGCAGAACATCAGTCATCATCCATGAAGGCAGCCCATTGCGACTTGTGTGGCCAACTCCTCTTGCTGTGTGGGAGAGGCGACACAATGGGATCTGAGCTCAGATAGTGCAGGCAATTTATCATGGCCAATTCCCCTACCCTGCACATCTTTGAACACTAAGGGGCAATTCAACATGGCCAATTCCCCTATTCTGCACATCTTTGAACACTAAGGAGCAATTTAGCATGGCCAATCCACTTAACCTGCACATCTTTGGACACTAAGAGACAATTTAGCATGGCCAATCCACTTAACCTGCACATCTTTGGACACTAAGAGACAATTTAGCATGGCCAATGCACCTAACCTACACATTCTGGACACTGCTTCAGCATAGCCAGCCCAATAATCTTGCACATCTTAGCGTAATCAAGGACCTCATGCACCCCAGACATTCTCTCTTTCACCTTCTTCTATCGGGAAAAAGATAGAAAATTCTGAGGTCACATACCAACTGACTCAAGAACAACTTCTTCCCTGCTGCTGTCAGACTTTTGAATGGACCTACTTTCTGTTAAGCTGATCTTTCTCTACACCTTAGCTATGATTGTAACTCTACATTCTGCACCTTCTCCTTCTCCCCTATGTCTATGTACAGCAAGCTTTGTCTGTATAGCACACAGGAAACTACTTTTCACTGTACCTCAATACATGTGACAATAACAAATCAAATCAAAAAATGTGCAAACTCCACGCAGGCAGTGACCTGAGGCTGGAATGAAACACAGGTCACTGGCACTGTGAAGCAGCAGTGCTAACCACTGTGCCACCCCTTCCATAAATCCCTTCCCCTCTCCCTCCCTCCCTTCTTCCTTTCCCCTCCTTCCTTCCCTTCCCCCTCCCTCCTTCCTTACCTCCCCCTCTCTCTATCTTTCTGCTTCTCGTTTTGCTGTAAAAACTCTGGTGTGGCCACACTTGGAGGATTGCGTACAGTTCTGGTTGCCGCATTATAGAAAGGATGTGGAAAGGGTGCAGAGGAGGTTTACCAGGATATTGCCTGGGATAGTGGGAAGGTTTTGTGAGGAAAGGCTGAGGGACGTGAGGCTGTTTTCGTTAGAGAAAAGGAGGTTAAGAGATGACTTAATAGAGGCATATAAGATGATCAGAGGTGGAGAGTTAGAGCCTTTTTCCTTGGGTGGAAATGGCTAACATTGCTTTAAATTGAGGGATGATAGATATAGGACAGATGTCAGAGGTAGGTTCTTTACTCAGAGAGTAGAAAGGCTGTGGAATGCCCTACCTGCAGCAGTAGTGGACTCGCCAGCATTAAGGACAATTTAAATGGTCACTGGATAGACATATGGATGATATTGGAATAGTGTAAGTTAGGTGGGCTTTCGATTGGTTTCACAGGTCGGCGCAACATCGAAGGCCGAAGGGCCTATATTGCTCTGTAGTGTTCTATGTTCCCAAAGTAGAAATTAGTGGAGTTTCAGCGGGATGGTGAGGAAGGGGGTGTATGGAATTGTACAGAAAGATAGTACAAGGGGAATGGGTGTGGAACTTGAAAATTACTTCTGGGAACTTTTATCAACAGTGCAAACAGTTTGCAGAGTATCTTATTTTAATTGAGCAGGAGTGCTTTGCTGTACTCTGTGATCACAGGAAAGGTACATTAGTCAGAGTTCAGAAGCTGCTTTACAAAGCTGTGCTATTGCTTGTAACCTGCCGATCCTGCAACAGGAATTCCGAGATTTAATCTTTAACATTTCCCATGGGCAGCTAACCCTGTCGCTTTGTATCCTTGGGGTTTAATGCAGTCCTGTTCACAGCTTTTGAACAAGGTGCTTTGCCTGGTATGGCTACTGGTGGTGTGGCCATTCCCCAAGAGCGCAGTGAGATCAATGAAAGAAGAACAGAAAATGCAGGAAAATCTCAGCACGTCTAACAGCACTGTGGAGAGGGAATAGAGCCAATGTTGAGTCATGGTGACCTTTTGTCAGAGCTGAGTTGAGTCATCCAGACTCAAAATGTTGGCTTTATTCCCTCTCCACAGACTCTGAGATTTTGCAGCATTTTCTGGTTTGGTTTCAGATTCCAGCGTCCGCAGTGCTTTGCCTTTGAAATAAATGAATCTGTGCTTGGAGAGACAGAGCAACGTCTCCAGCAGTTCCACAGGAGAACTACTGTGCCTCCTGCCATGCCAGCCCTCCTTCTTCTGCCTCCCCCACACCAGCCCTTCTTCCTGTGTCCCTCAGCCTTCCCTCCTGTGCCTCCTTCCCCACCACCGGCCCTCTCTTTTCGAAGCGATGCATTGGACTTCATAAAGATGTGGATTTTGGGGGAGGGGGCAGGATGACCGAAGGCATCTCTCTCTGTCAGGCGGGGGACACTGGGATGGACATGAGGGGGTGGGCCCCGCAGCCCTCCCTGAGCTTGGACAGTGCAAGCAATTTAGCATGGCGAATCCACCGAACCTGCACATCTTTAGACACTAAGGAACAGTTTAGCATGGTGAATCTACCTAACCTGCACATCTTTGGACAGTAAGGGGCAATTTAGCACGGCCTGTCACCTAACTTGCACATCTTTGGACACTAAGGGACAATTTAGCATGGCCAATCCACCTAACCTACACATCTTTGGACACTAAGGAACAATTTAGCATGGCCAATCCACCTAACCTACACATCTTTGGACACTAAGGGGCAATTTAGCAGGATCAATCCACCTGACCTACACATCTTTGGAACTAAAAGGCAGTTTAGCATGACCAATCCACCTAAGCTCCACATCTTTGGACTGAGAGACAAAACCAGAGCACCTGAAGGAAACCCATGCTGACACGGGAAGAACATGCAAACTCCACAAAGCAGTGACCCGAGGCTGGAATCAAACCTGGGGTCCCTGACACTATGAGGTAGCAGTGCTAACCACTGTGCTACCGTGCCGCCTAGCTATAATCTACACAATAATTTCGGTGAATTGGTGGAGTGAGTGGTAAAGTGGCAGAAGGATTCGGACATAGAAATGTATGAGATCATCATTTAGGGAGGTCAAACAGTCATAGGGAATACACAACAAATGGGAATATGCTAAGAGGAGTGGATGAAGTCAGTGATCTTGGCATACAAGTACACTGGTCCCTAAAGGCAAGAGTTCAAGTAGACAAGGTTGTAAAGATGGTATATGGAATGCTGTCCTTCATCAGCAGCAGGAGAGAATATATAAAAGTGAGGATACAACACTGGTGAGGCCACAACTGGAGTATTGTGCACAGTTCTAGTCACCACATTACAGGAAGGATGTAATTGTTCTGGAGAGGGTGCAGAAGAGGTTTACAAGAATGTTCCAGGGTTGGAAAAGAGGAGAGATTGGATAGGTTGTGGTTACTTTCCTTGGAGTAAGGAAGGCTGAGGGGTGATTTGATAGAGATGGACAAAATGATGAGGGGAAGAGAGTGGACAGAATAAAATTGTTTCCCTTGGTGGAGAATTCTAGTGCTGGGACCACAACTTTTCACAATATACATTTGGAAGAAGGAACTGAAGGCACTGTTGCTAAGTTTGCAAATGACACAAAGGTATGTAGAGGGACAGGTAGTACTGAGGAAGCAGGGGGCGGGGTACTGCAGAAGGACTTGGACGGGTTAGGAGAGTGGGCAAAGAAGTGGAATACAATATGGAAAAGTGTGAGGTTATGTATTTTGGAAGGAGGAATGGGGGCATAGACTATTTTCTAAATGGGGAAATGCTTAGCAAAGAGGTTTATTACCAAATAAACCTGTTGGACTTTAACCTGGTGTTGTGGGACTTTTTACTGAATTCTAGAACCCCCGAGGAACAGAGATTCAGGAGGTGTAGGATCATAGAATCTCATTCAGTCCATTGACTCTGAACCAACCACAATACTACCCAGACTCTTATCTGCATTACTCCACACATTTATCCTGCTAGTCTCCCTGACAATTAGGGGACAATTTAGCATGGCCAATCCACCTAACCTGCACATCTCTGGATTATGGGAGAAAACTGGAGCACCCGGAGGAAACCCACGCAGACATGGG
Organism: Sphyrna mokarran; assembly: GCA_024679065.1. Classification (NCBI taxonomy): domain Eukaryota; kingdom Metazoa; phylum Chordata; class Chondrichthyes; order Carcharhiniformes; family Carcharhinidae; genus Sphyrna; species Sphyrna mokarran. The sequence continues at coordinate 80,864,206 of JAGIQG010000013.1, read as the reverse complement.
GAGAATGTGCAGACTCCACACCAACAGTAAGCCAAGGTCGGAATTGAACCGGGGTCCCTGGCGCAGTGAGGTAGCAGCACTAACCACTGTGCCACCCAAAGAAGTTTCAAGGTAAGTGGCAGTTGGTGTAGAGAGGATAGGGGGAAGAATGTTTTTACCCAGAGGGTGGTGAGTGTCTGGAGTTCACTGCCCCAGTTGGTGAGGGAGGCAGGGACTCGAAACTGTTTTTAAAGTATCTGGACATTAACATCTGTAAGCCAAGGAACTGTGGGTCAGGTGCAGCAAGTGGGCTGGCATGAACAGAATGGGCCGAACAGCCTCCCTCTGAGCTGAAATTTTTAACTTTTCTATGTTTCTAACATTGTGACACTGACTCACCACCACACTGGAAAATGGTTTCCATCACACTGGATGGTTGGGGGGGGCAAGAGAGCAAGGGGACAAGAGAGCAGGGTAGTTGGGGGGACCGAGGAGCTGGATGGTGAGGGAGTGGGGGTGGAGAGGGTTAGGGTGGGAGCGGCAGAGAGGGGAGGGTGAGAGAAGGGAGGATGAGAGGTTATGATAAGATGGGGAGGTGGGGGGGGGGGGGGGGCGAGAGAAAGAGAGAGCGGGGAATAGAGCCCCTCCAAACTGCCCCTCCTGCACTCCAAACCCCTTTACCTCTCCCAAATTCTCCCATTGTGAAGTTGGGCCAGAAGGTAACCCTCTCCTCTCGCTATCTCTCCTTTGACTCAGTGTTCTGTAAAGGTTAGAAGTTGATGTCTTACTGACAGCCAGAGTTGTTCCTGCAGTGTCCAAACCCCACACCCAACTGTGTCATCACATCAAATTACTGCACTTCAAACCATCTGAAGAAAAATGCTGAGTAAGTTTGAGCAAGTGCTTGCGAAATTTGTGACATGTACATCCTTTACTGACACAGCTATTTTTTTTTTATCTCTGACAGTGGAATCAAACAATTTTACTTCACCAAAACTTTGATGTAAAGTTCACAAACTTCCAGCAATAAAAGCCCTTGACGTGTACACATTTCATACTGTCTGTGAACAGAGCTCAAACCCTTTGGATAAGAATACACTATCAGTGGGCAGTTTCCTTTGGATCATAGAATCCCTTACAGTGCCATTCGGCCCATCGAGCCCAGCACCGACAACAATCCCACCCTATTCCCATAACCCCGCACATTTACCCCACTAATCTCCTGACGGTAAAGGATAATTTATCGTGGCCAATCCACCTAACTTACACATCTTTGGACACTGAAAGGCAACTTAGCATGGTCAATCTCCCCCAAACTTACACATCTTTGGACACTAAAAGGCAACTTAGTATGGCCAATGCACGTAATTTACACATCTTTGGACATTAAGGGGCAATTTAACATGGCCAATCCCTCTAACTTACACATCTTTGAACCTAAGGGACAAATTATCATAACCAATCCTCCTGACCTGCAGATCTTTGGACTCTGGGAGGAAACCAGAGCATCTGGAGGAAACCCATGCAGGCACGGGGAGAACGTGCAAACTCTGCACAGACAAACACCTGAGGCTGGAACTGAACTTGAATCCCTCATACTGTGAGGCAGCAGTGCTAATCACTGTGCCACTAAAAGCATTTATCATTTAAAAATTGCTTCGAGTAATTGCCAAATTGAACATTTAACAGCCTGCAGCTTTAATGATTTGAGAGGTATAGTGACTTTAAAGAGTGATTCTGTACAGTCAAGGGCAGATATCTGGGAACTTACAGCACGTATGGTGGATTGTACACTTATATACTCTGCACTTAACTGCAATATATAAACATTATATCTGAAATTATACCCAAAATAAAGATTATTTTGTACTTTTCATAAGGTTATGTCAAACAGTTGCAATATATAAACATGATATCTGAACTTAAGAGCAAAGTAAACCTTATTTCACACATTATATGAAGGTTTTTGTACATAATGTGGAGATGCCGACGTTGGACTGGGGTAAACACTGTAAGAAGTCTCACAACACCAGTACCAAATAAGTTACTACCAAATAAACCTGTTGGACTTTAACCTGGTGTTATGAGATTTCTTACACAATTACCATATACAGGGAAGGCGATGCCTAGTAATATTATTGCTAAACTATTAATTCTGAAACTATTAATATGGAAATCCCGTCGCGGCAGATAGCGGAATTTGAATTCAATAAAAAAACCTTTAATTAAGAATCTACTGATGGCCTTGTCGATTGTTAAAAAAACCCATCTGGTTTCCTTTAGGGAAGGAAATCTGCCATCCTTACCCAGTCTGGCCTACGTGTGACTCCAGAGTCACAGCAATGTGGTTGATTCTTAACAGTCCTCTGAAATAAGGGTAATTAGGGATGGGCAATAAATGCTGGCCAGCCAGCGACACGCATATCCAACCGATTAAAGCATTTTATAAATTGTGGTAACTTCAAAGCTAGTTGAGCCTGTTAATAAACTCAAACTGCTTTACATACACAAGCAAATATAATACAGCAAAATTCCAGGCTGGAAGTTTCAGTGAGTTACACAGGTCCCTAAACATGCAAAACTGATGATGTCACTCACCTAAACATTATCCTAATTTATATGCAAACTATGTACTTTCTATAAAGGTACACAACTATATAAACATTGTATCACCATTCTACATTCAAATTAAGGTTATCTACCACAACATTGCAACATATTAATATGACTCAACACATAATTGCAATGTACAAATGTTATATCGACATTTGTAAACAAATGAACCACTACTTTGCACATCATTGCCAGAGTTCAGATGAATTAACACCTAACTGCAATGTGTAAACATCACATTTTTTATTTTTAAGAAAGCAAAGTGACTTTACACATCATTGCAATGACTGTATTCAAATTGAGATTGTTTTGTACATATTTCCAACACCTAGACCGCTACACGCACTCTCACACTCTAACACACTCTCTCACACTCGTGTGCACATTCACTCTTACACACATGCGCACACCCTCTCACTCATTCGCTCTCTCACACACGCGCGCACAATCACTCTCTCACACACGCATGCACACAATCGCTCTCTCACACACGCATGCACACAATCGCTCTCTCACACACGCATGCACACAATCGCTCTCTCACACACACATGCACACAATCGCTCTCTCACACGCATGCACACAATCGCTCTCTCACACACGCATGCACACAATCGCTCTCCACACAAGCATGCACACAATCGCTCTCCACAAGCATGCACACAATCGCTCTCTCACACACGCATGCACACAATCGCTCTCTCACACACGCATGCACACAATCGTTCTCTCACACACGCATGCACACAATCACTCTCTCACACACGCATGCACACAATCGCTCTCACACACGTAGGCACACAATCGCTCTCTCACACATGCATGCACACAATCGCTCTCACACACACATGCACACAATCGCTCTCTCACACACGCATGCACACACACAATCGCTCTCACACACGCATGCACACAATCACTTTCACACATGTGCGCACAATCATTCTCACACATGCATGCACACTCACTCTCTCACACACACGTGCACTCACTCTCATACACTCTCTCACACACGTGCACATTCACTCCCTCACGCACACGCACTCACGTGCCGCCGCGCACTCACTCACACACTCTCATACATACACGCACACTCACTCACACACATGCGCACACTCACTTTCTTACACATGTGTGCACACACACTCACCACATAACTCTCTCTCTCTCACACACACTCTCACAGATGTTATTTCACAAATAACTGCACTATCACTTTGTTGCCACACGTAAAATTTGACTTGCACCTAATTGCAACACAAATACTGTATCTTAATTGAGAAGCAGATTAAAGACGATATTGCAGATGAATGCCATATATAAAAATTAACCTAATTGCCATGACTTTGCAGATGCATTAAGATCATTTGACACACTTGGCTGCAACAGATAAAAATTTTAATGAGTGTCTACAAAAAGTAAACAAACCTGTTGGTTTTTATCTGGATATTGTACAGGGAAGTGGGTGATGATAGCTGTAGACTATATAGGAAATCTCTATCAGAAATCACACTATATAGAAAATCTCTCTCTCCCTACAGGCTACCTCTATTGGATCTTTCTCCCTATACTGTAAGTTTACAGGATTTCCCCCTATTGGATATCTCAACAAGATCCCATTCTCTCTTCCCATATGGTCTCTATCGGATATTTTTATATGGGATTTCTCTAACCCCCTTCTCTCAAGATATATAGGTATCTCTATAGGATGCCTCTCTATAGGATACATCAAAACGATAGATATACCTCAGACATATAGGATTGCTCTCTTTATATCTCTCTATAGGATACCCCTCTTTGTGGGATACCTCCATAGGATCTCACTCTCTCCATCACATATCTATAGGATTCCCTTCCCCACAGGACATCTCCAAAGGATTTCTCTCTATAGGATATCTGTCAAGGATATATCTCTGGCGGACCTCATATTTCCCTCATTACAGGATACCTCCCTCTATATTAAATCTCTAAAGGATATCTCTCCCTACATAGTATATCTCTCAATGATTTCTGTTCATAGAAGATATATCTCCCTGTAGGATCTCTCTCTATAGGATCACAATCTTCCCAGTAGGATCTTGCTCCAGATATCGGATATCTCTCTCTTTAGGATTCCTCTCCCTCTGTGTAGGACCTCTCTCCCTATCAGATGCCTCTATAGAATCCTGATAGAATATATTTCTTTCTCTGCTGGATATTTCTCTCTACGGTATATGTCAATAGAATATCTCCCTCTGGAATGTATCATTAGAAGCTCTGCCTTTGGGAGGTTTCTTTAACAGCCCCCTGTCTATAGGACCCTTCTCCTCTCTCTTAATAGGATCCACTCGACCTTCCCTTCTTTCTCTGTAGGATCCCTCTTTTTCTCTCTCTCAAAAGGATCCCTCCGTCCCTCTCTCTCCCAAAGGGATCCCTATCTCTCTCTCTCAAAAGGATCCCTCTCTCTCTCTCTCAAAAGGATCCCTCTCTCTCTCTCTCAAAAGGATCCCTATCTCTCTCTCTCAAAAGGATCCCTCTCTCTCTCTCTGGAATCATAGATTCCCTACAGCACAGAAAGAGGCTATTCGATCCATTGAGTCTATACCGACTACAATTCCACCCAGGCCCTCTCCCCCTGACCCTACCTATTTACCCTAGCTAGTCCCCCTATCACTAAGGGCAATTTAGCATGGCCAATCAACCTAACATCTTTGGATTGTGGGAAGAAACCGGAGCACCCAGAGGAAGCCCAAGCAGACATGAGGAGAACATGCGAACTCTGCCTAGTCACCCAGCGCCAGAATTGAACCTGGGACCCTGGCACTGTGAGGCAGTAAAGCTAACCACTGTGTCACCATGGCATTCTCTCTATAGGATATCTCTCTCTCTCTAGTATCTCCCCATCTCTCTATAGAATCTCTCGCTTTCTCTGTAGGATCCTGTTCTCTCTCTAGGATCCCACTCTCTCTCTCTCTGTATGATTCATCTTTCTATAGAATCCCCATTCTCTCTCTCTATAGGGTCCCTCCCTCTCTCTATGATCTCTCTCTCTCTCTCTGTGATCTCTCTCTGTGATCTCTCTCTCTCTCTGTGATCTCTCTCTCTGTGTTCTCTCTCTCTCTCTGTGATCTCTCTCTCTCTCTGTGATCTCTCTCTCTGTGATCTCTCTCTCTGACCTCTCTCTCTCTCTGACCTCTCTCTCTCTCTGACCTCTCTCTCTCTCTCTCTGTGATCTCTCTCTCTCCTCTCTCTTTCTGTGATCTCTCTCTCTCTCTGATCTCTCTCTCTCTCCTCTGTGATCTCTCTCTCTCTCTGTGATCTCTCTCTCTCTCTCTCTGATCTCTCTCTCTCTCTGTGATCTCTCTCTCTCTCTGTGATCTCTCTCTCTCTCTCTCTGTGATCTCTCTCTCTCTCTGACCTCTCTCTCTCTCTGACCTCTCTCTCTCTCTCTCTGTGATCTCTCTCTCTCTCTCTCTCTTTCTGTGATCTCTCTCTCTCTCTGATCTCTCTCTCTCTCTCTGATCTCTCTCTCTCTCTGTGACTCTCTCTCTCTCTCTGTGATTCTCTCTCTCTCCTGTGATCTCTCTCTCTCTCTCTGTGATCTCTCTCTCTCTCTCTGACCTCTCTCTCTCTCTCTGACCTCTCTCCTCTCTCTCTCCCGATGATCTCTCTCTCTCTTTGATCTCTCTCTGTGACCTCTCTCTCTCTGTGACCTCTCTCTCTCTCTGTGACCTCTCTTTCTCTCTGTGACCTCTCTCTCTCTCTGTGACCTCTCTTTCTCTCTGTGACCTCTCTCTCTATAATCTCTCTCTCTCTCTTCCTTTCTCTATGATCTCTCTCTCTCTAATCTCTTTCTCTCTCTTTATAATCTCTCTCACTCTCTCTTTATAATCTCTCTCTCTCCCTCTCTTTATAATCTCTCTCTCTCTTTATAATCTCTCTCTCTTTATAATCTCTCTCTTATTGATCTCTCTCATTGATCTCTCTCTCTCTTATTGATCTCTCTCTCTCTTATTGATCTCTCTCTGGGATCTCTCTCTCTCTCTGGGATCTCTCTCTCTCTTATTGATCTCTCTCTATGATCTCTCTCTCTCTCTCTATGATCTCTCTCTCTATGATCTCTCTCTCTATGATCTCTCTCTCTCTATGATCTCTCTCTCTATCATCTGTCTCTCTCTCTCTATCATCTGTCTCTCTCTCTCTATCATCTGTCTCTCTCTCTCTATCATCTGTCTCTCTCTCTCTATCATCTGTCTCTCTCTCTCTCATCTGTCTCTCTCTCTCTATCATCTGTCTCTCTCTCTATCATCTGTCTCTCTCTACGATCTGTCTCTCTCTCTCTATATTCTCTCTCTCTCTCTTATTGATCTCTCTCTCTATGATCTCTCTCGAAGACCGATCTCTCTATGATCTGTCTCTCTCTCTCTCTATGATCTGTCTCTCCCACAATGATCTCTCTCTCTCTATGATCTCTCACTCTCTCTATGATCTCTCTCTCTATGATCTGTCTCTCCCATTATGATCTCTCTCTCTCTCTTTCTCTCTATGATCTCTCTCTCTCAAAGATCGATCTCTCTCTCTATGATCTCTCTTTCCCACTATGATCTGTCTCTCCCACTATGATCTCTCTCTCTCTCTATGATCTCTCTCTCAAAGATCGATCTCTCTCTCTATGATCTCTCTCTCCCACTATGATCTCTCTCTCTCTCAAAGATCGATCTCTCTTTCTATGATCTGTCTCTCTCTCTCTGATCTCTCTCTCTATGGAGTTATATTAACTCACCGAAACGTGCCCAGTCGGAACTGCCCAGGGAATCCATCACCGAGCAGAACTCACACATGATGCTGGAGGGCAGCTTGTAGGCAAACTCCGTGTCCGGGCTCCTCCACTCGGACATCTTCTCCCGAACTGCCCCACCTCTCTCCACACCAGCCGGCGGCCGAGCGCACACTGAGCCGGCCCAGGGCCGCGGGCGCCCGGAACCCGCCCCTCCTCACTCCGGTTGGTCGCCCGGCCCTGCGCTGCCCCCTCCCCATTGGTCAGCACTGTGGCTTTCTCTCTTCCATTGGCCTAACCTGCCGCCAGTCCAGGGCGGTATCGGCGCTTCATTGGCTGGTCCTTCACCCCATCCTCCCGTCATTCCCTCTTCTCCGATTGGTTCAGACTTCCCTCCCGCCCCGAACACGCCCCTTCTACTTTTCATTGGCTTGCTTTCACGTCCTCTCTATCGATTGGTCAAATACAACATCACTCATGGCTGCTCCTTCGAGAGCCGCCCAATCTGGCTTTCCATTGGTTAAACCTGCCGCCACTCAGGGCCGCGAGGACGACGCCTCTTCCAACCGTTCCCAGCGCGAGTCACAAACCCGCCCCTTCCAACGGCCTCATTCGCCATTGGTCCAGCACGCCGTCGCTACCTCATCTCATTGGCTGGCCCTCCCACTCCGGGCAGCATCCCTCAGCTCTGATTGGTGGGCGGAGTGTGAGTGACGTCTCCCCACTTGCCCCGCCCACCGCCCTCGCGCCGATTAGTCGAAGGGAGACTGGGGGCGTTTCCCTTTCAACCTCATCTTGGTCAACACTTGTTCCCCTTTTGGTGAAGGGAAAGTGAAGATTTTGAGTTCATTTTCTTCATAATTACTATTTTTAGAATAGAAAGTGAACCTTTCTTCAGAAAAGAACCTGATTCCTAATGTCATCATTGACCCCATAATGGAGAAAGACTCCCCTTTCCCTCCACCAGCCGCCATTTTGGAGCCTTGTTGACATGTTGGCCCTGTTAACCTGGGAGACTTGCGGTTGGGGTTGGGGGAGTTGAGCGGTTACAGATAACAGGACAGAGAAGGAAAAAGAACAGGATTTCGCACTTGCTCGACGCCTTTCCCATACCCCAGCCAATTCCCCCACATGCCTGTCCAACAAAGCAGGAAGAACGGTGACCCAATTTACCGCTAGGAAGCTCCCTCCTCGTCATAATGGCCAGATCCCGTGTATAAACAGATGGATTGGGGGGTGGGGGATCAGTATGGAAGGGGAGAACTGAGCTCAACAGAGGGTCCACTAGTCGGGCAGGAAAATTAACACATCAGCAGGAGCTACGTTGACTGTGAACTGGCTGCCCCTGCATATACATGAAATGGACAGCGCAGACAGAAGGTGTTACTATGTCTGTCAACAGGACACAGCTGAATGTCTTTGCTGACAGCACTGAGATTGTAATTAAGACATGATTAAGTGACCATTGGGAGAACAGACATTCCATCCATCTGTAACTAAAGATTATGACGTTACTGATGGGCTGCGATTAAACAGTTATTGTATGGGACCTGCCTCTTTATATTATATGTAAGTAATTTACTAGTGTGTGAGTCTCGAGGCAAGTGTTTTTACTGGAATTTGTGTCCTAAAAAAAAACTGTACACAATTGAGCAGAACAGACTAAAGAAGTTTTAGGACTTCTCCAGTTCTCTCTTTATCGATAAGAAGGCAATAAACCTGCGAACACCATGTCCAAATATCTTCGGAGGTCTGACAGTTGGATAGGCCACCAGGTATTCCACTACCTCCCCCACACTCCCACCCTCTCCACCAACCCTCCCCCCCATCTTTGCAACATTGACCCTGCTCCTCGCCTCCATCTGCCTCACCCCTCTCCCATCTTCCAATAAGGGATTCTGGGATAGGAGGGCAAAGGGGGGGATCAGGATATTGAGTTTCATGATCAGCTATCATCAAAATGAAAAGCGCAGAGAGCTCAAAGGGCCGAATGGCCTCCTCCTACTTGTAATTTCTAGGCATGTCCAAAGATCTCTGAAGACAGCAGGACAGCCAGATAAAGTGGTCAAGAAGGTAATGGGGATAGTTGCCTTTGTTTAACTGAGGTATAGAATATAAGAGCAGTGTGGTTATGACAGAACTATATAAAACACTGGTTAGGCCACAGCTAGAGGACTGTGTGCAGTTCTGGTTTCCACACTATAGGAAGAATGTGATTGCATTGAAAAGGATGCGGAGGAGATTCACCAGGATGCTGCCTGGGCTGGAGCATCTCAGTGATGGAGAGAGGGCTGGTTAGACTGGGGCTGTTTTCCTCAGAGCAGAGAAGGCTGAGAGGGGGGACCTGATTGAGGTGTACAAAATAATGAGGGACACAGATCGGGTGTATAGGAAGAAACTCTTCCCCTTAGTAGAGGGGTCAGTAACCAGGGGGCATAGATTTAAGGTCGGGACTGGAAGATTTACTGGGGGACTGAGGGAAAACATTGTTCACTCAGAGTCTGGAACTCGCTGCCTCAAAGGGAGGAGAGGCAGGAACCCTCACAATGTTTGAGAAGTATTTAGATGAGCACTTGAAATTCTGCAGAGTACAAGACTGTGGATCAAGTGCAGGGAAATGCGATTAGAAGAAATAGGTTCTTGATGGGCTGGCAGAGATATAATGGGCTGAAGATTTTTAGGGGCAGGAGGAGGTTATAGAGATAGTGAGGGTTGTAGGGGCTGGAGGAGGTTAAAGAGATAGGGAGGGTTGTGGAGGCAGAAGGAGGTTACAGAGATAGGGAGGGTTGTAGGAGCTGGAGGAGGTTACAGAGATAGGGTGGGGTGTAGGGGCTGGAGGAGGTTAGAGATGGGGAGAGTTGTAAGAGCAGGAGGAGGTTACGGAGATAGGGAGGATTGTAGGGGCTGGAGGAGGTTTGGAGATAGGTAGGGTTCTCGCGGCTGGAGGAGATTAAGGAAATCAGGAGGGTTGTAGGGGCTGAAGGAGGTTATAGAGATAGGGATGGTTGTAGGGGCTGGAGGAGGTTATAATGATAGGTACAGTTGTAGGGGCTGGAGGAGGTTATAGAGATAGGGACGGTTGTGGGGGCTGGAGGAGGTTGTAGAGATAGGGTTGTAGGGGCTGGAGGAGGTTACAGAGATAAGGTTGTAGGGGCTGGAGGAGATTACAGAGATAGGAGGTTGTAGGGCTGGAGGAGGTTACAGATATAAGGTGTAGGGGCTGGAGGAGATTACAGAGATAGGGAGGGTTGTAGGGGCTGGAGGAGGTTACAGAGATAGGAAGGGTTGTAGGGGCTGGAGGAGGTTATAGAGATAGGAAGGGTTGGAGGGGGTTACAGAGGTAGAGTTGTAGGGGCTGGAGGAAGTTACAGAGACAGGGAGGTTGATTCCAATTGTACTGATATTGTTTAACTCGCAGCCCCCCCCTCCCCATTGCTGTTGGAGGTTGGGGGGAGCAGAATTCCACAGACTGACCATCCTCTGAGAGAAGAAGTTCCTCCTCATCTCCATCATTCTCAAACTGTGAAAACCCCCCTCATTCTCAAACTGTGCTCCGTCCTGTTTTAGATTCTCTCCCTACATGCCGGGGGAGTGGGGTACAGGGACACCCTCTCAGTACACAGTTCCATGCAGAGCAATTGATTCCATCTTTCCCCAAGGAAGGGAGACACTGCCATCTGCCTCTTGGGTGGCACATTGCAGATCCCGAGAGCTCACTGGCTCAAAGGTTGAGGGAATGGGGCTTGGCTGGGAAAGAAACATTCCTCCTCCTCTTCCCGCGGGATCATCCTTCTTCTTGACAGCTGACCTCCTCCCGACGCACTCTCAGGGATCCTCCAACATTCCCCAGTGCTAGGAGATAACGGCGTACTCTCGATGGCACTTACTGCTAAGCGAGATGGTTAGCGCCAATCCTCCTCAGAAAGTCATGCCAGTGACCACTGTATCAGGTGTAGGAGGAGACCATGAGGAGATCAGGGGAGACCATGCAGACACTACGACAGCGGATGAATGAGCATCGCTCAACAATCACCAGGCAAAACAGTTCCCTTCCTGTGGTCGAACACTTCAGCTGTCATGGGCATTCGGTCTCTGACCTGCGGGTAAATGTTCTTCAAGGGGCCTTCGGGACACACGACAGCGCAGAGTCGCTGAGACTGATAGCCAAGTTCCGCACACATGAGGATGGTCTTAATAGGGATCTTGGCTTCATGACACACTATCTGTAACCCCCGTAACTTTGCCTGGGTTAGCAAAAAACCTCACTTACTGTGCTGTCTGGAGAAAATACACAATTCTCTAACCAATGCTCAGGATTCCCTTCACACACATTGTTAGCCATTTTAACACTTGAATAGCAGGTTAGATGTAAGGATTCGCATTCTAATCAGCAATCTATGACGGTCTGTGTTGGTATGAGTGCTATTGCAGACCAGAACACTGCATTTGCCTGACGAAGGCACATAGTGTCGAAAGCTCGCAAATTTACTATCAAATAAATTGGTTGGATTTAAAATTGGTGTTGTGAAACTTTACTCAGGTGTAGGAAGCAGTGGGGAGGATGTAGTAATTCTGTAACACAGTCCCCACCCCACCTCCCCACCTTCTTTTCTCCCTCTCCCCGTGACGCTCTGATCCCTGCTGTCAGTGCATCATATGGAAAGAATGTTGGCGACTTGCTAATGCAGGTTCTTTATTCCAAAGCCCTCTTCCCACCTTTTCCCCTCACCCCGCCATCCTTCTCCATCTGTCACTGGAGGCTAGTGTGCAGGGAGCAGCAAGTTATTCAGAAAGCTAACAGTTAGTAAATTAAAGTTTATTAGTGTCACAAGTAAGCTTACATTAACACTGCAATGAAGTTACTGTGAAAATCTCCTAGTCGCCACACTTTGGTGTCTGTTCAGATCAATGCACTCTAGCCAGCATGTCTTTCAGACTGTGGAAGGAAACTGGAGCACCCGGAGGAAAGCCATGCAGACACAGGATGAATGTGCAGACTTCGAATAGATCCAAGCTGGGAATCGAACCCAGGTTCCTGGCGATGTGAGGCAGCAATGCTAAACCACAGTGCCACCGTGCCACCTCAGCTTTTATTAGCCTTTGTTGTGAGAGGATTTGAGTGCTGGTGTAGTGAGGACTCACTTCAATTACATAGGAGCTTGGTTTGAGTACAGCTGGAGTAATGTGTATACAGCTTTGGTCCCCTTACCTTAGAAAGGATATTATTGCCATTCAGGACAAAGATTCACCAGACTTATTCCAGAGATGGTGGGACAGTCCTAATGGAGAGAGACTGAGGAAAAGGAGGCCTGAATTCTCTCAAAGGGTCAGAGGTGATCTCAATGAAATATATAAAAGATAGTTGGGGTAGAAGCACGGAAAATAGGAGCAGGAGGAGGCCATTCGGCCCTTCGAGCCTGCTCTATCACTCAAGATCATGGTTGATCGTCCAACTCAATACCCTAATTCTGCTTTCCCCCCATAACCTTTGATCCCATTAACCCCCTCTCAAAAGAGCCTGGCAAGACACTCAGTTGGAGGGGACAATTAGAAATGGGTAAAAAATGCTGGCCTTGCCCAGTGGCCCATCCTCTCTCCCACATTCCCATGAAAGGAATGAAAAAGAGAAACAGTTAGGCCCTCAAATTACTCCTGACTGCTAGCTCTCTCCGTGGGATGTCTTGCTATGTGGGTGAGGTGATTATATAAATGCAAGTTATTGCTGATATTTAAAGGGGAAAGGTTCAATCCAAGCAGGGGCAATGGTGAGGGCCTGACACGCCAGTCTCTGTGTCTCCAGAGATTATATCACTGCCTCCGAATCGATAACTGTGAGGAATGGAAGTTGTCAGTCTGGCTGCAGTTGATGTGGGATAAAGCCCTATACCCTGTGTTAACACCGAAGGAAATCAATTCCCAGGAATGTGAACGCACAAAGTTATTCTTTGCACCTTGATTATGGAATCAGTACCACGGAGCATTAATGCCACAAATGTTTTGGGACATTTTAATAATGATTAATTAGTGAGGCAGGGGTGTTATGATGTTGAGTAGAATGTCAGAATTTGGTGTTCGTCAAATTATTTTAAAGATTGTAAATTGCTAAGAGATGTAAATATTGCATGATCCCTCTAAATAAAAGGTCACTTTTTCTGTACTTTATTTTAGGTGCAGGTGCATGCCATGTACACAGAATGAAATATTTGTATTGAGCGGCCAGGCAGTACTGTTGCCAAGACAACAGGTTGTTTTTGAATTTTGCCTAATTAGTTTAAACTAGGCACTTAGCTAACAGCAGCCTATCAGATTAAAATTTGGTAACTTGAGATCCAATCCTAATATGAGAATGTTGGTTTGTCATCAGGGGTGTAAGAGTCAGCTGTCAGCTTCAGAGAGATGCAATAATATCCGTCTGCCAGTATAATAGCTTATGTCTTAAAAGAAAGCCTCATCTGAATAGTGACGATAGGAAAGACAGAAGGTTCTAGAAGGTAAAGCCTGGTTTTATTTTGGGAATGACCAAACCAAAATTATATTATTTTGTTAATAAGTGTGAATTGTATTTATCTAAACAGCATTCATTAGAATTGTGTTTTATTGGGTTTATTAATTATTTATTTTACCTGCTCACTGCTAGTTAGATAAATAAGTCTAAACGAGTCTTAGGTAGTTATTTTGATTTAAGCATTTGAAGTTGCTGAAGAACAGATCATATTATTTCTCACACTCACTTTAACAGATTATAAAGTGAGTTACTCCTTTTTTGAGTGGTTAGGTGTTAACTCTCAGAGAGGGATCAACTTTCTTCTTTATAACAGGGGATGTGATGGGGAGTATGTGAAGAGCAACCAGTGATGGTACTATGAATTGAAGAAATATATTTGATATCATGTTTCTGTTGAAGGTTATGTTTTATGCTTTAACCTTGATTACGGTACTGATTATATACTACCGGTAGCTTACCTGTTGAGCATATTGAAGGATCAATATTCCTAATTATTACAGTGTTACTCAGAAGATGGGTGTCATTCTGTATCACTGTCCAGCTGGAACACTGGAAATTCACACAATTCAATGTACTTTTGCCTAACTGATTCTGAGGAGGGCCTTATGTCTATTGGGATATTGCTTAAATTGGAACTAATGAAAATCAATAACAGTTAAAACTTAGACCCTGTCTTGCTGAAGTATCTCATCCGGTAAAAGTTATGCCAATTCTGTTTATTATAGTTAAACTGTGGAATAAAATTTGTTTTAATAAAAGCTTCCTACTATGTCACATCAGGAGCCAAAAATCTTATGCTCACACTAATGCCAAAATCAAACAGAGTAGGTACCTAAGCAAACTTTATAATATACCTTGGAGTTTCTGACCTGATCCCTAATGAACATTTTAGAAAAGAATAATAGCGTGAAACTTTTGCTGCTCCGAGGATGATGGATGGGGAACAATGTCAAAAGGAAATTGGAGAGGTACTTAAGTGAATTAAACTGACAGGCTTAGGGCAGGAGAAGAGGGTTGGGGTAGACAGAGCTCGTAGAGAGACAGAGCGTGAGGACAACTGGTACTAAAGGGAGCCAGCATGGATTTATTGAGCTGAATTGTCCCCCTCTGCACCATAAAAATCTGTGTTTAATTACTTCCTCTTAACTTTGGGGGTACAGTTCATTTGTGTTGAGGTTAAAGTTCCATTAGCAATTCCATTAATTGTTGGGAGTACAGTTGCATTAGTGTTGGGAGTTATAGTGCCTTCTTTGTGTAACCTTTGATCCCCTTATTGATCAAGAATCTATCTCTGTTTTAAAGACAGTTAATGACCCGGCCTCCACAGCCCTCTGTGGCAAAGAGTTCCACAGATTCACCCACCTTCTGGTTGAAGAAATTCCTCCTCATCTCTGTTTTAAAGGAGTGTCCCTTCACTCTGAGGTTGTGCCCACGAGTTCTAGTCTCTCCCACTAGAGGAAACTAGTCCATGTCCATGTCCACTCTATCAGGCTTCACAGTGTTCTGTAAGTTTCAATTCAATTCCCTTCTCATCATTCTAAACTTCATTGAGTATAGACCCGACCCCTCAACCACTCCTCATATGACAAATTTTTCATTCCTGAGATCATTGCACCCTCTCCAACACCAGCGTGTCCTTCCTTAGGTATGGAGTCCATAATGGCTCACAATATTCCATTTGAATCATTGCTGTTCCACATGACGTAGGTACACTCGCAGCGTTGTTCGGGAGAGATTTCCAGCTACGGTGACGGAATGGCTGACATTTGTGTATGAAGGGAACTTGCAGGTGTGGGCATTCCCCATGGCATCTACTGTTCTTGTCCTTCTAGGGGGTAGAGGTAGTGAATTTGGGTGCTGCTGTCAAAGAAGCCTTGGCGAGTTGCTGCAGTGTGTCCTCTAGATGATACACACTGCTGCCTCTGTGCATTGGTGGCGGAGGGATGAATATTAGAATGTAGAACATAGAACAGTACAGACTCTTTGGCCCTCAATTGTTGTGCCGAGCTATATCTGAACCCAAGATCAAGCTATAAGGGGTATGAGTTATAGGACGGATATCAGAGGTAGGTTCTTTACTCAAAGAGTGATTAGGGAGTGGAATGCTCTGCCTGCAGCTGTTGTAGATACGCCAAGTTTGGTGGCGTTTAAGAGGTTAATTGATAAGTATATGGAAGAGAAGGGAATGGTTTAGTTTGGAGGGGCATTGCTTTTTATTTTGGTCGGCACAACATCGAAGGCCGAAGGGCCTGTTCTGTGCTGTAATGTTCTATGTTCTATGTTCTATGTTCTATCCCACTCCTTATCATTCTGGTGTGCTCCATGTGCCTATCCAATAACTGCTTGAAAATTCCTAAGGTGTCTGACTCCACTGTCACAGCAGGCAATATATTCCACACCTGAACCACTCACTGAGTGAAGAATCTATCTCAGACATCCCTTTTATATTTCCCAACATGAACCTTAAAGTTATGCCCCCCAGTAACAGCTACATTCACCCAAGGAAATAGAACAGACGCGCGAGACTATCTATCCCCCTCATCATCTGATAAACCTCAATTAAGTCACCTCTCATCCTCCTCCGCTCTGAAGAGAAAAGCCCCAGCTCCCTCAATCTTTTCTTATAAGACCTACCCTCCAAACCAGACAGCATCTTGGTAAATCTCCTCTGCAGTCTCTCCAAAGCAGACACTGCCTCGAAAGACGGCACCACCCATTGTGCAGTCCTCCCTCAGCGCTGCACCTGCCAGTTCTGGAACAGGTACTTGAGTCTCTGGACTATATCCATGACCTAAAGTGTCAAGGCAGAGGTGGGACCACTGTACCGATTCTGACAAGGTGAAGGCGACTTCATCGATTCTCTCAGGTTGGGTTGAGAGCAGAAGCTGAGGCCATCAGGGGGCGCTCTACTTAAAGGAATCTGAACCCGGGTGAGATTAGCACCTCACTGAGTGTCAAACCTGGTGTCAGAATCTGGGAATAAAGTGGGATTCCATACTCTGGGCAGCATATATTCCCTCACTGGCAAGGCAACACATCACAGTGCCCATTTCCAATATTTCTATTAAATACTAATCCGATGTTTAGAAATTTTATTTATTGTCACAATTTGGTTTACATTAACACTGCACTGCAGTTACTGTGAAAATCCCCCAGTCGCCACACTCTGGCACCTGTTCAAGTACACTGAGGGAGAATTTAGCACGGCCAAAGCACTTAACCAGCATGTCTTTCGGACTATAGGAGGAAACCGGAGCACTGGGAGGAAACCCACGCAGACACGGGAAGAACGTGCACACTCCGCAGTTCCAACAAGAACTTTTTAATTTAATTGTCACTGGCCTACATGTGACTCCAGTCCTTAACCACCCCGATCCCTCCCTGCACAGCAACATGGTCAACGCTTAACTGCCTCTTTGAAAAGAGGCAAGTTCAGGGCAAGTAGGAATGATGGTGGTCCCCCACCAAATGCGACTCCTGCATCCAAGTTTTTCTCAATCGGAGGCTTAGTAAAAAGTCTCACAACACCAAAATCAATCCAACAGCTTTATTTGGTAGCATGAGCTTTTGGAGCACTGCCCCTTCATCAGGTGAGTGCAAAACTCAGTTACAAAATAATGGTTGGAATGCAAAGTAATCAAGTCTCAAAGGTACAGACAATGTGAGTGGGGAGAAGGTTAAGTACAGGTTAAAAGGATATGTATTGTCTCCAGACAGGACAGTTAGTGAGATTTTGCAAGTCCAGGCAAGTCATGGGGGTTACAGATAGTGCGATATGAACCCAAGATCCTGGTTGGGGCCATCCTCATGTGGGCTGTCAGTCTCTCCTCAGCGACTCTGCATTGTCGTGTGTCTTGAAGGCTGCCTTGGAGAACGCTTACCCGAAGATCAGAGACTGAATGCCCGTGACTATTGAAGTGTTCGCAAACAGGAAGGGAACATCCTTGCTTGGTGATTGTCGAGTGATGTTCATTCATCCATTGTTGTAGTGTCTGTATGGTCTCCCCAACGTACTAAGCCTTGGGACATCCTTTCCTGCAGTGTATCAGGTAGACAATGTTGGCCAAGTCGCAAGAGTATGTGCTGTGTACATGGTGGAAGGTGTCCTCATGTGAGATGATGGTATCCATGTCGATGATTGAGCATGTCTTGCAGAGGTTGCTGTAACAGGGTTGTGTGGTGTTGTGGTCACTGTTCTCCTAAAGGCTGGGTAGTTTGCTGCTGACAATGGTTTGTTTGAGGTTGTGCAGTTGTTTGAAGGCAAGTAGTAGGCGTGTGGGGATGGCCTTGGTGAGATGTTCATCTTCATCAATGACATATTGAAGGCTCCGTAGAATATGTCATAGCTTCTCTGCTCTGGGGAAGTACTGGATGATGAAGGGTACTCTGTCCGCTATGTCCCGTATTTGTCTTCTAAGGAGGTCAATGCGGTTTTTCGCTGTGTGGCGCTTACAATCGATGAATCAAGCACTATATCCTGTTCTTATGAGGGCATCTTTCAGCGTCTGTAATTGTCTTGCGATCCTCCTCATCTCAGCAGATTCTGTGTACACGGAGGGCTTGTCTATAGGGAATGGCTTCTTTAATGTGTTTAGGGTGGAAGCTGGAAAAGTGAAGCATCGTGAAGTTATCTGTGGGCTTGCAGTACAGTGAGGTACTGAGGTGACCATCCTTAATGGAGACATGTGTGTCCAAGAATGCAACCAATTCCGCAGAGTAGTCTACAGTGAGTCTGATGGTGGGATGGAACTTGTTGATGTCATCATATAGTTGTTCTGTTGCAACACTACGGATTTCTTACAGAAATTCAGCACAAATGGAGCAGTTGAACCAGAAACACTCCTCATCACAATGGATATCTTGGCGCTCTACAGCAGCATCCCCCACGATGATGGCATTGCTGCAACTGCCAGTCTTCAGACACACTTCTACAACTCATTTACTTCATCTTGGATCATAATGTCTTCACCTTCAACAACCACTTCTTCATCCAGACACAGGGAACAGCCATGGAGACCAAATTCGTACCTCAATATGCCAACATCTTCATTCACAGGCTCGAACAAGACCTCTTCACTGCACAGGATCTTCAACCGACGTTATACGCTAGATACATCAATGACATTTTCTTCCTTTGGACTCATGGTGAATAATCATTGAAACAACTAAATGATGTCATCAACAAGTTCCATTCCAACATCACCATGGACTACTCTGCAGAATCAGTTGCATTCTCAGACACATGCATCTCCATTAAGGAAGATCACCTCAGCATCTTACTGTACTGCAAGCCCACGGATAACCTCATGATACTCCACTTCTCCAGCTTCCACCTTAAACACATTAAAGAAGCCATCCTCTACAGATAAGCCCTCTGTATACACAGGATCTCCTCAGATGAGAAGGATCACAACAGATGCTTCCAGACACTGAAAGATGCCCTCATAAGAACATGATATGGCGCTCAACTCATTGATCGACAGTTCCGACGTGCTAAGCGAAAAATAGCACCAACCTTCTTAGAAAACAAACATGGGGCATGGTGGACAGAGTACTCTTCATTGTCCAGTACTTTCCCGAAACGGAGAAGCTATGACATCTTCTCCAGAGCCTTCAACGTGTCACCAATGAAGACGAACATCTCACCAAGGCCATCCCCACACGCCTACTACTTGCCTTCAAACAACCGCACAACCTCAAACAAACCATTGTCCGCAGCAAACTACCCAGCCTTTAGGAGAACAGTGACCACATCCCTGCCACAGCAACCTCTGCAAGACATGCTGGATCATCGACACGAATACCATCATCTCACATGAGGACACCTTCCATCAGGTACACAGCACATAGTCTTGCGACTTGGCCAACATTGTCTACCTGATACGCTGCACGAAAGGATGTCCCAAGGCTTGGTACGTTGGGGAGACCATACAGACACTACAACAATGGATGAATGAACATCACTCGACAATCACCAGGCAAGATTGTTCCCTTCCTATCAGGGAACACTTAGGTGGTCACGGGCATTCAGCCTCTGATCTTTGGGTAAGCATTCTCCAAAATGGCCCTCACGGCACACAACAGCGCAGAGCCACTGAGCAGAGGCTGATAGCCAAGTTCCGCACACCAGGACGGCCTCAACTGGGATCTTGGGTCCGCCATACTATCTGTAACCCATGACTTGCCTGCTAACTATCCTGGCTGGGGATAATACACATCCCTGTAACCTGTCCTGAACCCTCTCTCCACTCATGTTGTCTATACTTTTGAGACTTGATTACCTGTAAAGACTCGCATTCCAACCATTATTTTGTAAATTGAGTTTGTGCCTTTATATGACCTGTTTATGAACATAACTCATCACTCACCTGATGAAGAAGCAGTGCTCCAAAAGCTCATGCTATCAAATAAACCTGTTGGATTTTAATCTGTTGTGAGACACCTTACTATGCTTACCCCAGTCCAATACCGGTATCTCCACATCATGATAGAAGCATGCAATTTAGTGAGCACCGCTGCAGTTTTATTGGATTGATTATAGTTCGGGCTGGGAGGGTTGCAGGCAGTGAATGCATTTGCACTGGATGGAACAAGTGGCTGTGAACCTTCCAGGGGTTCTCAGACAGCAAACATTGGGCCCAGGAAGGTGGGTTTATTATTCCCACATGGTGTCTGGGAGAGCATATCTGCAGCGGGAGAGGGAGGGCTGTTGGGTAGTGAGAGCAGAAGGGGAAGCCTTTATGAACAAAAGGGTCAGAAAGTTTATTTATTTCACTTTAAAGTTTATTTATTAGTGTCACAAGTAGGCTGACATTAACACTGCAATGAAGTTACTGTGAAAATCCTTGAGTCGCCACACTCTGACACCTGTTCAGTACGCTGAGGGAGAATTTAGCATGGCTAATAGACTTAACCTGCACATCTTTGGACACTAAGGAACAATTTAGCATGGCCAATCGTATTAACCTGCACATCTCTGGAGCACTTGGAGGATGAAGTAGAGATGCCAGCATTGGACTGGGGTAGTAAGAATCTAGCAACACCAATTTTAAATCCAACCGATTTATTTGATAGTACATTTGCGAGCTTTCAACACTCTGTGTCTTCCTCAGGCAAATGCAGTGTTCTGGTCTGCAATAGCACACATATCAACACAGACAGTCACAGATTGCTGATTAGAATGCGAATCCTTACATCTAACCTGCCATTCAAGTGTTAAAGTGGCTAACAATGTGTGTGAAGGGAATCCTGAGCATTGGTTAGAGAATTGTGTATTTTCTCCAGACAGCACAGTAAGTGAGGTTTTTTGCTAACCCAGACAAAGTTATGGGGGTTACAGATAGTGAGTCATGAAGCCAAGATCCCTATTAAGACCATCCTCATGTGTGCGGAACTTGGCTATCAGTTTCTGCTCAGCGACTCTGCGCTGTCGTGTGTCACGAAGGCCCCCTTGAAGAACATTTACCCGCAGGTCAGAGGCCGAATACCCATGACTGCTGAAGTGCTCGCCCACAGGAAAGGAACTATTTTGCCTGGTGATTGTTGAGCGATGCTCATTCATCCGCTGTCGTAGTGTCTGCATGGTCTCCCCAACGTACCATGCTTTGGGACATCCTTTCTTGCAACGTATTTGGTAGACAACGTTAGCCGAGTTGCAAGAGTATGTACCGTGTGGACAGTACTTCCCCAGAGTGGAGAAGCTACGACATCTTCTCTGGAATCTTCAACATATCATTGATGACGATGAACATCTCGCTAGGGCCATCCCCACCCCCCCATTTCTTGCTTTCAGACAACCGCACAACCTCAAACAGATCATTGTTTGCAGCAAACTACCCAACCTTCAGGAGAACAGTGACCACAATACCACACAACCCTGCCACAGCAACCTCTGCAAGACATGCCAGATCATAGACATGGACGACATCATCAAACGTGAGGATACCATTCACCAGGTACACGGTACATACTCTTGCAACTCGGCCAACGTTGTCTACCTAATACATTGCAAGAAAGGATGTCCCGAAGCATGGTACGTTGGGGAGACCATGCAGACACTACGACAGCAGATGAATGAGCATCGCTCAACAATCACCAGGCAAAACAGTTCCCTTCCTGTGGGCGAACACTTCAGCAGTCATGGGCATTCGGCCTCCGACCTGCGGGTAAATGTTCTTCAAGGGGGCCTTCGTGACACACGACAGTGCAGAATCCAGCAGAGACTGATAGCCAAGTTCCGCACACACGAGGACGGTCTTAACAGGGATCTTGGCTTCATGACACACTATCTGTAACCCCCGTAACTTGCCTGGGTTAGCAAAAAACCTCACTTACTGTGCTGTCTGGAGAAAATACACAATTCTCTAACCAATGCTCAGGATTCCCTTCACACACATTGTTAGTCACTTTAACACTTGAATGGCAGGTTAGATGTAAGGATTCTCATTCTAATTAGCAATCTGTGACTGTCTGTGTTGATATGTGTGCTATTGCAGACCAGAACACTGCATTTGCCTGATGAAGACACAGAGTGTCGAAAGCTCGCAAATTTACTGTCAAATAAATCAGTTGGATTTAAAATTGGTGTTGCTAAATTCTTACTGAGTTCGCACTCGGAGGAAACATATGCAGACACAGGGGGAGAATGTGCAAACCCCACACAGACAGTTACCCGAGGCCGGAATTGAATCCAGGTCCAAAAATACAGAACCACCGCACTCCCCTGCTAGCCCTCTGCCCAACTTTCACAAACACTGTGAAGATGGCAAGATGGAGAGGGCACTCAGTGGCTGTCAGCTGGAGAAATGAAACAGGAATCCCAGAATGGTAGCAGGACTGGATAATTGGATATCTCTGTTAGGGTGTCAGGATGTCCTGGAGTGAGAAGCGATGGGTGCAAGGCAAATAATTCTCAATCAGGAGAAACGTTAGTGAAATGGGGCAGGAATGCACCAAGAGAGGGATCTGAGGCATAAGGGGAGAGGGGTGCGGGGGCACAGGGGAGAGATTTTCATAAAGCTATTGATAAAGTTCCATGAAAGAGGTTAATTTCACCTTCTTCTATTAGGAAAAAGACACAAAGGTCTGAGGTCACGTACCAACCGACTCACGAACAGCTTCTTCTCTGCTGCCAGACTCTTGAATGGACTTACCTTGCATTAAGTTGACCTTTCTCTGCACTCTAGTATGACTGTAACACTATATTCTGTATTTTCTCCTTTCCTTCTCTGTGAATGGTATGCTTTGTCTGTATAGCGTGCAAGAAACAATACTTTTCATTGTACGGTAATACATGTGACAATAATAAATCAAATCAAACCAAATAGTGCGCAAAATTAAAGTGCATGTGATTGGGACTAATACATCGGCCTGGATTGAGAATTGGTTAGCAGACAGGATACAGAGAATAAGAATAAATGGATCTTTTTAAAAATGGCCTACAGCAATTAGAGAGGGTTCTGCAGGAATCAGTGATAGGGCACCAACTATTCACAAAATACATCATTTGAATGAGGGAACCAAATGTGATGTTTACAAATTTGCGGATCGCATGAAACTTGGAAGGAATGGGAATGCTGGCATTGGGTGGCGCAATGGTTAGCACTGCTGCCTCATAGTGCCAGGGACACTATGGTGTCTGCACATTCTCCCCATGTCTGTGTGGATTTCATCTGTGTGCTCCAGTTTCCTCCTACAGTCCAAAGATGGATGGGTTAGGTGGATTGGCCATGCTAAATTGCCTGTTAGTGTCAAGGGGACTAGTTAGGGTAAGTGCATGGGGTTGCACGTGGGATTGTGGTCGCTATAGCCTTGATGAGCTGAAAGACCTCCTTCTGCACTGTAGGATTCTATGAGTGGTAAGGAGGATATTAATAAGCTATGAGGTGATTTAGATAAGTTGAGTGAGTGGGTAAATATAGGACGGTTGCATTATATCGTGGATAAATGTGAAGTTATCCATTTCAGTCAGAGAAATAGAATGGCAGAAGATAAATGGTGAGATTGGAAAATGTTGATGTACAAAGGGTTTCTGAATACGCCAGTCACTGAAAGCAAACATTACAGCAAGCAGTTTGGAAGGCAAATGGTATGTTGGTCTTCATTGCGAAAGGACATGGGTACAGGAATAAGGATGTCTAAGTGCCAGCTGTTCGAGACCTTGGCAAGACCACATCTGGAGTACGGTGTGCAGTGTTCATCTCCTTATCTAAGAAAGGATATACTTGTCATGGAGAGAGCACAACGAAGGTTCACTAGACTGATTTCTGGAATGGCAGGATTGTTGTACAGGCAGAGATTGGGTTGACCAGGCCTATATTCACTGGGATTTAGAAGAATGAGAGGGATCCCATAACTGTATAAAATTCTGACAGTGTTGGACGGACTGGATGCAGAGATGTTGTTTCCTCTGGCTGAGGACGGGCTAGAACAGGGAGGTCCCAGTCTCAGGATATGGGGAAAGCCAATTAGGACAGAGATTGGGAGAAATACCTTTACTCAGAGGATGGTGAACCATTGGAATTCTCCACCACAGAAAACTGTAGAGGAAATGGTACTTAAGAAGGAAATAGAATTTTAGATTCTAAGCATCTAGGGGGTTTGGGGAGAGCATGGGGAAGGTAGCATTGAGATACAGGGTGAGCCACGATCATACTGGGCTCGAAGAGCCGTATGGCCTCCTCCTGCTCCTATTTTCCAGAGGACCATAAGCCTGTACAGAGGATGAAGTGCAGAATGATGGACAGAATAGATGGGAGCGAGGGAATGCGGCGACACAGAGAAGTGATAGAGGGGAAGGAAGGGGAGAGAGGGAGAAAGAATGGAGAATGATGGGGAGAGGAAGAGGGGAAGGTGGTGACAGAGGGGAAGGTGGGGAGAGAGGAAGGGTGGGGAGAGAGTGGGGGGAAGAGAAGAGAGAGAGAGGGGAAGGTGGCGATAGAGAGACAGGATGGGAGCGAAAGGATGGGGAGTAGAGAGAGAGGATGGTGAAGAAAGAGGATGGGGGAGATAGAGGAAGGATAGGAGAGAGAGAGGGAGAGGGGGGGC
Source organism: Sphyrna mokarran (assembly GCA_024679065.1). Classification (NCBI taxonomy): domain Eukaryota; kingdom Metazoa; phylum Chordata; class Chondrichthyes; order Carcharhiniformes; family Carcharhinidae; genus Sphyrna; species Sphyrna mokarran. The sequence goes on along the minus strand of JAGIQG010000013.1, from coordinate 80,839,307 downwards.
GGAGAGAGGAGGGGGGCGGAAGAGGAGGATGGGGGCGGAGAGAGGATGGGGGAGAGAGAAGAGAGGATGGGGGCGGAGAGAGGATGAGGATGGGGGCGGAGAGAGGATGGGGGCGGAGAGAGATGGGGGCGAGAGAGGATGGGGGCGGAGAGAGGATGGGGGGGAGAGAGGATGGGGGCGGAGAGAGGATGGGGGCGGAGAGATGAGGATGGGGGCGGAGAGAGGATGGGGGCGGAGAGAGGATGGGGGCGGAGAGAGGAGGAGGATGGGGGCGGAGAGAGGATGGGGGCGGAGAGGATGGGGGCGGAGAGAGGATGGGGGGGAGAGGAGAGAGGAGGGGGCGGAGAGAGGATGGGGGCGGAGAGAGGATGGGGGCGGAGAGAGGATGGGGGGCGGAGAGAGGATGGGGGCGGAGAGAGGGGGGGGCGAAGAGGATGGGGGGGGAGAGGATGGGGGCGGAGAGAGGATGGGGGCGGGAGAGGAGAGAGGATGGGGGCGGAGAGAGATGGGGGCGGAGAGAGGATGGGGGCGGAGAGAGGATGGGGGCGGAGAGAGGATGGGGGCGGAGAGAGGATGGGGGCGGAGAGAGAGAGGATGGGGGCGGAGGAGAGAGGATGGGGGCGGAGAGAGGATGAGGATGGGGGCGGAGAGAGAGGATGGGGGCGGAGAGAGAGGATGGGGGCGGAGAGAGGATGGGGGCGAGAGGATGGGGGCGGAGAGAATGGGCGGAGAGAGAGGATCGGAGAGAGAGGATGGGGGGGAGAGAGAGGATGGGGCGGGGGAGAGAGAGGATGGGGGGAGAGAGAGGATGGGGGGAGAGAGGATGGGGGAGAGAGGATGGAGGGGAGAGAGAGAGGATGGGGGGGAGGGAGAGAGGGATGGGGGAGAGAGGGGAGAGAAAGAGGATAGAGGAAAGGGAGGATGGGGAGGAAGAGAGAGAGAGAGAGAGCTAGGAGAGGAGAGAGAGGATGGGGGAGAGAGTGTGAGACAGAGACAGTGAGGAAGATAGGAGTAAGTGTGTGCAGAAGTATGTGTGAAAGGGGAGAATGGGGAAGAAGTGGCAGTGGGAATGGCAGACAGCGGGTGGAGAGCTGTGGACAGAGAGGTTGGAGCTGGCCTCTTTGCCAACACTGAGTGTGACCAAGGAAGAGTTGATGGATGAGATTGGAGAGTTGGGCTAGGTGGGTGTAACTGGCAAGGCCAACAACCAATTTCCCAGTTGGTAGCTGTTGGCCTTTCCACTTCAGTCGAGAAGCCAAACCACACGGGGGCTGAACACAGCCCCTTGGGTAAAGGAATCATCAGCCTCACCTTATTCTCGCAGTCTGAATACAGCCAACAAAAGCACTGGTGTCAACATCCCCAGCATCCAGCGTCAACGGCAAACACTCATGCTGGATGAAATTTCTCTCTCGATTGAGCACACGTCAACCACAATGTCTGCACCTTTCACATCAGCCTTGCAGCCGTACTCTCACGATTAGGATTGGATGGAAACTGTGACATTGCATTGGAGATCAGAGAGTGAGTGGTCACCCACAGGCCTCCGGCGCATTGGACGCAGAGGACACCAGCCTGGTCAACGAATCTAACTTAGGGGTTTTCTTGATGGAAGTGGGATCTTGCTGTGCTGGGGAAGGTGGTATTGGAGGCAGAAAAGGAAGGTTCACTTGGTCAATCCCGGGTAGGAAGGGATTTTCTTGCGAGGAGAGGTTGAGTAGGTTTGGGGCTGCACTCTTTGAGAATTTAGAAGAATGAGAGGCGGCCTCATTGAGACATATCGGATTCTCAGGGAGTGTTGCTGAGAGACTGTTTCCCCTCGTGGGAGAGTCTGGGACCAGAGGGCACAATCTCAGAGTAATGCAGGGTCACCCATTGGATTCAGAGATGAGGAAGAATTTCTTCTCTCGAAGGGGACTGACCGTGGAATTCTTTACCCCAGAGGCCCGTAGAGGCTGAGTCACTGTGTGTGTTCAAGGCTGAGATGGACAGATTTTTTAATTAGCAAGGGAATCGAGGGGATAAGGTGGGAAAGTGAAGCTGAGGATTCTCACATCAGATCAGTCATTGGGTTAGACATTAGGGCCACTGATGGTGAAAGGGACAGTGCCACATTCACCAGGCTAGCCACTGGCTCTCACATGGGACAGTGAGCTGGCAAAGTTGAAAAGCCGGCAGATTGGGAGCATCATTCATGGAATGGGGCTGGGGGTAGGGGTAGGTGTGTTTACCCTTGGAACATTGATGAGGTAGGTGTCCTGATTACCCAATCGCACTCCATTACATCATTAACACATATGCATGCAAATGCGCACTCAGACATGCATGCAGACTCACACATACACACATCTAGATGCACTCATAAATATGCATGGACGTGAGCTCACAAGCACACATGCAGATATGCGTACACATGTATGCAGACACATGCACATATGCATGAAGATGTACACACGCATGCAGACAGACACATGCTTGCAGACACATGCATGCAGATGCACATTGTCACACATGCAGATACACATATACAGATATGCATGTTGATGCATAGAGACACATGCAGTCGCACACAGACATGCATGCAGACGTGCACACACAGACACACATGGACACTCAGATTCACATGCAGATACATGCACACATGCACGTAGACACACACAGACACACATGCAGGTGCAAACTCAGACCTGCATGCAGGCATGCACATACACGCATGTAGATGCAAACACAGACACGCATGCAGCTGAGTGCCGCACACGCATGCAGGCGCACACAGATGTGCATACACAGATGCACGCGTGTAGATGCACACACACATACAGATGCACAAAGACATGCATGCAGATGCACACACAAACATGCATGGATGAGCACGTACATACATGCTTGCAGATGCATACACACATGTAGATGCACACATACAGATGCATACAGACATGCATGCAGTTGCACACATGGACACACATGGTCACTCATGCGCACACATATGCAGATGCACATATATGCATACAGATGCACACGCAGACATGCATGCAGTTGCACACACCAACATGCATGCAGACACACACACAAATACACATGCAGCCATGCATGCAGGCACACATACATGCATGCAGATGTGCACACACGTGTGCATGCAGATGCAGCCATGCATACAGACATGCACACTCTAGCGTTCCCCCCCCCCCCACACACACACCCACATGAGCAGGGTGATTAATCTAGTAGCTCACACATGTGAATCAGTCTCTGGTCCTGGTCCATCAAGCACCTTGCATTTTTGGAACTTGCACTCTTTCCTCCCTCTTCATGTAATACCTACTTACTGGGGAGATGGGTGGCATAGTGATACATCACTGAGCTAGTAATCCAGAGGCTCTAATCGAGAGGGTTCGAAACTCACCATGGCAGCTGGTGGAATGTGAATTCAATTAGTAAAATCTGGGGTTATAAAACCAGTTTCAGGCATGGTGACTGTGAAACCATTATCGATTGTCACAAAAACCCATCTGGTTCACTAATATGCCCCTTTAGGGAAAAGGAAATCTGCCGTCCTTATCCCTATCTGACCTACATGTGACTCCAGATTCCCCCCCCGACCTCCCTCCCCATATCAATGTGGTCGAACCTTAACTGCTCCTCTCGGAAAGAACCTGAGCCAGATACTCAGTTCTTGGGGGCAATTAGGGATGGGAAACAAATGCTACCCTTACCCAGCGAACCCCCCCCAATTCTCCATGAAAGAGTGAAAATAAAATACCCACTGTGTTATTCATGGGTTAATTGTGTTCCATTACCTTCTCCTTATCCTGCCATCAGTTTCATTTCAGATCACACATACACACGGTACACACATAGCCACAAACATGCACGCACAACATGTATGCACACGTATGCACATATAATGCATGCGCACACACATACGTGCACAGACACATGCATGCGTTATGCATGCACACACAGTTGGGATGGGGATTTTCCACAAAATACTTTGAATGAATGCCGCCTCTGATTAACAGTGCATCTTTGGCAGGAGGAGCAATTGGACGACAGCAAGCCTGCCAGATCCCTTTGGAGAGAAGAGAAACGGAACATTCCAGCAGTCGCTTGCTCTTTCAGAACTTGGGGACAGTGGGGGGAAGTTCATAGATTGGGAGAGAAAAGCTGCGATGGCCGTGACCTGCACAATTCCTGTGGCCCCAAAATCGATGTGAGAGCGAGAGACATTCCCAAACCACCGATCTGCTTCAGCTGCCAATGGAGAAGCTGGTGACATTTTGATTCCATGACCAATTCTAACAGGTGGTGGCTTTCATAAGGATCCTCACCAAATAGCTGGTCAACAATCAATACGGCAAGTTGATGAGGGAAAGAACATTCTGGTTGGCAATCCTGTAGTTATGGGACAGTGTTAGTCCTGAAGGCCAAGGGTCAGTTCCTCTTTTACCAGCCAAACATTAATGTGCTGCAAACATTCTTTGTAAATACAAATAACCCCCATCGGTGACACCATACAACAAACAGGCACCGCAATCTGTATCCCACTTTAACTCCCCTCAAAACAAGCCATTTGCTTCTGGTGCTGTACCCACACGAAGGGCGCTTGTTCCCTCGGAGACCAGGACGTGGCTCCTCGAATCAAGCGTCAGGTATCTCGCTGTTGCAGAGCTGGCTCATTCTCCATTCTCACCTGTAGGGCATTGTCATCTCTTCATTTAACCCCCTCATTGCCAGCATTCACCACTTGCTTTTTTTTTCATGATGGCGCAGTGGTTAGCACTGCTACCTCATAGTGCTAGGGACCTGGATTCAATTCCAGTCTTGGGTGACTATTTGCAGAGTTCATACGTTCTCCTCGTTCCTTTGTGGGTTTCCCCCGCTGCTCCAATTTCTTCCAACAATCCAAAAATGTGCTGGTTCAGTGGATTGGCCATGTTAATTTGACCCTTAGTGTCCAAAGACATGTAGGTTAGGTGGACTGGCTATGCTAAATTGCCTCTTAGTGCCCAAAGATGTGCGGGTTAGGTTGATTGGCCACGTTAAATTGCCCCTTAGTATCAGGGGACTAGTTAGCGTGGGGTTACGAAAATAGTGCCGGGCTGGAATTGTTGTCGATGGGCCAAATGGTCTCCTTCTGCACTGTAGGGATTCTATGATTGCAAGAGATTTACCTGTAGCCACTCCCAGCATTAAGAAGGTTGGGGACTTTGCGGCCCTCGGTCAGCTCTGACCCCCCTCCTCCCTCCACAGTCTGGGCTGGACGGTCAGTATCCCTCCAGCCACCCAGTGGCGAGTGCCTAGGCAGGAGTTTGGTTCTGCCCTGGTGTCTGATACATTGGGACTGGGTCTGTGACCTCTGACCCTGACGGGCTGTGAGGCTTGACGGACTGCCTGCGGTCAGCAAGACGCAAAGAAAACGAAACGTCACTTCATTTATAGCCACCAAGTAAAAGTCTTACAAGTGGTTAAAATTGAGGACTTGGAAATTTTTATTTGCGTTTCGACAGTGATGGGAGGCCACATCAGTTCATCATACGCGCGAGGCATGGAAGCCACACTTAAAGAGTCATTTTGGAAGGTTAAATGAGAAGACTAACCAGTCTGCAGCGTCATCTCAATCCTTACCCTGCTGAACAGAACAGACCCCCCCTCCCACCTCCTCCCACCATACAGTTACAGAGTGAGTGTCCCTTACCCTGCCATATCGTTACACAGCCAGTGATCCCTTCAACCCTTACCGAATCAAGGGAATCCCAGTGCACCCAAGCACGGATACACAGCGAGCAATCCTTGCCTTGCTGTGCAAACAGGCATCTCTGAGGTCATTAACACAGAGCAGCATGGGCTTCACGAACATCACCCCACTGTGTATCCCCACACACCCCCAACCCTCCCCTCCCCTTCCCAAACAATAACGACATAATCACGGACAAGTAAACCCTTACATTGCTGGGCAAGGATCTGACATGGTTACACACAGTGAGAGCGTGAGAGTTTATACCTCCACTGAGTAAACAGGGATTTCATAATTACACACGGGCTGTCCTTCACCCTGCTAAAAAAAAGGGAAAAAGAAAATCGACGGGAACGCCACACAGCTAGCACGACAGACGCTCTGGCACTGTAGTGGAATCAGAGGAGCGTAGGTTTTGGAGGATGCTCAAACCAATCACACAAACTACAGGCCTGGGCTTTACAGTCGCGTCAGTCCAGACATGTACAAGAGAAAAAAGGAAGCACTGAGCTATAATCTATTCAGTAACTATACGTATATATTCTATAGGAAACTATATGTTTATATTCTATAGGAAGCTTTTATATATTCTATATATTACTAAAATGTAAAAAATATAAACCAGATGGTCCCCCAACCGGTCGATCCTTACTGGACAAACAGATTATCTATTTAAAATTTAAAAAAAATTAATAATAAACATAAAACAGCTAGAAATCGGCCAAGACCACTGGAATATGGAGACGCTTCGCCAAACTGAGAGACTGCCAAATGTGAACCCAAGTTATGACACACAAGTCCGTTCTTGACCCTCCAGCCCCACCCCGCCATTATATTCTCTCCTCCCTGCCGCCCCATTTGTGAGCCTTGAATAGGCATTCCCCCACTTCCCCCCCGCAACACCACGCGCCATTGCATTTTCTCCCCCTTGCTACTGATTCCAAGCATCGATGCCTCACCCCGCCAGCCATTTTCTTACCCCAAGGGAAAACAGAATTTGTGGGCAGAGAGGGATGCTGGATTGAGATTACAAATCTGCGACTTGCGGCCGAGTGTTGACCGCAGGAAGGCTGACTTGATTTGTCTGTCTTGACTGCAAAGAAAATTGCCAGCACATCGAGTTGAGCTACCTAGGTTATGACAAGTGTGAAACGATGTAAAAGCAACAATGATATAGAATATATATGTATATATAATTTATATTCTTGTTTGCTGAAACATTTGGGTGGAGTCATAAGCAGAACAATTTTACAATTAAGATTTTTCAAAGCCTTTTTTTTAAAAAAAATATAAACTCGTTTTCTCTATTTCTCGTGCAAAAACAAAAGCGTTATTCTAACAGAATAAAAGACCCACGGGTTCAACCTAGGTGTGTTATTGGCTACCGGTTTACAGGAAGAATCTCATCACTGACAAACACACACACACGCACACACACACACGAACAATGTGTTAGGAGTGCAGACTAGAAAAAGTTTCAGACTAATCTTTACCCACTGTCGGGTACTTTGTCCAACTGTTGGGAAGGGCTGCGATCGAAAAAGGACAATAAAATCAAACCCCACTGTGACGCAGCAAGGGGCCTTTTGTAAGGGGCAGATACACAGGAAAAAGACCGAGAGAGCAGAATTGCTGCTTTGCAAAGGACAGGAAGAGGGAGATGGGGGAATGGTAGATGTGTCAGGGCAGAGGGACAATTCTTTCCAATGTTTGGGCTATATCTGGGTACCTGGGCGACACTGACACCAGTACAATCTTCCCCCAGCACCTGATTATAAGTAAAGTAACTTTTCCTGCTGAAAATCTTCCAGTTGAACCTGTGCCTTCAAGTAGAAGGTTGACAAGTTGGGATGTTTACTATTTTGCTACAAGGGCTGACCAACAATTAGGCTGGCAGCATGTCCGAGGCGTGTACACTGCCACCCTGCCTGAATGTGGCTATATATTATCTACCAATTAAAAAGCACTCACGCATACGTACAATCCAAGAGCCTGAAATAACTGTGCCTTCTGGATCTCGGATGACACCAGCACTTCACCGGGTGGAGAGACAGAGGCTGCCTGATTAAAGGCAGCGACAGTCAGGTCTTATTCGTAATGTTATTGGGCAATTAAGGGGGGAAGAAGTAGATATCAGCTGGAACAGGGACATTATCAGAAATACCGCCCGTCAAAAGCTTGTGGTGTGGCCTCAGTTCTCTCAGCCCAGTGAGGCCAGGTCACCCGTGACCACGGATGCTCCGACCTAATGAGTCCCGCCAAACTCTGATTTTTTTCAGTGGAGGTTTTGCTGCCACCACTGCTGCAACAGGCTGGCAGACTTCCAGTGGGAGGAGAGCTGGAATCATAGAATCCCAAAGTGCAGGAGGAGGCCATTCAGCCCATTGAGTCTGCATCACCTGATAGAACATTTTACTCAAGCCCTCGCCCCAATCCTATCCCCATAACCCCGCACATTTAGCATGTTCAGTTTTCTTAACCCACACATCTTTGGACACTAAGCGATAAGTTAGCATGGCCAATCCACCTAACCTGCACATCTTTGGAAAGAGGGAGGAGAACACAGCACCCAGAGGAAACCCACACAGACATGGGGAGAATGTGCAAAGTTCACAATTACCCAAGCCAGAATCGAAACTGGGTTCCTGTCGCAAAATCTTCAGGCAGCGAGCGGGAGGAAAGCTTTGGGCACCGTCTGAGACAGAGAATTTATCCCTTCCCCGGTGCAAAAGCAATCCAGCTGTTGGATCATCTACCTGCTTCCTCCCACGCACACCCCCCGCCTCCGCCACCCACACCAGGTTTCTCAGCGAACCTATCTGCCTTGGTCCTTCCTCAACTTTGTTCCCAAACTACATCATTTAAAATAAAACAGTATGTGCCAGAAAAGAAAATACAGCAGATCTGACAGTGTCTGTCGAGGAGGAGAGAGAGTTAACGCTTCCGCTTTGATAGGTCTCTTCCTTGGATCTGGTTTGGAACCAATTGCAAAGAGGAGTCCGATTGGTCTCCCAGTGTTAACCCATTCCTCTCAGTGCGTTTTCCCAGCATTCTGCAACAACCCCCTGCCCCACCAGCCAGGGCTATTGATTTAAAAAGCAAAGTCACCGCAATCCAGTTGGCCACAATCCTCTCCTTCCTCTTTCAGGGGGAGAGCTGACTGGTGATGATTTTAACTCAAATGTCTCCCCACTTTGGGCCAGAAGTAAGATCGAGACAGGAGGGGCCTTCAGTTGCGACTGGGGTGGGGTGGGTGGTGGGGGGGTGGATTGCCTGTGTTGTCGGCATTGTGAATCAGCTGTCCAGCCAACTGAGCTAAACTGAATCCCCAAGTACAGATTTGCACTGACTTGGAATCCAGAGAAGGGTGTTTACTAATGTTTGGGGATTGGGGGGGGCCGGGGGTGGGGAAATACCTGCTCATCATCCACTAACACCATTCCTCTTACCATGTCTTTGATGATGGGTAGACAGATGCCTCTTATGGGTAATGATGAGGAATCAATGTATGCATACGCACACACTATGAGTTCCCTACTTGGGTGGCATGGTGGCACAGTAGTTAGCATTGCTGCCTCACAGCACCAAGGACTCAGGTTCAATTCCTACCACAGGGTCACTGTCTGGGTGGATCTGCATGTGCTCTCCATGTCTGCCTTGGTTTCCTCTCTCAGTCTGAAACATGTGCTGGGTTAGATGGATTGGCTATGCTAAATTGACCCTAGTGTCAGGGGGATTATAGGAGTAGGGCCTGAGTGGGACTGTGGTCGGTACAGGCTTGATGGGCCGAATAGCTTCCTTCTGCATTGAGGGGATTCTAGGATCTTGTCAAAATGGTGAGACTTTCACCATTAGAGTTTAATACATGTCCATTCTGCTCCTTCGCAGCTGAGGTATAGCAGGAAGAGGTTGCAGAGGTGAATGGACTCGGTCTGTACATAGCAACCCAAAGACCTCCCTTCCATGTCCCTACTGCCATCCCAAACACACACTTAAACTCCCCCTTAAGTGTTAAGGGGGAATACTTAACACTTCTATTTCCCTGATCTGAACAGTTCATAAACCAAACAAAACAGCAAAATAAGGAACGTTGGCAAGGGTACAAAAACCAGATGGCACCTGAAATCTAGCAGCTAACAATGGGCTCCCATCTTCTTGCATTTTAGAATGGGATTATGAGTTATGGGATGTGGAAAGCAGGGCATTCCAATGGTGGTCACTGAAGTAATAGAATATAAAGCTGAGTCCATTCCTGCCACAAGTTTGGGGTCACCGGATCAGGAAGTGGACCTAAGTAAAGTGCTCTTTTGGAGGGTTGGTACAGATTCGAAGGGCCAAGTGGCCTCCTTCTGCATCGCAAGGGCTTCATGCTTTTAAGTTTGACCCAATTGTTTGCCCCTCTGCCGCTAAAGGGGGTCACCCATCTCTAAGCATCCTCCATCTCGCCTTCCTCAGAGGGGCACAAACATTCCTCCAAATTCCTCCCTCTCCCTTTAAGGGGTTGAGGTATGATTGTGGGCCAGGGTTTCTTTTGTATGGGTGGTATGCACAGTTTAAACATCCGGCATTACAATCCAAAAACACATTGTTCTCCGCACTGGATCATCCCCCAACCTCCAATGATGTGTAAGCTTGGGATACACGGATTTTTTTTGTGAGCACAGTTGGGAGTCTCGCTTTCAGGGACCGTCCTGCAGTGCAGAAAATTTAACCGGATGGCACTTTCACACTTTCTCAAAAAGTTCAGAGCGAGGGGAGCAGGGGGTGGTCAGATCCAGGCCGGAAGAACTCAGAGCTAACCCAATGGGGCAAGGGGGAAGCTGGTTAGGCCACACTGATTACCCTGCTTCTTGTTTCCCTGCATGGAAAATGAACCAAACTGTTGCTGGCAGGAACAATGGCGCAGGTTTAAACTTTATTTGAGTCACAAGATAGTCTTACACTACCTTGCAATGTAACACTGCAATGAAGTTACTGTGAAAATCCCCTGATTGCCACAATTCTGTTTGGGAACACTGAGGGAGAATCAGCACAGCCAATGCACCTAAACAGCACGGGGCTGGGGGTGGTGGTGGATTGTGTCTTTAAATTTAACTGCGGTTTCAGATGCTGCCCTCGAGAACGATGGAATGCCAGGTATCGGGGTTGTTTCTGCAAACTGGCACCAAGATCAAGATCGCTACCTGTCGCAAAATAATACAGCAGAGATAGTCAAAGTGCTATTTTTCTCTGGGAAAATAAGCAAGGTTCCCCCTATACCCACTGACTGTCACTTCCCTCCCCAACAACTCAAACACAATCAGCGATGAAGATTACAAGCTGTGCAAAGTAAAAAAAAACTGTCTTGGTTATCTCGGTTATGGGACTTTTTTTGAAACAGTGGGCTTTGGTCCTCTGTGTTGACTCAAAATGGGGCAAGTCCTCACCTTCTGCAACACAGCTACTGTGCAATATGAGGAAGGTAAAAGGGACACATTCAGGACAAACAGTCATAAGAAAGCCTGAAGGAGTCTCTCAGGCAAAACACAGGTTGCCAGCCACGGTGAAACAGCTGGGAGCTTATAGTGTGAGATAGAACTAGTATCTGAAATGAAGCCACATTTGGGCGGGAGCCATTCAGTTTATCGTTTAACAAGGGTTGCCTCAATCGAAGATCAGGGATCTAGAACTCCCAACAACAGGACTGCCAGCACACAATGTGCTGCTCCCCATTCCCAAGAGTTGTCTTTGGGATTGTACTCTAACCTAGATCGATAAGGTTGCTCCTCGCAGGCCAGTGCCCTCTGCCCCGCAATCTAATATTCCAACGTGATTGAGAGCAAACTCACTGAAGCAACAAGCCTTCCCCTAGTGCTCCAGAGCCTGTTCGGGTACACTGAGGGAGAATTTAGCACCTAATCAGTACGTCTTTCGGATTGTGGAAGGAAATTGGAACACCTGAAGAAACCCATGCAGACATGGGGAGGACATGCAGACTCCACACAGTCACCCTGGAAATCAAAACTGGGTCCCTGGCTGTGAGGCAGCAGTGCTAACCACCATAAAGGTCTGTCACTGGGAGTACACTGAACTGTACAACATTAGGGTACAAGATACTGATGGGTACAGGTCTGTCATTGGCAGTAGGAGCTGTCTGTGGGAATCGCGCAGATAGGGTGTTGGCTAAAGTGTGACATCCTCCTTTCTCCCTCAGCACACATGCCGCAGAGGTGGCACGATGGATAATCTTGCAAAATGAATTTGGGTCAAACCTTCACGAGAAAATTGCTGTCAACTATCGAACAGGACGGTGGACGGAGATTTTCAATAAACAGTACGGGGATTGGCAGCAAACACAAGGTCAGCTTTTCCAAATCATCCAAATTCACCTACGTCAAGGTAACGTATTGCTTCAGACCACAAGGTATGCATGCAAACTGAACTGTATGTCAATGAGTAAGAAAGAAATAAACATCATCTAAGTGTCACAAATTCCTAATCTCCCTCTGTCTCAGAACATCAGCTCGATCCTTTCTCACTCTATTCCATCCTCCCAGTCTTCACTACCTCAGTTAATATTAGTAGAGAGCTATTCTTGATAACTACAGATGGCCGAATAGTTTGAAAGTTGGGAAAACGTTAGTGGGCGAAGCTGTAGAGGCCGGCTCAACCACCCCCCCCCCCCCCCCAAAATCCCACTGCCTGGCAAAGCATGGATGGGTGGGGCGGGGGAGAAATGCAGTTGGAAGATGGATCACGGTAGGCCAACGTACAGTGGATGGTGGGGATGTCTAGAAGGGCCACTGGCTACAGGGATCATAGGGCGCCCATGATAAATTAAAAATGCAAAGCAAAACTCCTCACAAGAGGTTGACAGAATGCAAGCTTAAAGGTGCAGGGGGTCTGCACCTTAGGAAAAGCCACACAGGCTTTTGCAAGCTAAGGCAGAATAGATGAACCCATTGCTTTGCCGTGAGGGCAACTGAAAACTGCTGGGAGCATTGCAGTTTGGAAAGTTTGCTCATTTGAGAAACAATGGCCCATAGCCAATTGCTTGGCAGAAGAACACCAGCATGAGGGGATGCCTGTCGGGGGTACTGCCCATAAGGAAAGATGCCAGTGTAGGGGAGGATGTGGGTGCGGGGGCACCAATGCGGAGGGACATCAGGAGGGAGGAATGCCAGTGCGGGAAATGTTTGTAGGGAGAACCCCTGCCCCCTCCTCTTCCACCCCCCCATACAAAAGTAGCTGATGAATCTGTAACAAGTGAACCCAGATGTATAATAAATAGATTTTCTTTTTTAAAAAAAGGTGCAATTTAGTGCAATTTAAGGCGTTAAAAAAAGTTTAACCAAAATTACCTTGATGGAGGGGGGGGGGGGGGGGGGGGGGGGAGAGAGAGGAGAGAGAGAAGAGAGAGAGAGAGAGAGAGAGAGAGAGAGAGAGAGTGAAGAGAGAAGAACCCATGCCCTGTCAGCCTGGATAGATGGTTGCTCAGAATCCGACTGAACTATCTGGGAGGAGAGCTCTCTGCTGTGGCCCTCGGCTGATCTTTCCACCCTCAAGCCACATCAGTCACAGAGGTTCTTCTCCCACCCTCAACCCTGAAGATTTGGGATGGGACGGAGTGGGCCCAGGGACCCCCACCCTGTAATCTATCAGTTTTCCACAGCCCAGGAAAACCCTCAGCCAGAACACACCAGCATGGTCTTGGAATTTCAGCTTCGCGGCTTGGTGGCCCACTCAACACTTGCTGATGCAAAGCTTTGGAACGTACTGAAGACAAGATGTGCACTTTGCTGCCCTGACCTCAAAATACGGGTTGTTACCTCCTTAGCATCGGAGGATGTCTGTGTATCCTGGGCTGTATGTACCCCTCAAAGGAAGGAGCAACAAGCTGCTCCCTCCTGCAAGATAGAAATCAAATCATCGCACTGTCAACGCCACCATCTTGGCTTCACCTTACAGCATTTGATGCTCTGCCCACTAAGACACAGTGACATCTTGTTACATCTACCTTGTCCCCTACTCTGGTACCTGGATGAATGGTCACCCCTTTAGCAGTTCCATTGTGGCTGGGTGGGGAGAGTTGAGATGAGGCGGGGAGTCGGGAGGGCGAGAGGGACAGTCGGGGGGAGCGAGGCTGAGAGTCGGGGAGAGTGAGGCTGGCAGTTGGGGGGACGAGACGGGCAGTCGGGAGGGCAAGGCGGGCAGTCGGAGGGGGCTGGCGAGGCAATGAGGCAGAGAGTCAGGGCGAGGCGGACAGTCGGGGGGGGGGGGGGGGGGGGGGGGGTGGTGGTGAGGCAGGCAGTTGGGGGAGCGAGGTGGACAGTCGGGGGCGAAGCAAGGAAAGCTGGAGATTGCTGGGAGTTGGGGGAAGGGGAGGAAAAGAAAGGGAATGGCCTCCACAGTGAAACCCATGACCAGGCCCTTCCTGCCATGCTCCATCAGTATTTCCCAACCTATTTCTGACCTTGGCTGTGAGGAGGCGAGATCTGTGAAACAAAATGTGATGTGCACAATCCGGCAGGCACCATTCTATCTGCCGTTACCCTTTCCCCTTCAAGCTGCACTTTCATGTCGCTCTGTCCCTTTCCTTCCCCAGCCAGCTCCACCTGTGGCAGGAGATTCTAAACCTGCAGACACATTTGTTCATCATGGTGACTCTGAGACTGTGACAGGACCGACCGGTCACACTCCTGTCAGGTCCAATCCCAGGGTCGCAGAGTTGGGACGGGGTGGAATTTGATAAAGAAAACCCAGAAAAAGGGAGCAATTTTTTGACATTTTATTTTAAGAAAAAACAGATAGTTTTTCGCCGTGATCTGCCAGAGCCCATAGGACTGGTCTCTCGGTCCCTGCCCCACCAACCCTGGCTCCCTCATCATGAGCAGCAGACCCAACGTTATCCTTAAGAGGAGAACTGGATCTCAGGCTTCCAAAAATATATATATATAGCCCGGTCAATCGTTTGGAAGTGTCGGGCATCAGTGTATTTCAGGCCGCCTGATTGGATCATACTTTCTTCTTCATTTTTTTTTTTAAAAAACACACAACCAAAACTATTGAGATATAAATAATATTACGATATAAAGGACAGCTTACAATACAGTAAAATCCTCTAGTCGACGTTGCAAGCGGGAAGAATAAGATTCAAAAGGCTAGCAGACAGCTCGATAGCCGACTCTGTGGGAAGGGTGGGGACGTGGAAGCCGGCTGAATGCCCCAACGCCAGGAGACAGCAAAGTGTGTCAAAGTGTTTGCAACCCTTAGCGTAGTACAGCGGAAGCACTGGGCTTTGCTCTCGCTCGGACATGAGGAGGTCGGATCGACGAGTCAAACATGGAAGAAGACAGGAAAACTATCTTGGGAACAACTACACATCACTCACCTATTTGTCCTATATACGTGTATGTGTATTTAGATAATTCTTTTAAAAAAAAGTTGGTCATTTTTGGATTTCTTTTTAATCTGCCCCTCTCTCCCAAAACCCTAGTACTTCTTCCTCTCTCCCCCACAAGTGAGGGGGAGTTATTGGATAGAAGTGGTTGAACTTCCTGTAATTGACCGTTGTCTGAGGGGGGGAGGGGACGTATGTGTTATTTAAGAGTGTCCCACAGGCATGTTAACAAAAAGAGGGGACAACTCGCTCAGTAACAGGGCCACAGGACAGGAGGGCGGGAGGTGGTTGATGGTGGGGAGGTGTCCACTTTTGGAAGTGTCACACTGAGAACTGGGTGGGTTTTGAAGAGAGGGACCATCGGGGAAATGGGTGGGGAGGTGGATACAGTCCTGTGGCTCTGAAAGCTCGCCTTGTCATTCTCTCTCCCCACCCACCCCCACCTCGATCAGTAGAGGGAAAAGCCCAACTTTCGAAAAAGGTTGTTCCCTTCCCCTCGCAATCTCTCTGCAACACTGCTGGTCCTTTTGATGAGCGCTAAAGATACCCATGCCCATCGAGACGGAAGACACCTTTCACAATCAGGGACCCTCTCCATTTTGGAGAGACATTTCCCTCTCTCCACAACCTTTCCTCTCCCCCTGCCGCCCTAAGCCCCTACGGACACACATAACCTGATCAGAATTGACAACCTTGGACCTGGCTTTGCAGAGAATCCCCGTGGAGAATGGTTCTGCACTGGCTGTCCCCTATTCTGGACTGGGTTCCATAGCGGTTCATTGTCCTGCGAGAGATCCCGCCGGATTCAGGGGTGGTACGAGAAGGGGAGAAGCAGGGTGGTCTTACTCAGATCCTAATGGGGGCTCTGTGACCATATTGCAGAAGGGCATGGTGAACTTTTGCCTTATTTAGTGGGGGAGAGGGGCGCATGAGGAGGGAGATATCGGGTGTGGGGGGTGCAGGAGTGGGTGTGGTGGGGGAGGGGCAATCTCTCGTTCATTATCTTTCCGAGGGGGCCGAACGAAACACAAAAAAGAAAGACAGACTGAACATTTGACCACCTAACAGATGCAAACACTTCAAGGAAGAAATTAGAAATGAAATCTTGCCCCAGATAAGCTTCGAGGTTCAGAATCACTTTGCTTCAGAAAGCTTCCGTCAGAGCCCTACTCACAAGGGAGGAAAAAGACACAACAGCTGCCTCATTCATTTTCTTTTCTCTCCTCTTCCTATCAAAGTCAGCTAACTCGCTCCGAGACGGTCGCCCGGGTATCCGCCGACTCTTCCCTGCTCGGCCTGGGCACGGCCGAGATGACGCCCCGCTGATCACCCTCGCCTCTCAGTTTGCCCTTGTCTGCGAGCTCAGTCTTTGAAGGCTCCTTTGGAAGCAGCTCCGCCTCGGGCCTGCTCCGTGGCAGAGGTCTTTCCTCCACGCACGCTCTGGCGCTCAAGTCTTTGGGTTCCGAGGGGCTCCTCCTGTTCTTGGAGCTCTCCGCCTCCTGGGCAGTTGCTTCCTTGGGCTCTGGCTCCGTGGGATCGGTGGGGTGAGGGGGCTCCTTCTTGGTTCCGCGGCCTTTGGGGCTTCCCTCTCGGGCTTTGTGGATCACGCTCTTGACACCTTTCTGCCCCCTCCCGCTCTTCTCGCTGGCATCCACTGCTGACGGCTCAGGCTGGGTGCTCTCCGTCACCGGCGGACTTGCCAAAACCGGTATGCTGGCGTCCTCCTCGAAGATGCGAGTGCTTTTTCTCTTTTTCAGGGGTGAGCTCTCCTCCCCCAGGTTCCTCTTCTTGATTGGTAAGACGGTCACTTCCTCGGGTTTGATGGAAGACTCCTTGACGATTTTCTTCTTGACGGCCGGCACCACGTTGACAACACCTGGCTTTCGGCCTCGCTTCTTGGGCACGGCCTTGGGCTCAGCATCGGACTTCCTCTTCCTGCCGGGCCCGCCTTTCCGCACCTTTGGAAGCTGCTCCACGGAAGACGTGGCTCCTTCAGCTTTCTGCAGCAGGGGAGCCGAGAAAGGCATTTTGACCAGGAGCTTTGCCGCGCTTTTGTCCGACAGCCGCTTAGTCGGGCTGCCCTTTGGCACTCGCTTGTCCTTGCCGCTCCCCTTGGGCCTTCCCCGTCCTCTGCCTGTGCCAGTTGACTTGGGGATCTTGGCCTTTTTGGGCGGCTTCTTCTCCCTTCTCGAGGGGCTTCCTCGGCCGGTGACAGTGAAGTCAAAGTCACTGGGGTCCAGGGTGGTGTCTCCGACCTTCTCAAAGTGTGCCAGGAGCTCCACTTTGGAACGGAATGCCTTTCCTTGTGGGCTGGAGAATAGAATGAGGGAGAAAAAGGACAGTGTTAAAACAACCTGGAGAGATGGCGTACCTGAACAATAAATGCAGTTTCAAAGCTGTAAACCGCTGCTTGTCACTTTCCTGCCACTCCCAGTGACAGAGCTGAGCTTCTGTCTTCCTCACTGTTGGCTAACCAACTTACAGGGGCCGCATCTATGTGCTCCACATACATCACATGTGACAGAATGATTGCCTGGCCCACAGGCAACACACAACCCCCCCTCTGTGACACACACTCACATACACTCTCTCTCACATACACACACACTTCGTGCCCTCCCACCCCTCACACACACTCTCTTACTCTGTGCCCCTCCAACACACACACACAAACACATACACACACTGTTATTGTGCCCCACTCACACACACAAACTCTGTTTGCTCCACCACCCCACATTTACTCTGTTCACACACATACACACACTCTGTGCTCCCATCCACTATAGCATCGTCATTGGAATGGCGTGCAGTGATATCTGACCAAAGTTCGATTCAGCTTCAGCATAACCTTTCCACTCTCCAATACTATCCATCTGGAATTAAAGACCAGTGTTTGATTTGGTCTTTTTAAAAACGTACAGTTGAACCCGATGAATCTTTTATAAAGTTCTTCTACGTATCTTTTCTCTAAGGCTAAATACAAAAATACTGCAGGCAATTTTGAACCACTGAATCCTAACAGTGCAGAAAGAGGCCCATCAAGTTTGTACTGACTCTCCAAAATGCATCCCCCCTGTCCTATCCCCGTAACCCCACACTTTCGACTATGGCCAATCTACCTAACCCACACATCTTTGGACACTAAAGTGCAATTTAGCATCGCCAATCCACTTTTGGATTATCTTTGGATGGTACAATTGCGGATAGCCAACCAGGAGAGTGCAAGAATAGTCCTGTGAAGTAGTTGTGAAAACCCACTAATGCCTCTATTTTCTCAGGAGGCCAAGGAAATTTGGCACGTCCTCAATGGCTCTCACCAACTGTTACAAATGTACCATAGAAAGCATCCTTTCCAGATATATCACAGCTCGATATGGCTCCTGCACTGTCTAAGATGGCAAGAAACTATAAAGGGTGTTAATGCATCCAGTCCATTATCGGCTTGTCTACACTTCCCGCTGCCTTGGAAAAGCAAGTGGCATTATCAAGGACCTTATGCACCCCGGACATTCTTTCTTCCATTTTCATCCATTGAAAAAAGATGCAAAAGTCTGAGATCACATACCAAACAACTCAAGAACAGATTCTTCCTTGCTGTCATTAGATTTTTGAATGGAAAAATCTTATATTAAGCTGATTTTTCTCTGCACCCTTGCTATGACTGTAATACTACATTCTGCACTCTCTCCTTTCCTTCTCCCCAATGTACTCTGTGAACAATGTGCTTTGTCTATATAGTGCACAAGAAACAATACTTTTCACTTTTATCCTAATACAGAATCATAGAGATATACAGGCCTTTTGACCCAAACCTGAACTGAATTAGTCCCATTTGCTGACGTTTGGCCCATATCTTTCTAAACCTTTCCCATCCATGTACCTGTCAAAATGTATTTTAAATGTTGCTACTCTATTCGCCTCTACCACCTTCTCTGGCAGCTCACACATGCACCATTCTCTGTGTGAAAAAGTTGTCCCTTGGGTTCCCTTTAAATCTTTCCTCTCTCACCTTAAACCTCTGCCCTCTAGCTTTCGACTCCCCTACCCAGAGGAAGAGATCTTGGCTACTCACCTTATCTAAACCCCTCATGATTTTATAAACCTCTATAAGATCACCCCTCATTCTCCTATGCTCCAGGGAAGAAAGTCCCAGCCTATCCAGCCTCTCCTTATAATTTAAATCTCCAGTCCCAGTAACACCAGGTGTTACTGCTAGCACAGTAGTTAACACTGCTGCCTCACAGTTTTAGAGATCTGGGTTTGATTCCTGGCTTGGGTCACTGTGTGAAGTCTGCATGTTCTTCCCCCCACCCCATCTCCCTGGGTGTTGCGGTTTCCTCTCACAGTCCAAAAGACATGCTGATTTAGGTGCATTGGCCATGCTAAATTCTCCCTCAGTGTACCCAAACAAGCACCAGAATGAAGCGATTAGAAGATTTTCACAGTAACTTCATTGCAATGTTAATGTAAGCCTACTTGCAACACTAATAAATAAGCTTTAAAAAAAACTGTAAAAATATCCTTCTAAATCTTTTTTCCTTTTCCATGTGGCAATAATAAGTTAAGACATAGCAAAAGGGTGGGTTTTAGCAGAGCTTGTGCCAGACAGTACAATGGAAGGTGGCAAGGCGACAGAGGGGATTCCAGTAAGTAAGATTTTCACAAATTCAAACACCATTCGAGGGTGTTACCTACTTGATAATGTACACGTCGTACTTTCCCGCCGACCGCCCTGATTTCCTCTGTTTCAGTTTCCGCGTCCAGCCCTCGGGGAGCGTGGGGTCGTTGTACAGTGGGCCCCGGTCTCGGATCAGGGAGCGCCTGGGCTTGGGAGTGGAAGGAGTGGCCGCGACCGCCCCCTCTTGCTCTGCCGTCTCAGCCTTGTTGCCGTCGGCTGGTTCTGGGAGCAGAGCCTCGGCCGGTTGGGCTTCCCGGTGCTTCTCGTCATCACGCTCCTCCTTCTTCTTGTGCTTCTTGACTTTGAGCAGCTTCTCTCTCTGGCCAGCCTGCTCGTGATCTTCCGATTTCTCCTCGCTGCAACAACAACAGCAAAAAGGCCATCACTTCAGATATCTAACAGCTGGTTAAAAACAAGCTCTATTAAAGATCCTTCCATATTTCCACTGCACAGCCACCGCTGACTGGTCAAAGACACACAGTATGGCGGGGAGGGAGACAGGAATAGATCATTCAGCTCCTTCGAGCCTGCTACCTCATTCAATGTGATCATTTGATCCTTGAGGACACAGCGCTTGTGTCTCTGACATAGCAGCTTGCCCAAGCGCTCAATGCCCTGAATGCCACCCTAGTTGAACCCCTGCCCTGTCTCCTCCGCTCACCTATACTGCCACAGAGTGCCACAGAGCATGAACACCCTTCAAACTGGAAAAGCAGGAAAGGTGCTGCAACAAATTGCCTTTCCAGGATCTCCCGTGGATGCCATGAAGTGCCCGAGGTGCCTCACAAGAATGCCAGTAGATTACAAACTCACGCTGAGGTGAAGAAGCAGTGACCAGCAGCCTTGCCAAAGGGTGGCTCTAAAACATAGAGACTCAGAGCAAGAGTAGGCCATTCAGCCTGAGAGCCTGCTCCACCATTCAAAATGATCCTGGCTGATCCTCCAATCAGTACCATATTCCCCTCCAGACTCTGTGATGCCATTAAAATCTAGACAATTATCCATCTCTTTCTTAAATATATTTCCCATGCACCCCAAACATTCTGTCTTCCACCTTCTTCCATCGGGAAAAGATATAGAAGTCGGACTGTATTGACTGACTCAAGAAAAGCTTTTTCCTTGCTGCCATCAAACGTTTGAATGGATCCACCTTATATTAAGCTGATCTTTCCCTGTAATCTATGACTGTAACACTACATTCTGCCCCTTGTCCTTTCCTTATTCCTACATACTCTATGAATTTTTCATTGTATCTCAATATGTGATGATAATAAATCAATTCAATTTAATATTCAGCGACTTGGCCTTCATGTCTTTCTGTGATGGAGAATTCCACAGGTTCAACACCCTCTGAATGAAGACAACTTTTCTCCTCTCTATTCTAAACAGTCTATTCTGTATCCATGGCTGTATCCCCTGGTTCTAGATTCCCCATGTTGTGGAGATGCCAGCTTTGAACTGGGCTAAATAAACACAGTAAGAAGTCTCACAACACCAGGTTAAAGTCCAACAGGTTTATTTGGTAGCAAACATCACTAGCTTTTGGAGCGCTGCTTCTTTGTCAGGTGAATGGGACTTCTGTTTGGAAAGGAGAAGCCTTGAGAGTCATGTACAGCTTGATGTAACTGGGAAAATCAGAGCTTGGTGAAATCCAGACACTGGCTGGCTATTAAAGAGCTGAAACTACAGCAGTAAGTACAGGCTGGAACGCAGTCTTGCAAATCCAGGGAAACACAATCTCAGGAGATGAGATTAAAACCCTGGGAGATGAGCAGTCTTTGGAACAGTCTCAGTGACTTTGAGGGAACTCTGAGGCTTGATCTCGACATTAGATTCCCCAAGCAGGGAAAATACCCTCCCTACATCTAGTCTGGCCAGTCCTATTAGAATTTTATATGTTTTAATCAGATTTCATCTCATCTCCTTAAGGAGAATCCCAAGGCCTTCTACGTGAAAAGTAAAAGGTTGAGAAGAGATAGGGCCTATAAAAAGGTGAAGGGGGAAAAGTCTGTGTGAATCCAGAAGAAATGGCAGAGGTGCTTAACGAGTACTTTGCCTCGGTATTCACGGTGGAAAGTGAACTGGGAGATTGCACTGCAGGTTTGCGGCATACGGAAAAGATTGAGTATGTGGATGTTAGGAAAGAGGATATGTTAGACCTGTTAAATTCTATCAAGACAGACAAGTTGCCGGGACCGGATGGGATGTACCCCACGTTATTGTGGGAGGTGAAGGAAGTGGTTGCAGAGCCCCTGGCGATGATCTTTGCGTCATCCATGGAAACGGGAGAGGTTCTGGAGGATTGGAGGATTGCAGATGTGGTTCCTATCTTTAAGGAAGGGAACAGGTATAGTCCAGGAAATTACCGACCGGTGAGTTTGACTTCAGTGGTTGGTAAGCTGATGGAGAGGCTTCTGAGGGATAAGATATATGAACATTTGAGAAGTTTGGACTGATTAGAAATAGTCAGCATGGTTTTGTCAAGGGCAGGTCATGCCTTACGAGCCTAGTTCTTCAAAAATGTGACGAACACATTGACGAAGGAAGGGCGGTGGATGTAGTGTACATGGACTTTAGTAAGGTGTTTGATAAGGTCCCACATGCAAGGCTTCTGGAGAAGGTGAGAGGGCATGGGATCCAAGGGGCTCTGGCCTCATGGATCCAGAACTGGCTTGCCAGCAGAAGGCAGAGAGCGGTTATGGATGGGTCTTGTTCTGCATGGAGGTTGGTAACCAGTGGAATCTGTTACTGGGACCCCTTCAAAGTAGCATCACGGTCGCCGGGACCGGATGGGATTACCCCAGGGTTATTGTGGGAGGTGAGGGAAGTGGTTGCAGAGCCCCTGGCACTGATCTTTGCGTCGTCCAGGGAAACGGGAAAGGTTCCGGAGGATGGGAGGATTGCAGAATGGGGTTCTATCTTTAAGGAAGGGAACAGGGAAGTCCAGGAAAATTACCGACTGGTGAGGTTTGACTTCAGTAGGGTTGGGTAAGATGATGGAGAGCTTCGCGGGATAATATATATGAACATTTGGAGAAGTTGGACTTGATTAGAAATAGCAGCAGGTTTGTCTAAGGGCTAGGTCAGGCTTTACGACCTAGTCTTGAAAATGTGACTGAAACATTGACGAAGGAAGGGCGGTGGATGTAGTGTACATGGACTTTAGTAAGGCGTTTGATAAGCGTCCCAAATGCAAGGCTTACTGGAGAAGGTGATGAGGGCATGGATCCAAGCTGGGCTCTGGCCCATTGGATCCAGAACTCGGTGGCTTGCCAGCAGAAGCCAGGAGAGCGGTTTATGGATGGGTCTTGTTCTGCATGGAGGTTGGTAACCAGTGGAAATCTGTTACTGGACCCCTGCAAGATAGAATCACGTCGCCGGGACCGGATGGGATGTACCCCAGGTTATTGTGGGAGGTGAGGGAAGTGGTTGCAGAGCCCCTGGCAATGATCTTTGCGTCGTCCATGGAAACGGGAAAGGTTCCGGAGGATTGGAGGATTGCAGATGTGGTTCCTATCTTTAAGGAAGGGAACAGGGATAGTCCAGGAAATTACCGACTGGTGAGTTTGACTTCAGTGGTTGGTAAGCTGATGGAGAGGCTTCTGAGGGATAACATATATGAACATTTGGAGAAGTTTGGACTGATTAGAAATAGTCAGCATGGTTTTGTCAAGGGCCGGTCATGCCTTACGAGCCTAGTTGAGTTCTTCGAAAATGTGACTGAACACATTGACGAAGGAAGGGCGGTGGACGTAGTGTACATGGACTTTAGTAAGGCGTTTGATAAGGTCCCCCGTGCAAGGCTTCTGGAGAAGGTGAGAGTGCATGGGATCCAAGGGGCTTTGGCCTCATGGATCCAGAACTGGCTTGCCAGCAGAAGGCAGAGAGTGGTTGTGGATGGGTCTTGTTCTGCGTGGAGGTTGGTAACCAGTGGAGTGCCCCAGGGATCTGTTCTGGGACCCCTGCTGTTTGTCATTTTCATAAATGACCTGGATGAGGAAGTGGAGGGATGGGTTAGCAAGTTCACCGACGATACAAAGATCGGTGGTGTTGTGGATGGTCTGGAGAGATGCCAAAAGTTGCAGCGGGACATAGACAGGATGCAAGACTGGGCGGAGAAGTGGCAGATGGACTTCAACGCAGATAAATGTGTAGTGGTCCATTTTGGCAGGAATAATGGGATTAAGGAGTACAATATAAGGGGTAGGAGTCTTAGCTGTGTTGTAGAGCAGAAGGATCTCGGGTCCGGGTCCATAGGACTCTTAAATTGGCCTCGCAGGTGGAGGAAGTGGTCAAGAAGGCGTACGGTGTACTGGCCTTCATTAATCGAGGAATAGAGTTTAGGAGTCAGGAGGTAATGATGCAGCTCTATAAGACTCTTGTCAGACTCCAGTTGGAGTATTGTGCGCAGTTCTGGTTGCCTCATTATAGGAAGGATGTAGAGGCTATTGAGAGAGTTCAGAGGAGATTTACAAGGATGCTGCTTGGATTGGGAGGCAGGCCTTATGAAGATAGGTTGAGGGAGCTGGGACTCTTCTCACTGGAGGGACGTAGGTTGAGAGGCGACCTGATAGAGGTTTATAAAATGTTGAGAGCAATAGATAGGGTGGACTCTCAGAGACTATTTCCCTGAGCTGAAATGGTCACTATGAGAGGACACAGATTTAAGGTGCAGGGAAGCAAATACAAAGGAGATGTCAGGGGTAGCTTTTTCACTCAGAGGGTGGTGAGTGAATGGAACTGACTGCCGTCGGAGGTTGTTGAGGCAAACTCACTGGGGTCTTTTAAGAGACTTCTGGATGAGTATATGGAAAAGAATAGGATGGGGGTTATAGATAGGTCTGTGGATTGGTAGATGTGATCGGCGCAACTCGTGGGCCAAAGGGCCTGTTTGTGCTGTATTGTTCTATGTTTTTATACTCTAGTGAATACAGGCCCCATCGAGCTAATATCTCCTCATGGGCAGTCCCGCCAGCTCTGGTATCAGCCTAGTGAACCTCTGCTCTGCACTACCTCTGAGGCGAGTATATCCTTCCTTGGATAGGGAGATCAAAACTGCATGCAATACCCCAGGTGTGGTCTTGCCAGGATTCTGCAGAACTGCTGTTAAGACATCTCAACTTTTGAACTCAAGTCCTTTTGCAATGAAGGCCCAACATCTGCCTTCCTAATGGCTCACTGCACATGCCTCGCCACTTTCATTGGCTGATCTACAGTACATCCAGATATCTTTGTACTCCCAAAATGAGGCAAGACATGTTACAATATCAAAGGTGTAAGGATTGCACGGTGGCACAACTGCCTCAATGCTAGGGACCCTTGTTTAATTCCAAACCTCAAATGTTAATAGTACGGAGTTTGCACACATTGTCCCACTGTCTGCAAGGTTTGCTCCGAGTCCTCTGATTTCCTCCCACTGTCCAAAGATGTGCAGGTTACGAGGATTGGCCATGGTAAATTGCCCTTTAGCATGCAAAGATGTGTAATTTAGGTGGATTCGTCATGGTAAATGTGTAGTTGCAAGGATAAGGGCAGGGGAGAGGACATAAAACAGTGTTGAAGGAGAAGAAATATTTCATAAAGTTTATTTTGACAATTCAATTTTTAATTTTGCATCGTACAGTTATGAATTTGAAACTAACCTTCATGTATTGGTTCAATCAATACTGAGTGCAGGTTTACCAGAATCAGATCTTTTACTGCCTTGCTATACTGAGGTCATACATACCAATTAGGAGCATGGAACAGGCCACTCGGCCCCGCAAGCCTGCTGTCCCATTTGGTAAGATCATGTCTGACCTGATTGTAACTGCCACCCCACTTCCAGCTGACTCCTGATAACTTTTCAGCCACGCTTCCCCCCCACCACTGCCCACCCCTGGCCTCATTAATCAACAATTTCTGGGTGGCACAGTGGTTAGCACTGCTGCCTTACTGCACCAAGAACCGAGGTTCGATTCCTGGCTTGGGTGACTGTTGGTGTGGAGTTTGCACATTCTTCCCACGAGAGCATGGATTTGCTCCAGGTGGTCTGGTTTCTTCCCAAAGTCTGAAATACGTGCTGGTTAGGTGGATTGGCTATGTTAAATTCTCCCTTTGTGTACCTAAACAGGCAGAGTGTGTGACTAAGGCATTTTCATAGTAATTGTGTGCAATGTTAAAGTAAGCCTACTTGTGACATTAATAAACTTCAAAATTTCTGTCTTAAAAAAGGTTCCAAGATTGCTTCCCCTGCCTTTTGAGGAAGAGAGTTCCAGAGACTCAGTCCCCTCTGAGAGGAAACATTTTTCCTCATCTCCGTCTGCACTGGGTGACTCCATGATTTTTAAAAATCACACACACAACTGCCTCCCCCTCCAAGTTCTGCATTCTCCAACAAGAGGAAACACCCTCTCCACATCCACCGTGTCAAGAAACCCAAGATCAAGTGGCCTCTTATTCTTCTGAACTGCCCCCACACCCCAGATAATGTTAGCCATTTCGGCTATTTGGCAATAACCTGTGTGCAGGAAGATTTAATTTCAACAAATTTCTGCTACTTTCAACTATCTTCTCAGGAGACTAAGGAAATTTGATATGTCTGATACAACTCTCATCAACTTTTACAGATGTACCATGGAAAGCTTTCTTTCTGGTTGTATCATACCTTGGTATGGCTCCTGCTCTGCAAGAAACTTCAAAGGGATGCGAATGCAGCCCAATCCATCACACAAACCAGCCTCCCATTCACTGACTCTGTCTACACTTCCCACTGCCTCGGCCAGCATAATCAACCTGCACTCTCTCTACCATCTTCTGCCTTCGAGAACAAGGTACAAAAGTCTGAGGACACGTACCAACCAACTCAAGGGCAGCTTCTCTGCTACCAGCAAACTATTGAATAGACCTACCTCGTATTAAGTAGATCTGTCTCAACACCATAGCTATAGCTGTAACACTACATTCTGCACACACTCATTTCTTTCTTCCCCATGTACTCTATGAATGGTATGCTTTGTCTGCATAATGTGCAAACAACAATACTTTTCACTGTATCCCAATACATGTGACAATAATAAATCAAAACCAACTTGCTCAGAAAGAACTTCTAAAAAGATACAAAACCCCACCTATATGCAAATACATGACTCCAGATTCTGCCCCCCCCCCACACAGCAATTTGGTCAACTCTTAACTGCCCCTCGGAAATGGCCCCTAACTAGATGCTCAGTTCACAGGGGCAATTAAGGATGGACAATATAATGCCAATTTAGTTGCAGGAATGATTTGCATTTCAGTCTTGTGCATAGTGATTAGCACTGCTGCCTCACAGTGCCAGGGACTCTGGGTTCAATTCCCTGGGTCACTGTCTGTGGAATTTGCATTTTCTCCCCGTGTCTGTGTGGGTTTCCTCTGGGTGCCCCGGTTTCCCCTCACAGTCTGAAGATGTGCGGGTTAGCAATTGGCCATGCTAAAATTGCTCCTTAGTATCAGGGGATTAGCAGGTTAAATTAAGGGGGGTTACAGGAATGGGTAGATTTGTTGCCGGTGCCGACTCGATGGGCTGATTAGCCTCCTTCTGCATGTAGAGATTGTGTGACTTTGAATCGTGAGGTTGCGTTTTGTTTTCTTTCTAGTGTCTGGAAGGATCAATCCCAAGTTTTAGTTAAGTGTTTCTAGAGTGCAGTCATATTTCATTGTAACTCCTGGAATTTAGAATAAAAATTCTTAACATAATAATTTTGACTTAATTGCTGTTTCATGACTCACTGGAGGCCCACAGAAAATACTAACCAGAAAATAATAACAATACAAATGGGAGGATACCAAGAGGTTTGGCAGAAATGTGGGATCTTGCAAAGGTTTCCGGACAGTAGCAGGGAAGTCGATAAAGTGGTTTAAGAAGACAGCTAGAATCCTTTTTCTTTATTGAATTGAACATAAAGTGCAGGAGAGTTATGCTGAAATTGTATGAAACATTAGTTGGGCCACAATTGGAGGACTGCAAACTCTTCTCTGATTTGGCTTGATCTCATTT
The DNA here is from genome assembly GCA_024679065.1 of Sphyrna mokarran. Lineage (NCBI taxonomy): Eukaryota > Metazoa > Chordata > Chondrichthyes > Carcharhiniformes > Carcharhinidae > Sphyrna > Sphyrna mokarran. Next base: position 80,811,496 of record JAGIQG010000013.1, on the reverse strand, counting down.
ATTATTGTCATGTGTATTAATAATATACATTGAAAAGTACTGTTTCTTGTGCGCTATACAAACAAAACATAAGGTCATAGAGAAGGAAATGAAAGAGCGCAGAATGAAGTGTCATAGTTAGAGTGTAAAGAAAAATCAACTTAATATAAGACAGGTCTATTCAACAGTCTGAGGGCAGCAGGGAAGAAGCTGTTCTTGAAACAGTTGGTAGGTGACCTCAGACTTTGTTTCTTTTTCGCGATGGAGGAAGATAAAAGAGAGACTGTGTGGGGTGTGTGGGATACTTAATTATACTGGCTGCTCTTCTGAGGCAGCAGGAAATGTAGGCAGTCAATGGATGGGAGACTAGTTTGATGATGGACTGGGCTTCATTCACAACTCTGTAGTTTCCTGTGGACTTGGGTAGAGAAGGAGCCATACCAAACTGTGATACAACCAGAAAGAATGCTGTATATGGTGCATCTGTCCAGGTGGATATGCCAAATTTCCTTAGTCTCCTGGGAAAGTCGAGGCATTGGTGGGCTTTCTTAACTATTGTGATAGCCTGGGGGGACCAGGACAAGCTGTTGGTGATTTAGACACCTAAAAACTCGAAGCTCTCTATCATTTTTGGTCACCTCATTGCACCTTCTCCTTTTCTTCTCTCCTACGTATTCTATGAATTGTATGTTTTGTCTTTATTGCACGCAAGAAACAATACCGTTTAATGTACTCTGATACTTGTGACAATAATAAATCAAATCATTGCACAATGGAGGTCATTGCACTGGAGAGGATAGAGTGCAGATTTACCAGGATTTTGCCACTCAACACTGGAAAATGGCAAGAAAGGCAGTGATTAAGAAAGATTGGACAGGCTGAGGTTCTTTACATTTAAAGTGATTAGTAGAGGATTAGAGGCAAAATGAAGAAATAGCTTTTCACCCAGAGGATTGCAGGGGCTGGAACTCACTGCTTGAAATTCTTGTGCACCTGTGCACCTGCATTCTTGCAATCTGCAGCAAGGGCTGTTGAACATGTGCTGGAAAGTGGTATTAGGCTGGGGTGGCTTGCTTTTGGATTGGCACAACCCGAAGGGCGCAATGGTGCTTTTTTTTTTACGCAGTCAACTCTGTGATTCTATGAAATGCAAAACACTGCAATTGCTGCAAATCTGGAATAGAAAAAGAAAACATTGGAAATACTGAGTGGGCCAAACAGCAAGAGATAGAATGAGCGGCCGACGGGGGGGCGGCGCCAGCGGCCGACGGGGGGGCGGCGCCAGCGGCCGACGGGGGGGCGGCGCCAGCGGCCGACGGGGGGGCGGCGCCAGCGGCCGACGGGGGGGCGGCGCCAGCGGCCGACGGGGGGGCGGCGCCAGCGGCCGACGGGGGGGCGGCGCCAGCGGCCGACGGGGGGGCGGCGCCAGCGGCCGACGGGGGGGCGGCGCAGCGGCCGACGGGGGGTGGCGGCGCCAGCGGCCGACGGGGGGGCGGCGCGAGCGGCCGACGGGGGGGGCGGGCCGAGCGGCGAGGGGGCCGACGGGGGGGGCGGCGCGAGCGGCCGACGGGGGGGCGCGCCGCGAGCGGCCGACGGGGGGGGCGGCGCGAGCGGCCGACGGGGGGGGCGGCGCGAGCGGCCGACGGGGGGGGCGGCGCGAGCGGCCGACGGGGGAGGCGGCGCGAGCGGCCGACGGGGGGGCGGCGCGAGCGGCCGACGGGGGGGCGGCGCGAGCGGCCGACGGGGGGGCGGCGCGAGCGGCCGACGGGGGGGCGGCGCGAGCGGCCGACGGGGGGGCGGCGCGAGCAGCCGACGGGGGGGCGGCGCGGCGCGAGCGGCCGACGAGGGGCGGCGCGAGCGGCAGAGAGATGGCGTAAGCGGGAAAGAGATGGCGCGACCGAGAGAGACGTAGAGAGACGGCACGAGCGAGAGAGAGAGACGGCGCGAGTGAAAATGTGAGTAAGAGATTGAGAGTGACAGTGTAGAACAGAAACAGAGGGAGTGCGAGTGAGAGCAAGAGAGAAAGGGATAGGTAGAAAGAGAAGGGGAGAGAGTGAGAACATGTTTGTGTGTGAGAGAGAGGGGGAGAGTAAGGGAGAGCAGGAGAGAGACAGAAAGTGATAAGGTATCAATACTGAGTGTCATTTCAGAGCACAATTCTTCGTAAGAAACATTTCAAAGGTGGTCATGATGATCTGGCCACCTCGAAAAGTCAGGAACTCCTCAATTATGTTGTTGCATTTAAAATGGTGCTTTCTGATACAGCCACAAGCCAATGCTAATGGCTTTCACTGCTACTCTCAGAAGAATTAGCTTGATCTTAAGCTAACAGACAAGACGGATTTCTACAACTGGCCTTGCTCCCCAAAACTTTGGGGTAGAAAGAGGGGGTGGAAATGAAAACAATTCTGGGATGCACAGTGCACAAAGTTCGCATTCAAGCTCAATTGTGAGTGCATCTATGGTTGAGAAGCTTCCCAGAGATCTCTGATCCTTCCAAATGCAGGAAAGATCAGTGGCAGGATCAGGAAGCACATGGCTGCACATGAGGTGGACAAGTGCAAGGCTCTGTCCAACAAACATGGTGCAGTGACAGCCAATGCAGAATCTGTCCAAACGTGGCATGAAATTCCCACACTTTCCAAGTTAACAATCGGCCTTTATCTGGAAACAAGAAAAGCAAAAAACAAATAACAGCACACAATCATGCTCATGATCCTCCGCATTGGGCTCAGAAACTGAATAGAGGGGTCAGTGCTCCCCACAAAGGAGCAGGGATTAAAGAAAGAGCAATGCAACAAAGCACTCCTTCCGTTGTTGTGTCACAGTTGACAGAATAATGTACCTCTCAAGGAGTGGAACTTTTCTGAAATAGGCGACTTATCTGCTGGTATTGATCTAAAAACCGCAGGAATTGGAAAATCCAGTACTTTCTAGGTTAGACACACATTCAGGCACTGCCTCGCCTTCAATGAGCCACGGGATGAATGGGAACAAAGACACAGCTCAGGGTGTGCAGCTGCTGAGTAATTCAAACCCAGCTCACTCCTGCAGTGAGCATCAATATTGCTCATGTTGTACTGGTTAGTTCCAATTTGCTGAGAGGTTACACCCCATTCAGAGTCTGGGGTGGGGCTGAAAGCAATTAGCACAGTTGTCTCATCGCGCCAGGGACCCGGGTTCAATTTCTGGCCTCAGGTCCCTGATTTGCAGAGTCTGCATGTTCTTGCCATGTCTGCATGGGATTCTTCCGGGTGCTGATTAAGAGCATGGCTTGGAGGCACAGTGGTTAGCACCGCTGCTACACAGCACCAGGAACCTGATTTTGTCTTTGGCCTTGGGTCACTGTCTGTGTGGAATCTGCACTTTCTCCCCATACCTGCATGGGTTTCCTCCAAGCGCTCCAGTTTCCTCCCACAGCCTGAAAGATGTGCTGGTTATGTGCATTGGCCATGCTAAATTCTCCCTCAGTGTACCTGAACAGATGCCTGAGTGTACCGACTAGCGGATTTTCACAGTAACTTCATTGCAGTGTTAATGTAAGCCTATTTGTGACACTAATAAATAAACTTTAAGCTTATATCTTGCGTTTGCAGAACCCTGGGGCATCCTGGGAAGACACTACTACTGCAAAAATTGGTTATGCTCTCAAAAAGGGATGTATCCATCAAATGCCGGAGCAGAATCAGGCATTCAGGCCACCCAGACTGCTGCCACTCCATCACAGCTGACATGTTTCTCAACATCATTCTCCCCTATTTCCCCATACCAATCAAGAATCTTTCTATCTCTGTCTTAAATACACTCAATGACCCAGCCTCCACACCTTCTGTGGCAGTGAATTCTATAGATTCACCATTCTCTGCTGAACGAAGAGAAATGATTTCAGACGCAAGAAGGCCAAATGCATTAATCTGCTAAACGGTTAATGTGCAGTGAGTTCAGGACTCCGTCCCTTTGTTTTAAGTGTCAGTGTGAAGGCTCCAGATAGTAATCGTGCGTCAATGCAACTTGCGATCTACTCAAACAGAACCTAGCGCAGACACATGATGCAACTGTGCTCTTTATTAAGGTTCGACTTACTAAAGAGGAAATGTAGTTTCATGATGGAAATAACATGAGTCATAAGGGCCCACTCGGTGCTGACCGCTAAGTGTTAGGGACGGGAACTATTCTCATCATTCTGGGTTTTTAAAAAAGAAACGAACGCCTCGCAATTCTTCCTATTTCTTCCTGTCTCTTCTGCATTGTAGGGATCCTATGATTTCGACCCAGGCACAGTGAAGAAGTGGCTGACATACGTCCAAGTCAGGATGGTGTCTGTGTATGGGGAGCTCAGAGTGGGGAACTTGCAGGCAGTGGGTGTTCCCCATGGTGTCTGCTGCCCTCATCCATCTAGGTGGCGAAAGTGGTAGGTTTGGGAAGTACCGTCGGAAGGAGCCTTGGCGATTTGCTGCAGTACATCTTGGCACATGCAGCAGCTGCCGCACGCAGCGGAGAGTGCGAGTGGTAGATGACATGCCAATTACACAGCGCTGCTGTCTCCTGCTTCCCCCCTACACCCACAACTGTAGGCAGCAGATGAAGTCAGGTTAGAAGCTGGGTCAATTCAGCCAGGGTACAATGGAAAACATATATTCTGTCCTAACATTTGTAGAATCATAGAGTCAGAATTGCCATATAGATTCCTACGCCCACACCTCATTGATACTGCAATGAGGCCCTCCTGTCAATGGCAGAATCACATAACCTAAGTTATCCCATTAACAAGTCCCATTCATAATGCATTCACAGGAATCTAGAATGACAGAAATCAGCAGGCGGTATGAACAGATGTAAGATTTTAATTATAGGTTAAACCTTCGTTCTTTGATTTAGAATATTTTGCGCAATTACTAGAATCGTTGGATCCCTACAGTACAGAGGGAGACCATTCAGCCCGTCATGCCTGCACTGACAACAATCAGTGTAACCTCACATCTTTACCCTGCCAGTTCCCCTGACACTAAGAGGCAATTTAGCATGGCCAATCTATCTAAGCCACACATCTTTGGAGTACGCGAGTACCTGGAGGAATCCCACTGTGACATGGGCAGAACGTGTAAACCTGAGGTCGGAATTGAACCCGAGTCTCTGGAACTGTGAGGCAGCAGTGCCAGCCACTGTGTTACCTTCTTAATCAGGCAATCCTTACTGTACTCATGGTCGGCCCACCTTGCCTGCGGAAACCATTGCACCATCACATTAATTCCTAGTCCAGGAAACGTTTGGAAAAAAACAGTGGTATGCTTGCTGAATATGCTAACATGTCAGTAGCTCTGGCCCCAAAGGAATCTATTTCTATTTAAAAGTTGATACTTGGTGGTACAGGGATGCCTGGTTCACCTCTGGACTGGATTTTCCAACCTGCTATAAGATTCGACTGGAGGGAATTTATGCCAATATTAAGGTTTTCTCACAGCCAGGGATCTACCAACACAAGAAGAATGATCTGAATCCAGCAATGGATGGGAATTCCGAAAGCGAATGGACAATAGGAATGGGGTACATTGTTGGCAGATGGAGTGTTACTCTTTGATGAATCTGTGGAACCTGAGCCGGGCAGTCCATAGGACAGCAGATGGTGAATAATGTCTTCCTTCTGCCAATGTCTCCGATGTGGACCAGGAAGGAAAACTCCACTCCAGTTAGGATTCAGATCCTCGTGGGGAATCTTACGTGATAGATTGATCCTATGCTTGGTGTACTCCTCTAGAATCAAGCGAATAACTGGGCAAAGGTCAGGGCAGGGGTGGGGGTGTTCGGAAGAGTAGCCGAGGGCGATGAATTTCAGCATTGACACAGACCTACAGAACAGACTGGCTTTTCAGTCGGGAAATACGTAAGGCCAGGAGGAGGTTAAAAATGGCCTGAAACAGAGAGAAGAAAATGGCCCCAGTAAACATGTTGCTACTTATCTGGCCTGATATCCAAGCAAGGATATCAGGTGGCATCGTAGATTTAAAACAGAACTTCACTCTGCATAAATCAACCATCGGTGAGGAACACACCAGATATCTTCTCTTTTGCAAGTGGAAATATGACAGTTAACAATCGATGAAGGCAAAATTTACAAAACTGTCACGATTGCAATAGGCTTGTACAAATGCTAACACCACCCCACCGCCCCAACATTTAGCAGAATCCCTATCCTGGTTATGGGCACACCAATTGGGAGAAGTAGGCCATTTGGCCCCTCAAGCCTGCTGCACCATTCAATAAGGTGGTGGCTGCTCTGACAGTGGCCTCAACTCTGCTCTCCTGTTCGCTTACCCCACCTCCCCCCCTCCCCCCACCAGCCTCATCAACCTCCCCCCACCACCCTCCCCCCTCCACCACTCTCAGCCCCCAAACTCTGACTCCCTTCTTAATCAAGAAACTGACACTTCCTTGACCGCTCTGTAGGGAAGAGAGTTTCACAGGCTCTTGCCCCCTTGCCCTGAGAGGAGAAAAAATGTCTCTAGCTTCTCCATCATAAAGGAGCGACTCCTTACTTTTAAATTGTGTCCCCCTTTGCTCTGTCTGGGATCTTACATGTTTCAATATGATTGCCTCCCAGCACAGGTCTAACCTGATCCATCTTAAATGTATTAGTGGTTCCAGGAGGTAGCAAGAGGCTACTGTGACAGTGACAAAGTCAGCAGAATGTGGCCAATACTAGCTTTCACCCAGATAAAATTAAATCAAACAAACAGCTTTCACAATCAATGGGCTGTTACTTGAGCAGAGAATATCCAGGTCCCCTTCCCACCATTTTGGGCTAGACTCAGGCACGCAGGGGTACATAGGGACAGGAGTGAGCCATTGCGTACTCTGAGTCTGTCTGCCAATGAAGAGGAGAGAGAATAAAAATAAACTATGCTTATTTTAAACCTCACTGAGGAAATGCATGCCTGGGCTGCAGTGTCAACGACCAGCGTGCTTGACTGAAATTGCGGCAAACTCAGAAATCCCCATCAAGATATTCCCTGCAAGGTAAAACTGGACACACAGACTCTGAATTAACATGCTGTTTAGATAAAAATACCACCTGAATATGGCCAGTGGTTCAACTTGTTAACCTTTTTAGAACCAGGTCGATCGGCTGCTCCTTCTTGAGCACCTGTCCCTAATTTGCCTATGTTTGGATTACTGTACAGGTGCAACAGACAGAGTGTGTGTGTGTGTGTATGTGCGTGTGAATGTGTGTGCGTGAATGTGAGAATATGTGTTTGTGATTGTATGAGTGTCTGTGCATAAGGTGGAATGTATGTCTGTGTGTGAAAATGTGCAAGTGTGTATAAGCGAATGTGTATGAGTGTAAGTATGTGTATGTATGAGTGTATAAATATGAGTGCGGGTGAGTGAGTGAAAATGTGTATAGGCTGGATTTTCCAGCCACGCTTGCCCCAAGACTGGAAAATCCCTCCCAAGATCAATAGACCTTGGCATGGTTGCAATCGTGCATGTGTGTGCGTGTGTGTTTGTGTGAGAGAGTGAGTGAGTGACTATGTGTTTGTGTGAGTGAGCGTGCATGGGAGCATGCGTGATTGTGCACATGTGCCCGCGCGCATGTGTGTGGTTGAGGGCAGTGGGATGGGGATTCCCCTGTGAACTGACTGCAGTGTGTATTTACACGAACTGATTGCAGTGAGTATTTACCGTAAATTGGTGGTAACAGTTGCACTTGCAGTGGCTTACAAAATTAACCCTCAAAAAAATCCCATAATTTCTTGGAAGTGTTTGCAACCATTTGAATGTTAATGGCCTGACAAGACTGGAGGTGAGAAAGGTCCAACCTGTCAGATCCTTCCTACAAAGCCTGAGTGTCACCCTATCCGCGCATTGGGGAAGAGACCGTTAGCCACCCCCTTGTGGAATGTACCTTTGCAAAAAAGATTTGGGGAGATGTAAGGTGGTTTTCCTCAAGATTCATCTCGGGCAGCTGTTGACGTAGGACTCTGTGCTCTTGGGGCTACTCACAGGGATGCATTCAATCAAACATCAACTGCTGCTGGAGGATCATCAACTTGGTGAAAGGCTGTGTTCGGTCTGCCCAGTTTTGCCCCTGACTAAGGGTTGCAGACCGGAACCAAAGCTTGGAACTATACACTGAGGGATGCACTATAATGTGGGGCAGCTGCTGCAGAGATGTGATGGGATAAGGTTGCTATCCAAGACCTTTCAACCGCAGTGAAGTGAAGGAAATGGAATTGTATAGAACCTCCAGGCTCGCTGACTCACACTGAACATCACAAAGAAAACTACAGCAGAGGAACATGCCCTTCGGTCTCCAAGCCTGCACCAACCATGCTGTCCTGCTGAACTAAAACCCCCTATCCTTCTGGGGGACCATATCCCTCTACTCCCATTCTATTCACGTATCTGTCAAGATGCCCCTTAAAAGTCACTATTGTATCTGCTTCCACAGCAGTGAATTCCAGATACCCACCATCTTCTGTGTAAAAAACCTGTCTCATAAACCTCATTTAAACTTTGCCTCTCATATATCACAATTGTATGGAAGCACGGTAGATCTAGGCAGACAACTTAAATATCTTTGCACCATTTGCAATGACCATTTTGAAACGTCTGCAACATTTCATTGATGCATTGAAGACCTCAAGGTGATGTGTGTACAGAACCTGGATGTTATTGTACTTTGTGTGATGGCAATTTTGAAACAGTTGCAATGTTCTTTCAGATATCTTACAAATAAAGTGTATTTTTGTAAAAGAAAATGCTTGCAATCATTTGAAGCAGAACAGGGCACTTTGATGAAAATACGGCACCCAAAATAAGGAGAGTTGAGATAGTGTTGTGACAGTGATGCCCGAGCACACTGGGCTATACAGCAGTGTGATGTGCTGGGATTGAACCAGACTTTGAGCTGCTTGAGGGGGGGAATACTCTGGAATTTGCCTCCTAAACCTCTGCGCCTCTATCTCATCCTTGAAGATGTTCTTTAAAACCAAACTCTTTGAACAAACTTTTGGTCACTGGTCCTGGACTTCTTCACATGGCTCAGGGTCTGACTGGAATTATAGAGTCCCTACATTGCAGAATGAAGTCATTCTGCACTGACAACAATCCCACTCAGATCCTATCCCCGTAACCTCACATATTTACCCTAGCTAGTCCTCCTGGCACTAATGGACAATTGATCATGGTAACCGTGTACGCTTGACCTGGACCATTTGATGGGCAACACGACAGCTCAGTGACTATTGCTGTGCTGTGCAGATACATGAATTTGGGCCTGTGTCTGTGGGAGTTTGCACATTCTCCCCATGCTTGCGTGGGTTTTCTCCAGGTGCTCCGGTTTCCTCCCACATCCCAACGATGTGCTTTTAGGCTAATTGGCAAAACAAACTGTCCCTAAATTGGCTCAAATTTGGTTTTTTAATCCATAGATCTATAAACATGGACAGGGATCGCGGGGAGAGGTGGGAACATCTGGGTGGCGGCGCGGGTTCATCGGGCCGAACGGCCTGTTTCCCGTGCTGTTTCGTTCTTTGTCTTTTGGACTGTGGGAGGAAACTGGAGAAAACCCATGCAGTCACGGGGAGAACGTGCAATCTGCATACAGACAGTGACCCAAACTGGGAATCAAACCCAGCAGTGCTAATTATTGTGTCACCATGCAGATATCGATTGAAAAAACTCAGAAAGGGATGCCTAGCTTGTATTTACATGACACGTTTTGGAGTAGTCACAGTTCACATTAAACATCTGGTCAGGAGCCAATTGTGAGGCCACTTTCGGCTACCCACTCTCTCTCTTTCCAACTCCCTCCACACCTCTCTTCCCTGTGCACTCAAAACCACCTGAATACTTCAATTAGATTTCTGCCTTGTCAGTGCACCGAACCTGCCCGCAGTGAAGCTATCGTTTTAAAATGCTGCGTTGTTGTGCTTTGAGCTGTCCCTGCTGACTAACTGTTATCGTCTGTTCCTCTCTATGGAGTATTGCAGCAGGGTTTCGATGCTGTCTCTGGCAATTGCACAAGATTGGGATACTCTATGTATCTATTCTCTGCGCTATAAATAGTGCTCCTCCCTAGCTGTCTGCTCTCTGATATATTTTGCATTCTTCAGGTACCACTCTAGGCAAAAGGGAGTGCGTGTCTGTGAACAACCTATTGTTGCCTCCTCCTTGTTTTGAACAGAGAGAAATGAGAATCCCGAACACAGTGTAATTTTGAATCAGGAAAGGAGCTAAGCATAGAACGAGTGTGTCTGTGCCCAAGGGAAGTGTAAGGTACTTTTTAAAAATGCAGTTGTTCAAATGAATCATAGAGGAATACTGTACGGAATCAGGCCCTTTGGCCCACCTGCTTCATACCGACCATGGTGTTCTCCAAGCTAGTCCAATTGCCAGTGTTTGGCCCATATCCCTCTAATTCTTTCTCAGCCACGTACTTATCCAAATGCTTCTTAAATGTTGTATTGTATCTATTGCAACCACTTTCTCAACAGCTCATTCCATATGCGCACCACCCTGTGTGTGAAGAAGTTGCCTCTCAGGTCCTCTGCGGGCGGCACAGTGGTTAGCACTGCTGCCGCACAGCGCCAGGGACCCAGGTTCAATTCGCAGCTTCTTGACTGTCTGTGTGGAGTTTGCATGTTCTTTTGCGTGGGTTTCCTCCAGAGACCCAGTTTCCTCCCATGAACTGAAATACGTGCTGGTTAGGCACACTGTGCTAAATTTTCCCTCAGTGTACCTGAACAGGCATCAGTGTGGCAATTTGGGGATTTTCACAGTAACTTCTTTGCATTGTTAACATAAGTCTACTTGTGACACTAATAAATAAAATTTAAGCTTTAATAAACTTTCCCCCTCACCTTAAACTCCATCCTTCCTAGTTTTCAATTCCCCCTTCCCTGAAGAAAAAGGTTGTGTGTGTTCATCCTATCTCTGCCCCTCATGATTTTACGTACCTCAATAAGGTCGTCCCTCATTCTCCTACATTCCAACAAATAAATCCTAGCCTGGCCAACCACTCCGTACAACTTGTGCCCATTAATCCTGCAGCAGCCTCATAAATCCTCTCTGCAACTCTTTGCAATTTACCAATGTCTAGGTGACCAAAACTGTACATAATACTCCAAGAACAGGCCTTCAGAAAAATGCAAGGTTTCAGGTAAGGGTGTACACCTGTCCATTGCGCACGGTCCTTAGTCAAGAACCATGGGTGAATAGTGACCAGAACCATTGGTGAACAATGGTCCTCTGGCAAGATAGGCCCCTGAAGCAAATGTACCCAAGAAGCAGTCAGAGCCCTCAGACGAGAAAGCAGCAAGGTGGTCGATCACTCTATTAAAACCAATTTGTCACATTTTCAGGTCAAAGCTGTAAGATGCCATCACTATTTTTCATAAGATGTGAGAGGTTGCTGGGTGAGGCCAGCATCGATTGCCCAATCCCTAATTGCCCCTTGAACTAAATGTCTAGCTAGGGACATCTTGGAGAATTGACCACATTGCTGTATGCTCTGGAATCATCGAAATCATAGAAACCCTACAGGTCAGAAAGAGGCCATTCAGCCCATCGAGTCTGCACCGACAATTCCATCCAGGCTCTAGCCCCGTATCCCTACATATTTACTGCTAATCCCTCTAAGCTATGCGTCTCGGGGCATTAAGAGGCAATTCAACCTACCCGCACATCTTTGGACTGTGGGAGGAAAACCGAGCACCCAGGGGAAACCCATGCAGACATGGGGAGAATGTGCAAACTCCAATCAAATAGTAACCTAATAATGGAGTCAAACCCAGGTCTCTGGCGCTGTGAGGTAGCAGTGCTAACCACTGTGCCACCAAGCTCTCCTAATCAGCACCCGGAGCAATCCCACGCAGACGTGGCAAGAACGGAAGGAAGAGAATTGGAATGGAATTACTTTATCATTCCAGATTTAACAACTAAATTTCAATTCCACCAGCACCATGCTCCCCCCCCCCACCTCCCTCCTCGCCAAACACACACCTCCCCAGTGGAAATCATCCAGAACCTGTTAAGTGCCTCAACCATCAACGACCTGTCCTGGTCCCCCTATACTGGTGCTATTATTAAGAAAGCTCACCAACGCCTCTACTTTCTCGGGAAACTAAGGAAATTTGGCACGTCCACTACAACTCATGCCAATTTTTACAGATTCACCATAGAAAGCATTCTTTCTGGATATATCACAGCTTGGTATGGTTTCTGCTTTGTCCAAGACTGCAACTACAAAGGATTGCAAATGTAGCCCAGGCCATCACGCAAACCAACTTCCCATCCATTGACTCCGTCTACACTTCCTGCTGCCTCAGAAAAGCAGCCGGCATAATCAAGGACTTCATACACCCCGGACATTCTCTCTTCCACCTTCTTCCATCGGGAAAAAGATACAGAAGTCTGAGGTTATGTACCAACCAATTTAAGAACAGCTTCTTCATGCTACCATCAGACTGAATGGACTTACCACATATTATGTTGATCTTTCTTTACACTCTAGCTATGATTGTAATACTAGATTCTGCACCCTCTCCTTTCTTTCTCCTGTATGTACTCTATGAATGGTATGTTTTGTCTGTATAACGCATAAGAAACAATACTTTTTACAGTATGCTAAAACGTGACAATAATAAATCAAATGAAATCAGGTTTTGTTTATTGAAGTAGCCTCCCCTCATCTATCCTTTTACCCCCCCTCTTCTATATTATCTTGAAATCATTGAGTGAAAATCAACCCATCCAATTTCTTCTTCCACACCTAGTACCTGTGTTAAGCAGGACAAACTCTTCTGACATCTGTCTTTCACTCTCCCCCCGCCACCGGCTTCCCGCATGCACAAAAAAAAAACGTATATCAGCACTCTGCGCTGGCAATGCTGTAGAGACAGAGCCATCTCAAGTCCCCTTATTTCAGCTTTCAAGATTGAGGTCTCATGCATAAAATCAGGGCTGCACAAGAGCTCAGAATTGGAAAAATGCAGAGATCAAGGAGGGTTGGAGAGGGTGACAGAGATTGCTGGGGACTGTGGACCGAGGCCAGAATTGTAGAATTGAAGTAGTGCCAGGTGAAAAGCCCATGTGGGTCAGTGTACACTGAGGTGAGAGTCCAGGGTGAGTTTAGGTGCAGCTTGCACGAGAATCCTCTCACCCAATCAAGCCTGACTGGTTCACAAAGTCACAGAAAGCTTACAGCACAAAGGAGAGAGAGAGAGACTGAGCAAGGGAGTGAGCAAGAGAGAAAGGCAAAGAATAAGTGAGAGTGAGCAAGAGAGAGAGACAGAAATGCACTGAGTAAGAGAACGGGACAGAGAGATAGAGACAGAGAGCAAGAGAAGAGTGAGCAAGAGAGGGGGAAAGGCAGTGAGCAAAAGAGAGCAGGAGACAGAACGAGAGAGAAGGAAAAGCAGTGAGCAAGAGAAAGAGAGAGAGAGAGAGAGAGCAAGAGAGGGGAAAAGACATGTGAGCGAGAGAGAGAGAGAGAGAGAAAATGAGAGAGAGTGAGAGAAAGGAAAAGGCAATGAGCAAGAGTGAGAGAGAGAAGACAGCAAGAGAGAGAGCAAGCACGAGTGTGAGAAAGAGCAAATGAGAGTGAGAGACTGCATACTTGCAAGACAGAAAGAGAGAGCGAGAGAGCAAGACAGAGTTAGAAAGAAGTGAGACAGTAAGCGCAGGAACATGAGAGTGAGATCAAGGGAGCGCATGAGAGAGAGAGAGCATGAGAAAGAGTGAGACAGAGAAACAACTCTCTGACTGGTTGGGCACAATGACTTTCTGGCATGTAATCATTAGGTCATGACATGCAATATTCGCCAGCAATTCCTTTCAGAGTTCAAAGGACAGCCATGTGCTCAACACCCTAGAACTACTGAGAATGCAGGGATTCAACTCCACCAAAAATAAATCCTAAGGATGCTAACTGCTCCCTAAGCATCAAGCTGACTAGTTATTGCACACACAAGGCAGAAAGGGACAGGCTCGAACCCTGACCTCCAACCAGGCCAGGAGGTGCACAGCACAAGGAGGCTTTGCTATGGTGAACATGTGCCGTTCACAGACCGCCCCGGGTGACGGTCTGCCAGTGCAAGGTGTATGGCAGCAGCCCATACAGGAAATCCTTCCATGCTCTGGCAAAGGAGGGTAATTCTGAGGAGGCCTAAGCTGTGGAGCCCCAGGAAGGAGGTCTGGGTTTAAGGCTAATGTGAAATTCTGCCCAAGCAATGGGTCGCTGAGACGGGATTGCACATCTGGTGCCTCCTTGAGCCCATGTGTGATGTCAGGTCTGAGCACAGAGTCACATCCCAGTGCCACTCATCATGTGGGCTGTTTACTAAGCACTGTGGGAAAGGAATTGAAATTGGATACACACGTCCATTTTAAATGGAAATTGATTAGGTGGTTTTATAGTTTCTCCCCAGCTTATTTCCAGGACAGAAATTTCACTCACACAAAACACATTTAAAATGAAAAGAGAAAGAGAGTGCTGGCACATCTGATGTGAATGGTACCTCCACTTGGTCAGGGTGAGACAGTAAAGTCTTGGCCTGTTCCAATGCTTCTAACAGATCTTAAAAAAATTCTTAATAGCATCAATTGAGGATGTGAGGCCGCTGACTGCTTGTTTGTCCCATTGTTACAAATGGATCTCGCAGGGCACAAAATGCTCAGGGAAGGGTTAACTGCATCTCAAAACAACTTGCTGTTGGGACACTGTTTGGGATGTGATATGTGTGACAGGTTCCCATGCCAACACAAAAACCTGCCTTCACATGCCTTCGTCACAAGCCCAAAATGGTTCCAGAGTGCTCCACAGGGGCACAATCAAATTTGCACAATTTAACCCGCAGCCCACAGGAGGAGGCATTAAGGGTTGTGGGGATGGAGGAGAATATGAAAATAGAAAAGTTTGCAGAGATAAGAGGTGTAGAGACTGGAGAAGGTTACAGAGATAGGGAAGGTTGTAGGGGCTGAAGGAAGTTAGAGATAGGGAGGGTGGTAGGGAGCTGGAGAAGATTACAGTGATAGGGAGGGTTGTAGAGGGCTGGAGGAGGTTAAAGTGGTAGGGAGGGTTGTAGGTGATGGATGAGATTACAGAGATAGTAGGGAAGGTTGCAGGGAATTGAGGAGGTTAAACAGGTAAGGAGGCCTGTAGGGGTTGGAGGAGGTTACAGGGATTGGGAGAATTTACAGACATACTGGAGACCCTCAAATTGAAGGAAGGACCAGCCAGCCCCAACTCTGGATTTGTGATTGCTGTGATTGCATGAGAACAGATGTGCAGAGCTGCATTTTGTGTTCCTCAGGTCCCTGAAAAATGTTTCAGTAAAGCAGTGTTAGAAGATACTGGTCACTGGAGCTGGCCAGGCCTGTGACTGTCTCACCATGAGTAGAACACATCTACAAGGGGTAGGGGTTGCCAAAAAGTGAGGCAGACTGCCAGAGTAAATTGTGCACGTGACTGTGCTTTTCTTGAAAAAGCGACAAAGTCCCAAACATCCGCTTTCAACCGCCTGACACTGTGCTTCGCCCCTTATTTAGCAATCAATCGTAACTTGAAATGATGAGTAATCGCATTATCGGTGGTGCAGGGGACTGAATGAGTAAACTTGGGAGTTCAACGGCAATCAGAGAGCAGATTGTTGTTTGGAGAGCTAATTTAATTTGATGCACAGCCTCGTCATTTCATGCCACATTCTCAAAATAAAAATGGGTTTATTACAGAGCAAAGTAATACCACAGCATTGCAGCTCGAGACACACGCCATCTGGGAAATTGTCATTGAGCGCACGTCACTGAAAGAGTGGAGTGCGGCTTTGATTATCATGATGGCGCAGTTTGATTCTTCCCCACAGAGGGAATCTCTTCTCTTGCCCGAGCTTTGCCAACTGGCCAGCTGACAAACAGCCCTGGTGGGCTGGGAGGAGCTCTCCGATGTTTGCAGGGGATTGCAGGCGTGACAGAAGGAAAACAAATGGGGGTGGTGGTCAGGCTGGAAGAGAATTAGGCTTGATACATTGGAAAATGTACACCCATTCTGACAATGTAATGCACTCATTGCGGGCCTGGGAGATGCCAAGGTGAGGTTATACCAGTGAGGAGTTAGTTAGACACCAGTGAGAGCAAGTTAACTCATGCAGGAGTTGGGCAAACAGGAAGCTAAATGGGCTTTGAAGCCCAAAAGAGATGGGGAAAAGATACAGAATGCCGAAAGTAGAAAGGAATCCTTTTTTAAAGGTTACAATGCCAATGCTCAGAGTGAACCAGGCAATGCCTGAATCCATCTCCTTGCTTGCTCCAAAAATCAATTCAAATTGAATTCAATTCATGGTCTCTACGAGAGACAACAAGATCCAAGTTGACAAGGTGAGGCATTGCACCCATATCTTGGACTTGATCATAGCCCAATTGCTGAGAAGTGTTCATGAGATGTATGCTCACGCTATCTGATAGGAAAGGTACATACAGTTACGAGAGAGGATACAGAACAGATTCTTAAGAGCAACAGCAGAGCAGTGGGATTCTAGCTTCTCAAGCTAAACATGCTGCACCTCCATAGAATCCCAACAGTGCAGAAGGAGGCCATTCGGCCCATCGAGTTTGCATCACTTTGCCCTTTAAAGCAATGGCCAGGGAGCATCTGAACAGAAAGCGTGAAAATTATCTAAGGTTCTGATGGTGCAGGTAGGCACAGAAAGAGCTTCCAATTGAGGGGGAAGAACAAAAAGAGACCATCAGCAACGGCACCAAGAAGTAGGGGATTGGGCAAAAAGAGCAGAATGGGGGTAGAGGGTGAAGACATGGAACTGGCTCCCATAGGGTTAACTTAGTGTAGGTACACTAATGTGAGGTTAGATATGCAGGAGAGAGAGGAAGGAATAAAGGGTAAAGCTGATAGTAGCGTTGAATGTGGAAGGATGGGAGGAGGTTCTTGTGGAGCCTTAGCAACAATTGGCCTGTTTTGTTCCTGTATGCTGTACGTAACTCTAGGACCACAGAAACAGGAGACCATTCAGCCTGTCGAGCCTATTCTGCCATTTGATATGATCATGGTTGATCAGACACTTTTACCCACACTATCCTCACTACTCTCTCCATCACTGTTAATCAGAAATCTATCAATCTCTGTTTTAAACACACTCAGCGAGCTTCCATAGCCCTCTGGGATAGACAATTCCAAAGATTCACAACCTCACCTCTATCCTAAGGGGTATCTCCTTGATTTTGAAATTGTGACCCCTAGTTCGAGGCTCACCCACCAAAGGTGGAACATCTTATCCACATCTACTCTGTCTATCCTTTTAAATATTTTGCAGGTTTCAATAAAATCACCTCTGATCCTTTGAGAGAATCCAGACCCCCTTTTTCCCAGTCTCCCTCCATATGGACTGTCCCACCATCTCTGGAACAAATCTGGTGAATCTGTGTCTTGAATGGCAATAACATCCTGAGGTAAGGGGATGTAAGCTGTACACACATTACTCCAGCTGCGCTCAAACCAAGCTCCTATATAATTGAAGTGAGTCCTCACTATACCAGCACTCAAACTCTCTCGTGATAAAGGCTAACTTTCCATTAGCTTTCTGAATAACTTGCTGCCCCTGCACACTAGCCTTCATTAACATAGAACATAGAACAGTACAGCACAGTATAGGCCCTTTGGCCCTCAATGTTCTGCCGAGCTACGTCTGAACCCAAGATCAAGCTATCCCACTCCTTATCATTCTGGTGTGTTCCATGTACCTATGCAATAACTGCTTGAAAGTTCCTAAAGTCTCTGACTCCACTATCACAGCAGGCAATGCATTCCTTTAAAGCAATGGCTAGGGAGCATCAACCCTCTGAGTGAAGAATCTACCTCGGATATCCCTTCTATATCTCCCACCATGAACCTTATAGTTATGTCCCCCAATAACAGATACATCCACCCAAGGAAACAGTCTCTGCACGTCCACTCTATCTATCCCCCTCGTCATGTTATAAACTCTATTAAGTCACCTGTCATTCTCGTCCGTTCTAAAGAGAAAAGCGCCAATTCCCTCAACCTTTCCTCATAAGACCTACCCTCCAAACCAGGCAGCATCCTGGTAAATCTCCTCTGCACTCTCTCCAATGCTACCACATCCTTCTTATAGTGAGATAACCAGACTGCAGGCAATATTCCAAATGTGGTCTCACCAAGATCTGGTATAGTTGCAGCATAACCCCACAGCTCTTAAACTCAACCCTTCTGTTAATAAATGCTAACACACTATAAGCCTTCTTTATAGCTCTATCCAGTTGAGTGGCAACCTTCAGAGATCTGTGGATATGAACCCCAAGATTTCTCTGTTCCTCCACATTTCTCAGAATCCTGCCTTTGACCCTGTAATCCGCATTCAAGTTTGTCCTACCAAAATGAATCACCTTGCACTCATCAGGGTTAAACTCCATCTGCCACTTTTCTGCCCAGCTCTGCATCCTATCAATATCTCTTTGCAACCTACAAGAGCCCTTCACCTCATCCACTACTCCATCAATCTTGGTGTCATCAGCAAATTTACTAACCCACCCTTCTGTCCCTCTTTCAAGTCATTGATAAAAATCACAAATAGCAATAACTTATGTAAAAAGGCACCCAGATCCCTCTGTACATCTGCACTTTCTAATTCCTTACCACATAGGAAATACCCTGCAGAACTGTTTCCTCCATCAAAGTGGACTTCTTCACATTTCTACACATTATATTCTATTTGCCCACTTGCTGAATCTGTCCAAGTCCTCCTGTGGCTGCTTCGCATCTTCCTCACAATTGACATTTCCACCCAACTTTGTATCATCACAAACTTGGAAATATTACATTTGGTTGCCACATGCAAATCATTGATGTATGCTGGAATAGCTGGGGCTCAAGTACTGATCCTTGCGGTTTCCCACTAGCACAGTCAGCCAACATGAGAAAAATCTGTTCTACTCTCTATTTACTACTGTTAGCCAATCCTCAATCCATGCCACCTATTCCATGTGCTTGTGTTTTGCTAATTAACCTCCTCTGGAGGATCTTTATCAAAAGCCTTCTGAAAATCTGAATTTACCATATCCATCCAGTCTCCTTTCTCAATTCTATTCGCAACATCCTCAAACAAGCTTGTCAAACCTTGAAGAACTGAACTTGTCAAATGGGGATGAAGTGGAAAGATCAAGAGCTTCAAATTTCTAGGTGTCCAGATAACTAACAACCTGTCTTGGACCCCCCCATGCTGACACTATAGTTAAGAAAGTCCATCAACGCCTCTACTTTCTCAGGGGCCGAAGGAAATTCAACATGTTCACTCCGACTCACCAACTTTTATAGATGCACTATAGAAAGTATCCTTTCTGATTATAGCACAGCGTTGTATGGCTTCTATTCTGCCCAAGACTGCAAGAAACTACAAAGAATTGTGAATGTAGCCCAGTCCATCACTTAAACCAACCTCCCATGCACTGACTCCATCTATATTTCCTGCTGCCTGGAAAAAGCAGCCAGCATAATCAAGGATATCACGAACCAAGGTTGGAACTGAACACAGGCAGTACTAGCAACCACTGTGCCATCATACCTGTCCTTGTGCCTGTTATTTTTTTAACTTCTCCTTCTGTCAGGCTTATCCTCGAGCTTTTGTGCCCTTTTTGAGCTTTTGCTATTTGTGCAGGCCCTTTGTTTTAGCTGAAAATCCTGTTGGCAGTAGCACTTATGCGGGAGACCCAAGATTCATTGGGTCTCAGAGATGCTGACCAGAGTTGAAGGAGGAGGTTAGTTTTAGTTTAATTCAATTTTGAATCATTTGAAGGTTTTCACAGCATACTGGCTGGGAACCTCCAGAAATTGAAAGATGATCTGACAACCTCTTTTCTGTTGCATTACTAAGGCAAAAATAGCCATTGCGAAACTACACTCAGATCGCAAGCAAGCCACGCAAACGGACGCAGACACATGCAGGAGCTAAGCTTGAGTGCAGCGGGACCATGTGCACGAACGGATGGCGTCGCGCACATGCAACCCCCAAGATCATGCTCCCCACTCAATAAGCGCATAGAGATGGAGGTGCAGGTGAATCGATTGCCACATGCATGGAAGGGGTGGCTGCACCGCATGCAGAGAGGCTAGGCACCATGGACTTTGCCTGAGGCACCAGGTGCAGCCGCAGCTGCCGTGCTCTACGGGGAGAGGAGGCGTGGGGGAGAGGAAGGGCGCGGGCAGGGCGCATGAGGATTGTGGTATGGGCAGTGAGGAGACAAAGAGGGTTGTGTGTTATGTCTGAAAAGAAAGTGTTGGTGAGAATGTGCAAAAATACAGTTAAAGTGTTCATATGAGCTGTGAGGGATGTATGCATGCAATTGTTCACGCATGCTCGAGCATCCATCCATGAGTACACGCGCTATGTCTGTCCATATGCAACCACCTGCGTTTACCCGTGTGCTGTGTGTGTATGTGTGTCCCTCTTCCTCTCTGTTGGAGTGTGTCAGCTGGAGAGTGTGCGTATGCGCGTCTGTCTCTCGGTTGGTGGTGGTGGTGGGGGGGTGCTGTCTGTGTATCTGTGTCTTGGTGTGTGTGTGTGTGTGTGTGTGTGTGTGTGTGTGTGTGTGTGTGTGTGTGTGTGTGTCTCTCTCTCTCTCATTCGGTATCTGTGTCTTGATGTGTGTACGTCAATGTGTGCGTGCGTGTGTGCGTCTCTCTCTCTCCCCCCGTCGGGGTTTGTGTGTGTCTCAGTCGATTTATGTGTACGTGTGGGTGCACGTGTGTCTGTGTGTGGGTGTATCTCAGTCGGGGTGTGTGTGTGTATATATCTCGGTCGGAGTGTGTGCGTCTCAGTGCACGTAAGTGTGTGTGTGTCTCTCTCTCTCTCTCTGTCCCTGTCAGGTGTGCGTGTGTGTTCGGGAGAAGGCAGCTACTATTAGGAAATCCTCACAAGTGACACAATGAGAAGTGGGAGCTCTCTGAAAACTTTGGGTGCAAAATGTTTGAAAAAGGCTGCCACAATAAAACATGAGGCAGCAAACCAAATGCTCTGATAGATTGAAAGTTTTAAACGGTGACGTGTGTCCAGGGCAGTGATTACATTTGGCCTGTGTCACAGCGTTAAGGAAGGGAATGCCAGGGTTCCCGCACCTGGCCATCATCCAGCAACTGTTATTTGATGTGTTGTCATGGTCAGGGTCAATCAGCTGTTGCTGAGTAGGATAGAGCAATATGCTTCATTTCAGGACATCGCAAAGGGAGTGCATCCCATTCTCCACAGGGAAGACTCAGGAAGATCCAGCAACATGATGGGGGGAGGGGAGTTAAGTTACACAGCAATGGGTGGGAAACAAACCTCACGTGGGCCAGGAGACACTACTGTGGACCACTCAGATGAGAATATGGCAAAATCCATCCCGCTCCCTGAGAGAAAATAATCAATAATTGTATTTGTTCTGTATCCCAACCCCTCAGCACCAACACAGATACAAATGGGGCCTCAATAAAATTGACAAGAAAGGCAGCAGAGTTGGAATGATGACTGCTGCTTCCTGTGACAGAGAAAGAGCGAAGTGGACAGGAGTCCACAAGCGTTAATAAAAGAGTAGGCGGCAGTCTGAAGATCAGGCAGGGCCACTGACTGAAGCCAGGCATCAGATTACATCCAGGATGGATGGTGATGTATGCATGGAGCTTCAGGACAGCCACAAGGGCGCAATTAAGAGCAACCATGACAACAGATCGCTGCTCAACATGCCAGCTTCACCAATAACGCCCCTTACACGTATTTAACACAACCAGAACTAGAGAAAAAGCAATTACTCAGCATCGTTACCTTCGGGATTTTACACATCTCTTCCCCGTTCTTGAGAGAGAGAGTGTGTGTGTGTGTGTGTGTGCGTGCGTACATAATATATATATATATTTATATATACGTGTTGGGGGGGGAGTTGTGCACGCGTGCGTGCTTCAGTGTACAAGTGTCAGCGTGTGCCCAAGCCAGCATGAGTGTGAATCAGCATGTGTGTGTCAGCATGTGGGCACGTGCATCGGTGTGTGCACACATGTAAATGTGTGCATACACCAGTGTGTGCATACACCAGTGTGTGCACGCACGCGTTAGCATGAGTGTGCGTGACCGTCAGCATGAGTATTGGGCCATGAGTGTCCGCTTGTAATCGCCTGTGTGCGTGCCAACGTGTGTACGCGTCAATGCGTGTGCATCAATGCAATGCATCAATTCACATGCTAACGCGTGTGAATCAGTGTTTGTGCCTCAGCATGCGATGTCAGCCTGTGCATCAGTGCGCACAAGTAAACATGTGTGTACGCTAGTATGTGTCTGTGCATGCGTTAGCGTGAGTATGTGCGTGTGCGTCAACATGTGCATGCGTCAGTGTGCGAGCGCTGGCGAGTGCGAGTGCCAGTGCGTATGAGCGTCAGTGCATATGAGCGTCAGTGTGTGTGTGTATCAGTGCGTGCACAAATGTAAGTATGTGTGTACGCCAGTGTGTCTGTGCGTGCGTGCATCTGTGCGAATATGCGCACACGTCAGCATGTATGCATGCACGCGTCGTTATCAGCATGTGATATCAGCCCGTGAGCGTCCGCCTGTCAGCATCTGTGCGTGCGCATCAGCGTGAGTCAGCATTCGTATCAGCGTGCGCGTGTGAATCAGCATTTGTGCGTCAGCACACGTGCGCAAGCATCAGTGTGTGCGTATGCCAGTGCGCACGCATGTCAGAATGTGTGCGCATCTGCATGTCAGCATCTGTGTGAGTGTGAATCAGCATTTGTGTGTCAGCATATGCGTGCGCACTGGTGTCCACACAAGTAAGCATGTGAATGGCACTGTGCGCGCGTGCGCATCAGCGTGAGTGCACGTGTGCATCCTCATCAGCATCAGAGCATTGGCCTATCAGCATGTGTGTGTGTATGTCAGCGTGTGTGCGCATTAGTGTGTGAGTCAACATGCGCATGTGAATCAGTATTTGTGCATCACCATATGCACACGTGTCAGCACGTGTGCATGAGCATCAGCGTGCGTATGCCAGTGTACGTGCGCGCATGTCAGTGTCTGTGCGTGTGCACATCAGCATGAGTGCGCATGCATGCCAGGGCGTGTGTGTTTCAGCATGTCAGCGTCTGCATATAAGCGCATGCGTGTGAATCAGCATTTGCGCACATGTCAGCATGTGTGCACTTGCATCAGTGTGCACACAGGTATGCATGTGTGTACGTCAGTGTGTGTCTTGCGTATGTGTGTCAGCATGAGTGTGTTTACGCCATCAGCATATGTGCGTTAACACGTCAGCATGACAGCGAGCGTGCAAGTGTTAGCACGCAAGCAACACCGTGTCAGCATGTGTTCACGTCAATGTGTGCATGTCAATGTGCGTACATCAATGTGTGCGCGCGTCAGCAGGTCTGCGCACATCAGTGTGTGAGCGCATGAGGATGCGCACAAGTGAGCGTGTGCGCATCAGCATGCGCACGTCAGCATTAGCGTGAGTGTGTGTGTGTGTGACAGCACCTATGCATCAGCGCACGAGCATCAGTGTTTGTCAGCTTGTGTATGCCAACACGCCAGTGTATGAGCATTTGTGAATGTTTGTTTTGTTAGTGTGCGCACGTGCATGTGAGTGAGTGTTTGTGTGCCTGCCTGTACATGTCTGTAAGTGATGTGTGCATGTGCATGCGAGTGTGTGTGCGTGTCTGCACCAGTGCGCACATATGTTTGTATGCGCACAGATCTGTGATTGTGCTTGTGTGCGCACACGTCCACGTGCGTGCGCATCTCTGTGCATGTGTATGCATCTGTGTGCGTGTGTACGAGAGCGTGTGCGTGTGCATATGAGTGTGTTCACGTGTGTGTGGGCATGTGTACATGTGCATGCACGATTATACATACGTATGACTGTATATGTGTGTGTTTCTGTGTCTGTATAAAAGTGTGCACGTATGAGAATGTCTGTGTGTATGCCTAAGTGTGCCTGTGCATGAAAGTGTGTGTGTGTGCGCGCGCATATGGTGGAAAATAAGCGATTGCTGATGACACCAAGGAAAATGGCTGAGACCAACAATGTGAGAAAACAAACAGCAGCAACTGACTCATTAACTGGACGAAACAGGGAATTCTTTCCTTTAACTGCCTGCCGTTAGCTGAGCTCTGTCAAAGCTCAGCTAACTTCAATCAGCCACTCCCCTCAAGCGCCCCCCCATCACCAGGTCTTGCCACTGAAGAACAGAAACATTTTCTGCTTTGAGATTAAATCGGCACCGTGTGCAGAATTCAGAGCATTACGGCCCCATTGCTTTTCTGAGGGGAGGCTGATGTCGGATTTGATAAACGGCAAGCTCCGATTCACAACAACACCCCCCCACACCAAATAACATATTAATCACTATGTGTGACCTCTTAAACCTCAGGTTATCAAACGGGGGAGTGCAGAACCATCAGGCAATCTTTGTGTGAACACATTATCTATACGATCATTCAGCTATTTATCCAATATTCTTTCTAAAATCACAGCTGGGCCCTGCAGAGGTTCTGTTGATTTTTGGAAACACTTGGTCAGCAGTGGGACATTCTGGGTCGCTGGCCTTGCACTTACACGCATTAAAAGGGAAAATGAGCAACAAAAAACAGACTAGGGAATCGGGGGAGGCTGAGACAGAAACAAGGACAGGGGGCGGCCGCGGCGGAGACGCGCGCGCCGGGGGGCGGCCGCGGCGGAGACGCGCGCGCCGGGGGGCGGCCGCGGCGGAGACGCGCGCGCCGGGGGGCGGCCGCGGCGGAGACGCGCGCGCCGGGGGGCGGCCGCGGCGGGGGCGCGCGCGCCGGGGGGCGGCCGCGGCGGAGACGCGCGCGCCGGGGGGCGGCCGCGGCGGAGACGCGCGCGCCGGGGGGCGGCCGCGGCGGAGACGCGCGCGCCGGGGGGCGGCCGCGGCGGAGACGCGCGCGCCGGGGGGCGGCCGCGGCGGAGACGCGCGCGCGGGGGGGCGGCCGCGGCGGAGACGCGCGCGCCGGGGGGCGGCCGCGGCGGAGACGCGCGCGCCGGGGGGCGGCCGCGGCGGAGACGCGCGCGCCGGGGGGCGGCCGCGGCGGAGACGCGCGCGCCGGGGGGCGGCCGCGGCGGAGGACGCGCGCGCCGGGGGGCGGCCGCGGCGGAGACGCGGGCCGCGCCGGGGGCCGGCCGCGGCGGAGACGCGCGCGCCGGGGGGCGGCCGCGGCGGAGACGCGCGCGCCGGGGGGCCGGCCGCGGCGGAGACGCGCGCGCCGGGGGGGCGGCCGCGGCGGAGACCGCGCGCCGGGGGGCGGCCGCGCGGAGACGCGCGCGCCGGGGGGCGGCCGCGGCGGAGACGCGCGCGCCGGGGGGCGGCCGCGCGGAGACGCGCGCGCCGGGGGGCCGGCCGCGGCGGAGACGCGCGCGCCGGGGGGACGGCTGCGGCGGAGACACGCACCGGGGTGGGGGGGGGGGGGGTGGGGGGGGCGCGACAGAGACACGCACAGGGAGGGGGTGACGGCTGCGACGGAGACATGCACCAGGGGGGCGCGGCTGCGACAGAGACACGCACAGGGGGTGGCTGCGACAGAGACACGCACAGGGATGACTGTGTAGAGACACAAAGAGGGGGAGGGCGGCTGAACAGCTGAATGGCTAGGACCGACTGTGAGAGGGACAATGTGCCCAGAAAGTTTGGGCAACAGGTGAAAGAGTTAAATGATTACACAGTCAATACTGGAGGATCCCTCCATTAATAAATACCGTCAACAGCAATTCATTCGGTGGCAATGACAGCCTTGCTCACAATGCCAAAGAATAAGAAAACAAATTTAGGTCATTAGCACATATATGACATGCATCTGCACACATAGGCAGAAGTGTGGACATGCGCACACACATAGGATCCTCCACAGCGCCAGGGACTCGGATGTGATTCCCGCCTTGTGTCATTCTCTATGTTGAGTCTACACATTCTCCCTGTATCTGTGTGGATTTTCTCTGGGTGCTCTGGTTTCCTCCCACAGTCCAAAAGACGTGCTGGTTAGATGTGTTGGCCATGCTAAATTCTCCGTCAGTGCACTTGAACAGGTGCTGGAATGTGGCGACTCGGGGATTTTCACAGTAACTTCATTGTAGTGTCAATGTAAGCCTCCTGTGACACTAATAAACTAATAACTAACCTAAAAAATGCACAAAGGCAGGCATGCAAATATATAAAAACAGACAGGCAGATGTGCACACACACATGCACACAGAGAGGTATGCACACACATCAGCACACAGGTGGATGCATGTGTAAATAGGCAGCCGTGCACACACACATATGCAAGCACACATGTACATGCACAGAAATAGAAAGACACATGCCATGAAAGACACAAACACTGATACAGAAACACACACACACTGCCATGCATGTGCTCACACACACAAAGATGCGTATACACACACACACTTTAAAAAGGCACTCAGTACCCAGCTCACTTTTAGCCTCACTAATATTTTGCCCATCCCTGATCCCAAACTTTGTTTAGCTGCAGCTCTGCATGCTCAGTGTAATTCTTTACCCCGCTCATCACAGACTTTAGACCACAAGGGTCAATGGCTTTGTCACCACAAGATGGTGGGTGACTGGTACCATCCAGCACAATTATGACTCCATCAGACATCTACACATTGATACACTCGTGTACAATTGGAGTGACTGGAATTGGATGCAAGAGCTTGTTTCTCCTGCATATCTTAGGGAGATGGACTGAAATGACCCACGGTCACTGCAGCTAAAATCAGTATCTTGCTACAAGACTGGAATTGAAGGTGGTCTGTACACTTCAGCAGCTTGCTGTCAGGGATTGGCCAAGGTAGCTAGAAAGGAGTTTTCTGGCTAGTTGGCTGACCTCAGTTGCAGAAATTGAGGGAAAGAGCCGGGCTGGCCTCAGTGGCCCTGAGACGAGGCCATGGGATCTACTCGGTAGTCCGTATCCCTGGAATTTGAACAAGAATAGCATGGAGTTTGATATATAGACAGCCAGTTGACACACAGTGTCCCAGCTAACTTGTGAGTAGGAAATTGGACAGGGGTATTGGAGGGCTGACAGCACCATGTGCCTGGCCAAGTCAACAAAAAGAAACAGGTTCAACGTACACAGAGCTAGCAGTCAGCAGGAACTCTGACAACGCACAGAAGTGCCCCAGGGATCTATTCTAGGACCCTTGCTGTTTGTCATTTTCATAAATGACCTGGATGAGGAAGTGGAGGGATTGGTTAGTAAGTTCGCCGATGATACGAAGGTTGGTGGTCTTGTGGATAGTTTGGAGGGATGTCTGAAGTTGCAGCGAGACATAGATAGGATGCAAGACTGGGCAGAGAAGTGGCAGATGGACTTCAACGCAGGTAAATGTGTGGTGGTCCACTTTGGCAGGACCAATGAGATGAAGGAGTATAATATCAAGGGTAGGAGTCTTGGCAGTGTTGAGGAGCAGAAGGATCTTGGGGTCTGGGTCCATAGGACTCTTAAATCTGCCCCACAAGTGGAGGATGTGGTCAAGAAGGCATATGGTGTACTGCCCTTCATTAATAGAGGAACTGAGTTTAGGAGTCGGGAAGTAATGCTGCAATTTTATAAGACTCTTGTCAGACCCCACTTGGAGTATTGTGTGCAGTTCTGGTCGCCTCAATATAGGAAGGATGTGGAAGCTATGAGAGGGTGCAGAGGAGATTTACAAGGATGTTGCCTGGATTGGGGGGCATGCCTTATGAAGATAGGTTGAGAGAGCTAGGTCTCTTCTCCCTGGAGAGACAAAGTTGAGAGGCGACCTGATAGAGGTTTATAAGATGTTGACAGGAATAGATAGGGTGGATTTTCGGAGGCTATTTCCCAGGGCTGAAATGGTCGCTACGAGAGGACACAGGTTTAAGGCGCTGGGGGGTAAGTACAGAGGAGATGTTAGAGGTAAGTTTTTCATTCAGTCAGTGAATGGAATCGGTTGCCGTCAGTGGTGGTAGAGGCGAACTCGCTGGGGTCTTTTAAGAGACTTCTGGATAAGTACATGGGATTTAATGGGATTGAGAGTTACAGACAGTTCTATGGCCTGGTAAGTATAGATATGATCAGCACAACTTGAGGGCCGAAGGGCCTATTTGTGCTGTAGTGTTCTATGTTCTAAGTGCGTTAATTAAGCACGGCCTGAAACACAGCCGAAAAAGAAGCTGGATGCGGACTGCAGACTTCACAATCACTGGTGTCATCACCATGGTCAAGACATCAAACAGGAGATAACACGATTTCCTGCAAGGGAACATCACCACTCTCCCATTGTGTGACTTGCGACAGTTGACATACAGAGGTTACCTGTGTGGCCCTGCTGGCTCAGTGGTCCTAGTTTGGGATTAAGGCCCACATCAGTTGTGCACAATGTGAGGAGGTACCCCCACTCATGGGTGGCATTTTCATCGGAAACACTGCTCATTAGCTAAGGTAGATTTTGAACATCTTGTGGCGCAATCTGATGGACAGCACTGGCTAATATTCCCTCACTCCCCCTTTTCCCAAACATCTCACTGCTAGACAATAAAGGAACTGGTCGCTCATTTCACTGCTGTTTGTGGGAACTTTACTGAATGTAAAATGGCTGCTCAGTAAGCCTGCACATCAAGTCAAGTGCACTTAGTCTGTGTGCGTGCACTTGTGTCGCACTTTGAAATCTGTGCAAAGGGCAAAACAGGTGCCACATAAATGCAGAAACGCCACACCCTCCCCCCCCACCAAGCCTGCTGTCTAATTGTTTTCAATTCCAGGACAGCCTGCCGTGTGCATATTGCTACTGCACAGCTACTTATGACTTGCAACTCTGAAAAGTCTCACATTTGGTGCAGAGGTTTTTAAAACAGGCCAGACAGATACTGGACAGGCGAGGGTGACTTTTACACCTTGTTGTGCAGCAAGTAAGCATTCCAAAAAGGACATCAGGAGCTGCTATCAGTTAGAAAGTGAAACAGAAACTGCTGGCAACACACAGTTCAGTTAGCTACTCAAACAGAGGTGGAAAGAAAAGCGTAATATCGTAACCAAGGCACTGAACACAGCGAGGGGTGGGGGCACTACACATAGATGATTCGCTGACCTTTCCCTCTCAAATATCAACATGCCTGCCTGAACTTATTTGATTTCATTATTGTCATATGTATTGGCATACAGTGAAAAGTACTGTTTCTTGCGCACTATACAGACAAAGCATACCATTCATACAGAAGGAAAGGAGAAAGTGCAGAATGTAGTGTTAACAGTCATAGCTAGGCTGTAGAGAAAGATCAACTTAACATGTGGTAGTACCATTCAAAAGGCACTGGAGGAGGTTATAGAGATAGGGAGTGTTATAGAGGCTGGAGGAGGTTACAGAGACAGGGGTTGTTGTCAGGGGCTGGAGGCAGTTACAGAGATAGGGAGAGTTACAGGACCTAGAGGTGGTTACAGAGATAGGGAGGGTTGCAGGGAAGGGAGGTGGTTACAGAGATAGGGAAGGTTGTAGGAACTAGAGGAGGTCACAGAAATAGGGAGGATTGTACGGGGTGGAGGAGGTTACAGAGATTTGATTCGATTTATTATTGTCACATGGATACAGTGAAAGGTATTGTTTCTTGCAGGACATATAGATAGAGCACATAGGGGAGAAGAAGTGGGTGCAGAATATGATGACCAGTTCCCCTAGTGCTTCACTGGAATCTATCCGAATGGCTCTCACTCACTCACCTCCACAGTGTTGGGAAAAATGCATTGTGTTTGG
The DNA here is from genome assembly GCA_024679065.1 of Sphyrna mokarran. Taxonomy (NCBI): domain Eukaryota; kingdom Metazoa; phylum Chordata; class Chondrichthyes; order Carcharhiniformes; family Carcharhinidae; genus Sphyrna; species Sphyrna mokarran. The sequence goes on along the minus strand of JAGIQG010000013.1, from coordinate 80,781,736 downwards.
ATGTGGGTGAGTAGGAGGTGGTTAATTTTGCAGTGATTTACAGACATTAACATCCGTCAAATTTATTTCCAACTTAAGTCAAAATTGAAAAGAAAATTGAGATGGCTGGATTAATTGGAAGAAATTTATTTTGTTTTGCTGAAAAGAATTTTATATTCTCAGCGGAACCACCTCCAGATGTTTTTCAGAGAAGCTGGGATAGGGCGACAAGTTTACTTCCTTTTGATTTTGGGTCACAACGCACCATTGATCTGATGAGCCGGTACTGCCTCTCCCTCCGCGTCCTTTCAGTCTGTGCCTACTCTGCAACTCTTTTGTATACAACAATGAAACTGAATGAAACCAACTGAGGGACACAGTAAAAGGGACAGCCCCTTAAAGGGATACGGCTTTCAGCCAAAATAAAATCTGCAAATGAAACTTAAACCATCAAACAAAAATGTGATTCAAGGGTCAATAAGGCACTCCAGTCCCAATGGGCATAGAAAGCATCTTTTTGGCCAACTAAATAAATTAAATTTAATAAGGCGAGGGGCGAAATAAGAAGGGCAGCCCCTTAAAAAGACAGAGAACTGCCCAGAGCAAAATAAACCAAGTATAAAGGAAATTTAAAACATCAAATCAAAATGTGATTGAAAGGACCCAAGCTCCTGTAGGACCCAAAAGGCAAGGAAGACCTCGACTTGGCACCTCCCCACAGCAGCCCGCCTCGCCGATTACGCTAATTCATTCATAATTCTGACAGTGCAGGAAGACCATTCGAGCCATTGTGTCTGCATCGACTCTGACAGAGTACCATGCCCAGGCTCTTTCCTCCTCCTGATCCCCATAATTCCACACATTTAGCATGGCTAATCCATCTAACCCACACATCTTTGGACACTAAGGGGTAATTTAGCATGGCTAATCTACCTAATCTGCACATCTTTGGACACTGAGGGGCAATTTAGCATGGTCAATCCACTTAACCTGCACATCTTTGGACTATGGGAGGAAACCCACACAGAAACTGCAGACTTCACACAGGCAGTCACTTGAGGCTGCAATTGAGTTGGGGTCCCTGGCACAGTAAGGCAGCTGTGCTTATCACTGTGAATGACGCACTATAGTTTCTCTTTCCAACACTGATGACTGGAATGTAACAGAAGTTCAGAGATTTGATCTGCATGCTTTGGCACTGATGGACCCAGAACGAGGAGCATCCAGTTCGGCATGAGAGAGAGAGAGAGAGAGAGAGAGAGAGAGAGAAACGATCTCAAGATCTTTCAATGGGGAGAAACCAGCCACAGCTCCCCCTCATGACATTGTGAGATAAGGGAGGAGAAGCACCCTCCAGTCTGCTCCACTATAAAAATCATGGCTGGTGCTCCACTCAACTCAATTTTCCCATTGGATCCCATATCCCTCTGTTTCCTCAACCACGCTTCAATGTGAAATTGTGACTATACATAATAACGAAGCATCTATCCTCCCCTGGGATAGAGAACTGAAAAAACTCACTGACCTCTGAGTAAAGAGTTTGCACCTCACCTCAGTCTCAAGTTGACAATTTGGCCCTAATGTAGATATTGATCCTTGATCCTAGCCTGTCACCATCCAATCTGTCACCTTTTCAATGAGATCGCCTCTCATTCTTCTAAACTCCCTGAAACTAATGCTACAAGATGATTAAAATTGCTCCTAGCCTTGACTGAGATTTTGGTTCATGGGTGGGAGGAGAAAGTAGTAGGAGTGGGGATCACACCTAAATAGATCTGCATCCAACATCGCTCAATGCATATAGTAGTTAACACTGCTGTCTCACAGTGTCAGGAGCCTGGGTTCAATTCTTAGCTTGGGTCGCTGTCTGTGCGGAATCTGCGTGGGTTTCCTCCGGGTGCTCTGGTTTCCACCCATAGTCTGATAGACATGCAGGTTAAGTACACTGGCCATACTAAATTCTCCCTCGGTGAACTAGACAGGCACCGGGATGTGGCTTATAAGGGATTTTCACAGTCACTTCATTGCAGTGTTAATGTAAGCCTACTTGTGACACTAATAAATACACTTTAAAACATTAAACTTTCAAACAGGATTGAACCGGGGGGAGGCTAACAAGCCCCATTCAGAGTGACGAGAGTTTGATTTGATTTATTATCATATCTATTGGGATATAGTGAAAAGTATTGTTTCTTGCGCGCTATACAGATAAAACATACGGTTCACAGAATATACATGGGAGGAGAGGAGAGAGTGCAAAATATAGTATTACAGTCTTACTTGGGGTGTAGAGAAAGATCAACTTAACATATGGTAAGTTCATTCAAAAGTGTGATGGCAGCAGGAAAGAAGCTGTTCTTAAGTCAAAAAATTACTGCAATGTGCAATTTTTTAAAAAATAAGCTGTTAAAAAGTTTTCATTGCAATCCAATGAAAACATGTAGTTTGAAAAGAATTACGAAAAGCTAACGACTAGAATGGTCTTGCAGCTAATCCCACCCCACCCAAAAACAACAACAGGCTTCAATTTGTGATTCCAAGTGAGGCATTGAGATGCATTCATGACACCGGTTTCTCTTACTTTCGGTCCTTCCTTCAACAAGCGGGTGGTGCAGTGGCCAGTGCTTAGCACTGTTGCCTCATAGCCCCAGGGACCCTGGTTCAATTCCTGGCTTGGGTCACTATTAGGCACATTGACCATGCTAAGTCTGCACGTTCTCCCAGTGTCTGCATGGGTTTCCTCCCGGTGCTCCAGTTTCCTCCCACAGTCTGAAAGACATGCTGGTTAGGTGCATCAGCTGTGCTAAATTCTCTCTCAGTGTACTGGTCAGACGCTGGAGTGTGATGACTAGGGCATTTTCAGAGTAGTTCCCCCCCACCGACTACTACTAATTCACGGCCCTGTCAACATTTACAGCAATGTTACTTCGGATATATTTCCTTTGTAAAGCATCAAAAGTCTTCTTGAAGGCACCAAACACTGGAGAGAAACACCTCGGGCAATTTCCCATAACAACAAAGATAGTAAACAAAGCGGCTACAGATGTAGTCACTGAAAGCTGAAATATTTTCACATTATAAATAATTTGCTCGGGGCTCCCACGATGGATCAGTGTGTGAGTCACGCAGAGTGGGAAATTCCAGGTTCATAATACCTCATTGCAGGCAGCACAGTGGTGAAAGTTCGTGATGTTCCTCATGCCGTTTTTCGGATGTGTGATTGTGACAGGCATGGAGGGGTGGGGGGAGTAGAATCAGTTACTTAGTTGAGGGCAGGAGGATGCTGGGCACCCTCACAACTGCTCCTGCGAGAAAAAGTAGAAATGGTCAACAGCATAAAGTTTCTAGATGTCCAAATCACCAACAACTTGTCCTGGTCCCTACACACCAAGGCTGTAGTTAATGCCTCTACTTTCTCAGGAGGCTAAGAAAATTCGGCACGTCCTCTACGATTCTCATCAACTTTTGCAGATGCAGCATAGAAAGCATCCTTTCTGGATGTATTATGACAGCTCACTATGGCTCCCGCACTGACCAAGATGGTGAGAAGCTAGAAAGAATTGTGACTGTCACCCAGCCCATCACACAAAACTAGCCTCCCACCCATTGAGTCTGTCTATACTTCCCGCTGCCATAGAAAAGCTGTCAGCATAATCAAGGACCCTATGCAACGCAGACATTCTCTTCCACTGGGAAAAAGATATATAAGTCTGACATCACATAGCAAATGATTCAAGAACTGCTCATTCCCTGCTGCCGTCAGATTTTTGAATGGACTTATATTAAGCAAATCTTTCTCTACATCCTAGCATGACCACAATACTATATTCTGCATTCTGTCCTTTCCTTCTTCCCTATGTATTCTACAAATACTATGCTTTGTCTGTATAGTGCACAAGAAACAATACTTTTCACTATATCCCAATACACGCAATAATAATAAATCAAATCAAATATGTTGCGTGATGAGGAAAGCATGGTGGACGACGATCATTTGAATTCCTAATCTCCACCCTTCCCTCACACATTCACTCCCCACCACCCCCCACTCCCCCGGAGAAATGCTGCCTTGCCTCACGGTATCAGTAACATTTATACTGGGTATTTAAAACAGAAAAAACCCAAAGAGGGGAAAATCTGACTTAAAAAAACCAACACTCAGAGGAGATACCAGGAGGGGGCGGGAAGTGTTTTAAAATCTTTGGTTAAAGTAGAGGGTTTTAAGGCGGAGGTAGAGGGGCTGAAGAGATTTTGGTAGGGAATTCCAAGACTGGATTTAGGCGTACGCTTATGTTTTATTTTATCCTATACAAGTACAAAAGAACTATTCTTCATATCAGGTTCGATGACATACAGCACTGAAGCTAATCCCTCAAACACGCCTACACATGCGTATCTTTGGAAGTGGGTGGGGGCAAGGGTCACCAGAGCGTACCCTGGAGTGGAAATGATAGTAAATGTTGCCCCACCCATAGCCTTGAGGCAGCAACTGTAAGCACCTTATCCCTGCCCTGCCAGCTAATTAAACGCAAACAAGGAAGCTGAATCTGGGGTTACTTTTCTAATATAAGGGATCAGCATCACACTGATCCCTTATCTGCTGGAGATCATGATTCAAATGCTTGCTTTGCATCAGGCAACATTATGTACTGACCAGATGTATAATTTCCCAGTGTTCAGCCATGCATTATTTTTCTGTAGAATTGTTGCAAACCACCTTGAAAACAACGTCACAATTCCCCGCTATCAAAGCATCTAATCTCGGAAACCCACAAGGTCCAAATTAGCAAAACCTCGCGCTCTAGTTCTGCAGATTCTGGCAACTTTTAGAATGATTACTGAAGGAGGACGCTGTGAATTAAAAATGCAGAAAAAACATGGGGGGAATGCTCAGCGGGTCAGGCAGCATCCATGGAGAGGGGGAGAAAACCACGAGTCAACATTTTGAGCCGTCAGAGTTCAAAATAACTCGCAAGGTACAGACTATGTTGAGGGGGGAGAGGATTTAAAAATCTCTCCAACCCTTTTTTGGAATCTCCTCACTCGGTGAGAAGGTTGAAGTTGAGCTGGTTTATTAATATCACGCTGGGAATGTCACAGGCCTACACCTGCTTGGTATTAATTTAGGAAGACCTCAGTCATGCCAGGCCCTACCACTGGCACCTGGGTGACATGGGGAAAAATTAAACTTGGTTTTCGGCAAACGTCTGCCCCGAATCCTTGAGCAAAGACTGAGGTGGGTTTGGGAGCACGTGGCTCCAAACGACAAAGGAGGCAGAAGAGAGAATTGTTTTACTCAATAAAGGACAAGAGAGTCCACATTGGGGATGTAAACGCACCACTCACTACTGTACTGCAACAATCAAACACAACGGTTGGTGATCTTTGCATTTCCTTTAATGCCAACCAAATAAAGTAAATTAAACAAGGGACAAAGCAAGAAGGGCAGCCCCCAAAAACAGAATCAGCCAAAACAAAAAACAAAGCAGAAAGGAAATTTATAAGATTAAATCAAAATGTGAATAAGGGTCAATAATACATCCCAGTCCCTGTGGTGCCTAATTGGCACCTCGATGGTGCTGTTAGACACCGCAAGCTCCCTCTCCAGGCACATTTAGCCATGAATGTAGCCATGGTAGAGGGGCAGAGAATCGGGTCACATGATCCTCCCGTTTGCCCACTGCCAGGATCTGTTTATTGCACAAGGTTATGATAGCGCAGCAGTTGCATGGCTTAACCAGTAACCCAGAGGATTCAACTAACAATCTGGTAAATGCAAACTCAATTTCAAAACATTCAGCAAATCACAGAAAACTGGAATCAGTAAAGGGCTGCAAATTTGTCAGTCCATTAACTGCTAGTGATGCCTCTCTGGGAAGGGGGCTGATCTGCCCCTCACATAGTCTGACCTATTTGAGAGTCCAGACCCACGCATTTGGGAGTGGTGCTGGTGGGGGAAACGACACTTTGACTCCTTTCCAAGAAATGGCCACGCAAACTGCCCAGGCTTCAACTGCCACATCACCTGGGTGATACACACTAAGCTGGTAAGCCAGAATTTCATCCGAGGAACGGGTTTGGTTTTTAAATCTCGGAAGAGGCTGGCATTAAAAATCAACCCAAATGGCGCATGGGCTGAGATCATGGGGGCACCGGCCACCACCAGGGACGCCCTAATGTGCATCCTGGGAAGGAAGCAGAGACAGCCACAGCTAAAGGAGCAGTCAATGTTTCAGAGATGAGGCCTATGGAGCACTGCATGCATTTCCGACAATGACATCCTTCCCTGTGGCAATGAGCACAGCAAACACAATGGTCTGGGCCCTGTGCGCTGTACACAAAGGAGGTACAGGACAATCAAATGATGGGTGTGACCAAACAGGAATTCCCAATCCAAGATAAACTGTCAGATTCAAATGCAGTCACCCTGTCACAACACAGAGCAGCATTTCACAAAGAGCTAGCCTACTTTATTAGACAACAGGGCACGACCTGAGCAATGTGAGGACAGAGGGAACATTGCTGCCAATTCCAAGTGCTTCGTGCAGGCAGAGCCGCCCAGTAACTCGTAGGGAAGATACAGGTGATAGGAGACAGCGCAATGGCCCAGCATGCCAGAGGCTCACTGGGCCACATTATGAACCATCAGGATGTGGGTGCAACCAGAAACATGGTCAGCCATGTTTCTGATCTCAACAGTATCTCTGTGGGGTGGCCATAAGTAGAATCCTCCCCAAGAAGTGTGAAAAGCCAAAGTGGCAAAAACAAAATCGCAAGGATCGGAGAGTGAGCAAGAATACACAAATCACTTTTTCAGCCAGCTAACAGGGCCGCCATCATATTTTTATCTTTGATATCTGATGGCTTTCACAGTGCTGTCAACCCTCGGCTTCTCCCCACCCATCAGCCAACTTTTTGCCCTGCCTGCGACATATCATTTTTGCTCAGGATTCACTCCGTCGCTAATCATAGCAACACTCCACACCCTACACACACACACAGACAGACTCACACACACAACTGCACGTTACAGGATTCATCTGTGAAAATATCAATGTTTATGAACCAAAATAAAATGAGCATGCTTGATTAGCACCAAGCTGCACCGGGAGGGGAGCGGATACAGACTCTGCACACATTCAATGACACACTCAACTCTACTGACTGCAGACCCAACTTGATTATTTAATTCTCTTCCCACTTTCCTCATCTTCTGAAGGCGCTGCAGCTTCTTTACACTTTGCCAAGTTCTAAGGCCCCAATTCAAGGAGTGATCGCCTTGTTTGAGTCCTGAAGTTTAGGTTTTATGGGCCACTGGAAAGGATCCAAGTTGAGATGTGGTCTGGTCCTCAACTGACACCCATCTACTGACCAGAAAGAGGGTGACCGCAGATGGATATTCCTTCTTCAGTTTGGTTATCCTGCGAACCACCACCGATCTACCCGAGCCCTCCAGTTGACGTTTCCAGCTATTAGGACATTATCTTTGTCATCTCAGGGGTTGAGGGGTATAAGAACTCAGCGGCTCCTGCTGTGCAACACAGGTTGGATTGAGAAGTTTACTGTGACTGAGGAGTCCGCAATCACACTCACTATCAAAGCTCATATTTTGAAGGGCTTAGCAAGTGGGGTGGGAAGGAGAGGTGGGGCGGGGGTAGGGCAGAGTATGAGGTGGGACAAAGAGAGAGAGAGACCAGAGACCAGAGGGAGAACAAAGAGCAAAGCAACAGCCCACCAACTTCAAGACAGATTGGGAGAAAAGGTTGGTAAGTTCAGGCAATTCAGAAAGTGGGGAAAATTAAAATATCTTAATGGTCAGATATACATACAGAATTGTACAGGGAAAATTAAAACGAGAAAAAACATATTCCCCAACCATCCAGAATCTGAATGGTATTCCAACAGCTCCTCTCCGAATCAACTAAACTGATAATTCCACAATCCTAGTATTTTATTTTAAACGGGCAAGGTCGATTCCTTGCCACTCATGAAACTCGACTCCATCCAGGGCAAAGCATTCCACAAACATTCACTCCCTCCACCATTGACAGCAGTGTGTACCAGCTACAACACGCACTGCAGCAACTTGCTCTTTCAACAGTGCCACTCAAACCCGCCACCTCCACCCCTAGAAGGACAAAGACAACAGACACCAACAGGAATACCCACTGCCTGCATGTCCTGTTTCCCCCACCTCTCCCAACCCACATGCATATCTTCCCAACTTGGAAATATATTGGCCATTCCTTCACTGTGGCTGGGTACTGATCTTGGGAGTTTAGCTGTTTGGATGGGGTGGGCTGCGCAAGACAGGCAAGTTTGCACAAACATAGGACAGGGCATATTTGTCCTTTTGCTGTGCCTATACACACACAGACTGAGATGCTGCCTCACCCAGAACCTTTGACAGAGGCCAGGGATGTGCAGGGGACACTGAATTGACTCATCCTTCGGATTTTCCCTCCTCCTTCACAATCCCCTTCTCCTACCTGATGAATGGAAACGAGGAATCTATCTTTAAGAGTGTAGATATGCAGACGTAAACAGTGTCCAGACATATATCACAGAACCAAAATCACAGAACCTAAATGCGCGTATGGATGGCGGATAAGAATAAGAATGGGCTTAGATGTGAGTAGAACTGTGACAGGGGGGTTAGCACTGTTGTCTCATAGTGCCAAGGACCCAGGTTCAATTCCAGCCTGGAACGACTGTCTGTGTGGAGTCTGTACATTCTCCCCGTGTCTGCATGGGTTTCCTCCAGGTGTTCCGTTCCCACCCACAGTCCAAAGATATACGGGTTAGGTACATTGGCCATGCTAAATTGTCCCTTAGTGTCCAAAGATGCACAAGTTAAATGCATAGGCTGCGTTAAATTGTCCGTTAGTGTCAGGGGATTAGCAGCGCAACCACATGGGGATAGGCTCTGGTGAGATTGTTGTTGGCACAGGGTTGATGGCTCAAATGGCCTCCTTTTGCACTGTCGGGATTCTATATAACGGAAAGGGCTGACTGTGTGGTTTCATTGTGAAAGTGGAGGTGTAAGAGCTTCACTGCCAGTCTTTAACTAAGAGGGACAGGACAGGCATTGCCTCAGCAGCAGTAGAAATATTCCATTGCTGACACGGTGCCTGCGAAGGTCGCATTTCTCAAACTCTCCTTCATTAGACAACAAGTCAACCAATTTTTTGATGTAAAGGGTGTGGAGGAAATGTGGCTCTTAAACCGTTCTATTACAATTAGTTTTCTACAATTTGTCACCCCTGCTATCATAAAGACAGACGTTCGCCATCTGTGTAACTTTCTCCAATCTGACTCGAACTCCCATTTGCCCTCTTCTTAGCCATACTCTGCCTCCCCTCCAATCCCCACCTTCAGATCCAAATATTCCTGGCCAGCCTTCCAGATTCTGGCCTCCTGAAATTTGGGAATCACCCAACATTTTGGTGCCCATATCCAAATTCTGCGTCCCTTCGACTACGTTGGATGAACCGCACTGGATTCCAGTCCAGCAAATGATCATCCTCCTTTTCAAACCCTCCCACGTCCCCACCCTCCCAAGTCTCCGTGTTATCTCCTTCAACGTGACCCTCTGTGATCTCGGCACTCCTTCGATTCTGGCCTCTCAGCAGCCCCAGCTCCCTCCCAATCACTCCACCACTGATGGCCATGCCTTCAGCTGCCTGGGGGACTCCCCCCCCCCACCCCACAAGATCTGCAAGTGGTTGCAAACCTTCTACACATCCTGGCACATCTCTATATTACATCAAACAATTGAGCACACCTCCTATTTTCTCTATATTCTTCCCTTACAGGGAACTCCCTACCTCATGCCTGTTTCTTCTTAACTTTTGTCTCTCTTGCTTTTCCCTAGGTTTTTGCGCAGGATTTTCTCTTTGTGCGTAATCCCAGGGGACCTCAATCTTCAACTTCAAGTCCTGTTGGTCACATACAGGGGCCCAACCAACATAAAAAAATCTAAACCGTGTACATGAGGCTCTTTCCCAGCTGATGTATACATGGGAGGCCAAGATTCATCGGGTCTAGGAGATGCTGACCACAGAGCTGATGGTTAGCTTTGGTTTAATTATGTGAATTTTGAATAAATTTGAATTTTTTTTGAGGTCCCCTTCATGGCATACCTTGGAAACCACTGATCTGGAATTCCCACCCTGTACCTCTCCACTTCTCTATCCTTTAAAATGCTCCTTAAAACCGACCTCTGACTGTTCCTGATGTCCCTTTCTGAAACTTGGTGTCAGATTGTGGTTTGTACCACACCCATGAGAAGTCCCTCAAAACATTTCACGCGAGGCATGATACTGATGGACAGTAGTACAGCAGTTAGTGCTGCAGACTCACAATTCCAGACTTGGGTCACTATGTGGATTTTGCACGTTCTCTCCGTGCCTGTGGAGGTTTCCTCCGGATGCTCCGGTTTCTTCCCATACACTGAAGATATGCAGGTTATGGGGATTGGCCATGCTAAATTGCAAATGTGTAGATTAAGTGGATTGGTCATGGTAAACTGCCCCTTAGTGCCCAAAGATGCGTTGGTTAGGGGGATTAATATTGCTACATTGCCCCTTAGTGCCAAAAAAATCATAGGTTAGGGGGATTAGTCATGGTAACTTCCCTTAGTGTCCAAAAATATCTAGATTGGGGGATTAGCCGGGCAAATATGTGGGGTTATGGGGATAGGGGCTGTGTTAGATGCTCTGTCAGAAAGTCAGTGCAGACTTGATGAGCCAAATGACCTCCTTCTGCACTGTAGGAATGCTTTGATACTGTGATATATACAACTAGTTGCTACTAGATTACTTAATCATGTTTCTGAACAACAACCAGCCAGCTGGAAGCTGGACCATATGAATTTACGTCATTATCTGAGCTGTGCATGATGCTCAACACACATGCCAGTCACCGCTTGTCTGGCATGCAACAGCGCATGGGAAAGCCCCATTGTGCAATCACAATCTTGTAGGGAGGGTAGAAGGGCAGTGTCCCGGCCACATCTAGCGATATTAGTCAGCTCTTCGAGAAGTAACATTTCAGGACAATGGCTTCTCAGCAAGCAGCTTTCATTTTCACTCGACCAGCAACTTCTATTAAAATCGGGACGCGGAATTTTCTCCAGCATAGAAAGGAAAGCAGGGACAAGAACTTGCTTTCCAAAAATCCTCATTGAGAAGTGAGGCGGGGAAAAACTAACAAAGAAGAAACTTGAGCTGCATGGCTTTGTCAAGTTATAGGGATCGCCTTGAGTTAATATCACGATGCAAGCAGACAAATACAGCAAGAAAATAGCATCAGGATAATGACACCTTCCAGTTAGATATAAAATAGCATTGCATGAATTCATAGATAGAAACAAATTCAAATCGTCACGCTATGAGTAAAACACAGTGGGCAATGGGCACAAGCATTCGCATGGGGCGGCACACACTGCTACGTCATTGTGCTATGGACCCTGTTTGATTCCCAGTTTGGGTCTCTGTATGAAGTCTGCACATTCTCCCCATGCCTACGTGGATTACCTCTGGGTGCTCTGGTTTCCTCCCATTGTCCGAAAGAAGTGCTGGTTAGATGCATTGGCCAGGCTAAATTCTCCCTCAGTGTACCCGAATAGGTGCTGGAGTGTGGCGACTAGGGATTTTCACAGTAATTTCACTGCAGTGTTAATTACAAGAAGTGGCCATTCAGCCCATCACACCAGGGTAAGCTCTTCAAAAGAGCTTCAAAGTTCCTCATCCACAGTCCTGATACATTTTTCCTTTTCAATTACACATCCGATTCTGCCCCCTTTTTGCGGGAAAATTGGCTACCACAGCCCTTTTCAATAATAACAATCACAGCATTTTGTGGTGTGACAGTCTTATTGTGCCCTCCTCTCCCCAATTCTACTAACCCAATGTCTTTTGGTCGCTGACATATGTGCACAACAAGAATGGATATACTTTGCCAGTGTCAAAACAAGACTCGCCAGCCGGATGGGTGACACGTCAGCAATGGCTTATCAGGCTTGGATTGAACCTCAGCGATGGTTAGTGAGCAATCACTTCCCTCTCACTTCCGTGCCATCCAAAAGGGGAGAAAAGAACAAATATTCATCAGTGCATCGCAGGAGTCAATCAGGTTGCACTCTGGACTGACCAGCTGATCAAAATGATACACTGAAGCAGAACCGCACAAATGCCCTTGTGGGCCTGCAAGAGGGAGGTGGATTGGAGCAAAATGACTGATATCTCGGGAATTTCAAGAGACAGAAGAATCAATCACACGTGGAAGAATTATAAAGGAGGAAGTTTACAGAACGACATTTCGTACAACCGCAGCAGAAGGAGGAGGGAGCAACCACTTGCTAAGGAATAAATTGCTCAAAGTTAAATAACATACACTGGAGTTGCAACGGGAACCATGAAGCAACATGTATAAAATTAGTGCACATCAGGCACAAAATGATATATCATAAGTACACTTCACACGTAATATTATGAAATGAGATGTATTAAATAATTATCTTAAAATGAAATATACACACACACAAACACACACACCCCAAAATTGCAAGGGGGAATTATGAAAAGCATTTGTTCAAAATACACACACTCAAGAGTTGCAAGGGGAGTCATGAAAAGATACGTATAAAATTATTGTTGCAAACGTGACAAAGGAGTGGTGGTTAGCTGCATTGGCCGTGCTAAATTCTCCCTCAGTGTACCTGAACAGACACCAGAGTGTGGCGACTAAGGGATTTTCACAGTAATTTCATTGCAGTGTGAATGTTAAGTCAACTTGTGACACTAATAAATAAACTAACAAATATATCATATACCTCCACACTCAGGAATTGCAAGGAAAAATTGCTAAAGGTGTGCATAAAATTATTACTGCACATGCAAAATATATATATGCATACAAACTCAGGAACTGCAAGGGAAACAAGGAAATGATGCTTAAAATTATTATTGCATATGTGCCAATTATATTATATACAAGGAAAATTGTGAAAAGGTATGTTTAAACTTATTGCATCTGTGCAAAATACTTATATATAATATACACACTCAGGAATCGCAAAGGAAAACTGGAGAATGATACGTAAAAAACAATTATTGTTACATATGTGCCATAATATATTATATACGCAGTCAAGAATTGCGGAAAAAATTGAGAGATTATTTGTATAAAATTATTATTGCATATGTGCAGAATATCATTTATATACAGACTGAGGAACTGCAAAAGAAGATTGTGAAAAGGTATGTTTAAATTATTACTGCAACATGCAAAATATCGCATATACACTCTAAGAAATTGCAAAGGAACATTGCGAAAGGATGCAGATAAAACGATTATGTATGTGTAAAACGTGTGTTTTATATATATACTTATACACACTGATGAGTGAGGGAGAGGGGATCTGATTGAGAGCTAGGAGGAAGTTTGATAGGCAGCTGCAGGGGAACAGACGGCACTCAGGATGGTGTTCAGGATGAGGCAACCCGCTGGTGTTCTGGACTGGGGTGGGGTGGAATCGGCCGGCGTTCTGGATGGGGGGAACCGGCCGGCACCGCATACGGGGGGGTGGGGGGGAATCGGCCGGCAGCGCATACGGGGGGGGAATTGGCTGGCACCGCGTACGGGGGGGGGGGGGGAATCGGCCGGCACCGCGTACGGGGGGAATCAGCCGGCGCTCTGGACGGGGTTGGGGCGGGGGGGAATTGGCTGGCGTTGGACGGGGTTGGGGGCGGGGGGGGATCGGCCGGCGTTCGGGACGGGGTGACCAGCCGCATTCCAGACCGGCATTGGGAAATCGGCCACCGGGGGGGGGGTGGAACCACGGACGGGGGGGGGAAATCGGCCACCATTCCGGACGGGGGGGGGAAATCGGGACGGGGGGGGGGGGGGGAAATCGGCCACCATTCCGGACGGGGGGGGGGAAATCGGCCACCATTCGGACGGGGGGGGGGGAAAATCGGGGGGGGGGGGGAAATCGGCCACCACGAATCGGCCACCATCCGGACGGGGGGGGGGAAATCGGGGGGGGGGGGGAATCGCCACCATTCCGGACGGGGGGGGGGAAATCGGCCACCATTCCGGACGGGGGGGGGGGAAATCGGCCACCATTCGGAGGGGGGGGGAAATCGGCCACCATCCGGACGGGGGGGGGAAATCGGCCACCATTCCGGACGGGGGGGGGAAATCGGCCACCATTCCGGACGGGGGGGGAAATCGGCCACCATTCCGGACGGGGGGGGGGAAATCGGCCACCATTCCGGACGGGGGGGGGAAAATCGGCCACCATTCCGGACGGGGGGGGAAATCGGCCACCATTCGGACGGGGGGGGGAAATCGGCCACCATTCCGGACGGGGGGGGGAAAATCGGCCACCATTCGGACGGGGGGGGGGGAAATCGGCCACCATTCCGGACGGGGGGGGGAAATCGGCCACCATTCCGGGGGGGGGGGAAATCGGCCACATTCGGGGGGGGGAAACGGCCACCATCCGGGGGGGGGAAATCGGCCACCATTCCGGACGGGGGGGGGGGAAATCGGCCACCATTCGGACGGGGGGGGGAAATCGGCCAACCATTCCGGACGGGGGGGGGGAAATCGGCCACCATTCCGGACGGGGGGGGGGGGGGGAAATCGGCCACCATTCCGGACGGGGGGGGGGAATCGGCCACCATTCCGGACGGGGGGGGGGAAATCGGCCACCATTCCGGACGGAGGGGGGGAAAATTGGCACCATTCCGGACGGAGGGGAGGGGGGGAGAAATCGGCCACCATTCCGGACGAGGGAGGGAAAAATCGGCCACCATTCCGGACGGGAGTGGGGAAAATCGGCCACCATTCCGGACGGGGCAATCGGCCGGCGCTCCGGACGGGGGATCGGCGAGCGCTCGGGAGAAAGATTGACCAACAGTTGACAGAGGGAGAAGGTGGTTTGAGTTTGGAGGATAAGTTGCCAGCTATAAGAGGGGATTGATTGACAGATCAGGGAGAGAGATGGATTGAGTTGGGGGATTGATTGAAGGTTGAGGCATTGGGGGGGGGGGGTTGCTGTTCGATTGACAACTGGAGAGGTGATTGACAGCTGAGTGGGCGGGGTCAGATTGACAGTTGGAAGGTCGGCGCGGGCTGGGGGAGTGGGCTGCGCGCGCACCGGGCGGGTCAGGGAGGGGGTTGCCATGGCATTGCCGGGGCTGGTTACCATGGCACCGCTGTCCCCCGACCCCTCCCCCAACCCCCGGGGGAGGGGGAAAGCCCCTTGTCCAGCGGCCAGGGCGGCCCCTCGCGCGCTCGCCAACGGTCGCTCTCGGCGGG
Source organism: Sphyrna mokarran (assembly GCA_024679065.1). Lineage (NCBI taxonomy): Eukaryota > Metazoa > Chordata > Chondrichthyes > Carcharhiniformes > Carcharhinidae > Sphyrna > Sphyrna mokarran. The sequence continues at coordinate 80,766,427 of JAGIQG010000013.1, read as the reverse complement.
GGGCGGTGCAGAGGGGGCGCCGCCCTTTTGCAGCGAGGCCTCAGGGCCCCGCGCCTCATTCATCCCGCTCGCCAGGCCGGCCCGCTGCCCCTCTTCAGCCTCACACACACAGTAAATCACAGCCTGTCCATAAGGCCGGGGGAAAGCAGAGTGTTCTTTATTGGTGTTGTCCCGATGGTAATTATTATCCCTCTCTCTCACACACACCCCCACTATCCCGGCCCCCTTACCCTCTCCTCCCCTCCCCCCCGCGGTACTCACAGCCTCTCTCCTCCGCTCGGCGTGGCGGCCATTTTCAAATTATTTCCAGCGCGTCACAGAGCGAGCCGGCAGAGCGGGCCCGGTGGGGGAGGGGAAGAGAGGCAGCTATCGCGAGAACTGGGCAGGGGGCGGGGCTGGGGACACAGGTGGGAATGGAGACAGAGAGGCGGGGCTGGGAAAAGATGGAGGCGGAGTTAGAAGAAGGTGGCACTGGGGACAGAGGGGGCGGGGTTGGGGTTTGAGGGGGCGGGGCTGAGGTTAGAGGGGCGGGGCTAGGGCTCGGGGGAGGTGGGTGGGGGATAGAGGGAAATGGAGCTAAATCATAGATTGAGGCTGGTCATAGAGGGAGATGAAGCTGGGGATAGAAGGGGTGGGGTTGTTCATAGAAGGAGGGGGGCTGGGGGTGGAGGGCGGCTGATCATAGAGGGGGTGGTGCTGGGAATAGAGAGAGGTGGGCCTGGGAATAGAGGGTGGTGGGGCTGGAGATAGAGGGGGCAGGGCTGTGAGTGGAGGGGTGGAGCTGGGGATAGAGGGAGCAGACTGTAGCTAGAGGAGGCGGGACTGGGGATAGAGGGAGGCGGGGTGGGGATAGAGGGAGGCGGGGCTGGGGATAGAGGGAGGCGGGGCTGGGGATAGAGGAGGGGGGGCTGGGGATAGAGGGAGGCGGGGCTGGGGATAGAGGGGGCGGGGCTGGGAATGGAAGGGGCGGGGCTGGGAATGGAAGGGGCGGGGCTGGGAATGGAAGGGGCGGGCTGGGGATAGAGGGAGGCGGGGCTGGGGATAGAGGAGGGAGGCGGGGCTGGGGATAGAGGGAGGCGGGGCTGGGGATAGAGGGAGGCGGGGCTGGGGATAGAGGGAGGCGGGGCTGGGGATAGTGGGGCTGCAGATACAGGGGGCAGGGCAGGGAGAAAGGTAGGGACAGAGGGAGGCAGGGTTAGAGACAGAGCTGGAAACAGGGAGGAAGTGCTGGATACACAGGGAGATGGGGCTGGAGACACCGGGAGGCAGAGCCAAAGACACAAGGAGGTAGGCTGCAGACGCAGGGAGGTGGGGCTAGAGACACACGAAGTCAATGCTGAAGACATGGAGTTGGGACTGGAGACACAGGAGGCAGGACTGGAGTCGCAGGAGTCAGGGCTGGAGACACAGGGAGGTGGGGCTATGGACATGGAGGTGGGCCTGGAGACAGAGGGAGCAGGCTCTGGTCACACGTGAAATCAGAGTTGGAGACGTAGGGAGCCCAACCTGGACGTACATGAAGTCGGGGCTGGAGACATGGAGGTGGGGCTGGGGACACAGGGAGGTGGGACTGGAGACATGAGGTGGGACTGAGTAATAGGGAGGCAGAGCTGAAGACATAGGGAGTGAGGTATGGAAACTTGGGAGACAGATGAAGATGGGGCTGGAATGAACTGGAGGCAGGGCTCTGGAGAGTAGGATGTGGGGCTGGAGAAACAGTGTGATATGAGAATGGAGAATGGGATTTGGGAGAAGGGAAGGTGGTATATAGTCAGGGAGGCAGGGCCGGAGAGAGAGGGAGGCACTCCTTGGGAAGGGGGGCAGAGCTGGAATGAAAGGATAAATTAACCACATAAGTTTAAAAATCATAGCAGCTATGAAAAAGAAGCTCTTCCTTTCGAAGTCTTACAGATAAGCACCAAGGCCATTAGTCTGAGAAAATCCATTAAATCAGACATTGAAAAAAGGGAGTGATCAACGGACAGAAGATCAGACAATGATAACCTGTAACAATGATGGAACAAGTCTTCATGTCGATTGGATATTATAATTAAATAAGGCGATTGGATTTAATGTCTGAACAATATAACCTTAATAACTCTAAGAGGGTAGATAAACCTCTTTGCACTTCTAATTGGTTGTAATTGAAATTGAAATGATAATTACTTGTCTATCTCTGAACTCTGCAGTCTGGCTAGTTACAGACTGCGAGCTTTGACTTTCCAGGGTCTGAGCTATAAAGCTTGTGCAGGGCTGTAGAGAATGGGGTGGGGCTTGGAGAATGGAGTGGGGCTTGGAGAATGGGATGGGATTGTTTGGAAGGAGGGCAGGGCAATGGGGGCAGTAGGGAAGAAGGGCAGTGTAGTGGGCAATGGGGCAAGACTAAGGATAAATATGTGGGGATGTTAGAGGGGAACTAGTAGATGTGCTGATTTTGGACTTCCAGTAGGCATTTGATAAGCTAGACCCCAAAATGATAGATCTTTGGAAAAGAGCCCATAGTGTTAGATGTGGTTTATTGGCATGGGTAACGAATTGGCTAATGAGCAGAAAAGAGCAAGTGGAGATAAAGGATTCTTTTTCAATAGGGTGATCTGTTTGTAGTGGGGTTCCACAGAGATCGGTGTGGGGAGCGCAACTCTTTACGATATATGTTAATGATTCAGAGGAAGGAAGTGAATGCTCTATAACCAAAATTGCAGATGATGCAAGGTTAGAGGGAAGGACATGTTGCGAGAGGGATACCATTTACAAAGTTTTGATATGTTACACAAGTGGACAGAAAGCTGGCAAATGGAGTATAATGTGGGAAAACGTGAAGCTGTTCATTTTGGACGGGAGAACAAGAGAACAGAGTTATTTAAATGGAGAAAAACTGCAGAAAGTAGGGATATTGGTACATAAAACGCAGAAAGCTAGCACATAGGTGCAGGAGGTAACCGGAAGGTTAATAGAGGATTATTTCTAGGGGCTGGAGTAAATGAGTTGGAAAGCCTTGCTGCAAATATACAAGTTACTGATGAAACCACATCTAGAGTACTGTGAACAGATTTGGCTCCCTCACTTCAGAGAAATATTATTTCATTAGGGGCAGTTCTCAGTACAGAGAGATTGTCTTATGAGGAAAGTTTAAACTATTTGGGATTATACGCATTGGAATTCAGAAGAATGAAGGGTGACCACATAGTATCGACCCTCGGTTAGTGTGGTGCTCCCTCAACACTGACCCTCCTACAGTGCGACATTCCCTCAGCACCGACCCTCCCACAGTGCGGCTCTCCCTTAGCGCCGACCCTCCTACAGTGCGACGCTCCCTCAGTGCTGACCCTCCCACAGTGCGGCGCTTCCTCAGCACCGACCCTCCCACAGTGCGGCTCTCCCTTAGCGCCGACCCCACGGTGCGGCACTCCTTTAGCGCCGACCCTCCTACAGTGCGACGCTCTCTCAGTGCTGACCTTCCCACAGTGCGGCGCTCCCTCAGCGCCGACCCTCCCACAGTGCAGTGCTCCCTCAGCACCGACCCTCCCACAGTGCAGTGCTCCCTCAGTGCTGACCCTCCCACAGTGCAGTGCTCCCTCAGCGCCGACCCTCCCACAGTGCAGCGTTCCCTCAGCACCGACCCTCCCACAGTGCAGTGCTCCCTCAGTGCTGACCCTCCCACAGTGCAGTGCTCCCTCAGCGCCGACCCTCCCACAGTGCAGCGTTCCCTCAGCACCGACCCTCCCACAGTGCAGTGCTCCCTCAGCACCGACCCTCCCACAGTGCGGTGCTCCCTCAGCACCGACCCTCCCACAGTGCGGTGCTCCCTCAGCGCCAACCCTCCTCTTGTATTGCCTAACAGTCTACCACGCCTTGCTGTCCCCCACCTTCCCTAAATATTCCCGAGTTGGTGTCAACTGAGGTAGTAATAGAATATCTACAATTGTCTCTGGGACTTGCAGGTACATAGTGGTGTGGGGTTGGCATTGAGTGAGTGCGCTACAAAATTGGTGAAAAAAATCAGCATTCATCTCCACCTTTAACACAGTAAATTGTCTCAATGTACTTCCCAGCAGAGAATCAATGGATGAGACTTTAGTGATAGCTTGAACAGGGAGGTAGACTTAATGGAATACACTAAAACAGGAGCGTGTTATGGACCAGAGAGAGAAAACTCAATCGTGGGCCATGGGTGTCACTGGCCAGCCAGCAATTATTGGCCATCCCTAGTTGCCCTTGCAAAGATGGTATCTCATTTCATTCAGGGATATGGGACAAGTGCTGGAAATGGAATTATTGCGCCTTTAGTAGTAGTTATGGCCGGTGCAAACTCTCTGCGTGGTAGAACTCTGTGACAGGGATTTAGAGGACACCTCTTCAATGATACAACATTGGAAATGCTGGAAAGGGTGAGGGGTGTTGAGGAGGATCCAGTCAGAGTGGTGAGCTGGGCAGACACACAGCAGACACAGTTTAATACAGAGTGATGTGCATTCTAGGAGCAAGATGCAGCAAGAGACTAATATTTTTATTCATTTGTGGGACATTGATTCCGCTGGCTGGCCCACATTTATTGCCCATCCCTAGTTTGAGAAGGTGGTGGTGAGTTGCCTTCTTGAATCGCTGCAGTCCACGAGCTGTGGGTTGACGCACGATGCTGTTAGGGAGGGAATTCCAGGATTTTGATCCAGTGACTGCAAAACAATGGCCGATATATTTCCAAGTCAGGACAGTGAATGGTTTGGGGGGGGGATGGTGGTGTTCCCATATCTCTGCTGCACTTGCTGTTCTAAATGGAAGTGGTCACGGGATTGGGCAATGCTATCTAAGGACCTTTAGTGGATTGATGCAGTGCATCTTGTAGATGGTACACACTGCTGCTACTGAGCGTTAGTGGTGCAGACAGGGAATGTTTGTGAATGTGGTGCCAATCAAGTGGGGGCTGCTTTGTCCTAGATGGGTTGAGTTTCTCCTGTGTTGGAGCCGCACCCAGTCGAGGGAGTGTATTCCATCACATTTGTGCCTTCTTGATGCTATTTGAAGAAAGATGTTGTGATGTTGGAGGCAGTTCAGAGGAGGTTCACAAGATTGATTCCAGAGATGAAGGGTTTGTCTTTTGAAGAACAATTTAGGCTGATACTTGGAATTTAGAAGAAATTAGTGAGGGGAGATGAAATCGAAGTATAGAAGATGATAAAAGGTCAGGATGCTTCCCCTTGTGGGACATTCTAGGACGAGACAATCTTAAGATAAGGGGTAGCAAATTTAAAACTGAATTGAGGAGAAACTACTTCTGAAGGGTTGTGAATCTGTGGAATTCGCTAGCCCAAAGTGTGGTGGATGCTGTGACAGTGAGTAAATTTAAGGAGGAGTTAGACAGATTTTTAATTGGTAATAGCTTGAAGGGTTATGGGAAGAAGGCAGGAAAATAGGGATGAGGAGCATTTCAGCCATGATTGAATGGTGCAATGGACTCGATCGGCCAAATGGCCTAATTTTGCTCCTATAATCTTATGAATTTACGCTATAATGGACAGACCTGGGGGGAGGGAGGAAAGGAGAGTCAGTAGATGAGTTACTTGCTGCAGAATTCCCAGTCTCTGACCTGCTCTGGTAGCCACTGTGTTTATGTGATTAGGTCCAGTTCAGTTTTTGGTCAATGGTACCACAAGGATGTTGGCAAGCTGTGTCGCAATTTCCCCAGTCCTTCAGTTGGCACGGTTCAATTGAATAATCAATCACAGCGAACTCACCAGTTTCAGCCTCCCCAGTGTTATTAGGCCCACTTCTTGAAATTTAATGATATTCACACTGGTGGCCTCTGCATTGCACAGAGTGTGGGAGATTTTAGTGTGAACCCCCAACGAAAAAGTAACATGAATTATTCCAATTTTCCAACAAGTTCAACACAGACTTTTTTGGGGGGAGAATTCCAGCAATTAACATTTCAATAAAACTGTTTCATTACCTTTTCTATAAAACCTCTTAATTACATTTTCTATAAACCTGCTTCATTATCTTTTATATAAAATGGCTTTACTAGCTGTTCAGTATAACTGCTTAATTATCTTTTCCATAGAAATTCTTAATTAACTTTAATATAAAACTGCTTCATTACCTGTTCAATAAAACTGCTTCATTACCTGTTCAATAAAACTGCTTCATTACCTTTTCTTGTGAATTGCTGGAACAGGCAGCAGCCAGATCACTTCTGTTACTGTTTTAAGGGATAAAGCATCTGTTTTTAAAAAGGGAACAATATTATCCTTGGAATGTCCAAGGAATATCCTTGATCTGTGAAGAGGAATTATGTGATTAAAATGCTTCTGACGAGAGAGTTTGAGAATCAGACATGAGGGGCTGCGAGATGATTTGTTCAGAATTGTTCATATTGACCTTGCTGGAGCCCTTTCTGATTGGACAAGAGACAGCTGACTGGTGGTTACTCAACTCTCAAAGAAATAATAGAGATTTGAAAATGGCTGCTCAAGTCATGTGACTTCATTCTTCACACATAGGGATGATTATCCAATGTTTGGAACTGGATTTGATTCCAGGACGGATAATATTCCAGCCATTTGGATCTCGAGAGGTTACCACCCCTCGTGGATGTCCTTGTGTTGGGAAACCAAAGCTTGGCAGATCCTCTGACTCCGGTAAGATTATCAAGATGCAAATGACGTCCGTTGTTCCCCCTTCCCTTTCTCCCTTCCTCCCCATAATTGGCCCCTTTTGAAATGGATCTGGACAGTCTCAGGTGGGAGGTAGGTATGTTCATGTCTCTGTGGCAGGGTGGTACAGTGGTTGGCACTGCTGCCTTTCTCTACCAGGATCCCAAGTTAAATTTCAGCCTTGGACCACTGTCTGACTTTGCAAATTCTCCCTGTGTCTGTGTGGGTTTCCTCTGCGGGCTCCGGTTCCCTTCCACCGTCCAAAGATATGTAGGTAAGGTGGATTGGCCATGCTAAATTGTTCCTTTGCATGCATGTTAGGGGGATTAGCAGGGTAAATATGTGGGGTTACAGGCATAGGGGCTATCTCTCTATGGCTCTGTTGGAGAGTTGGTGCAGACTCAATGGGCTGAATGGCCTCTATCTGCACTGTAGGAATTCCATGCAGGGTTAATGAGTTTTGATCTGTGAGACCCCCTGATTTGTGATTATAATGGTCCTTACAGTTGGATGACGGAGGATATTTTTTCTTCAAGTTCATAGTGGAAGAAGGAAGGGCCAATCCTATGATCAAGAGACTAACAGCAGCCATCTTTCTTGATTCAGCAGAATGTTCATTTTAGTAATAGCAAAATGAATGATAAATGCAATTTTTGTTTTCATTTTGTGTCTTATTGACATTTAGAGAGACAGTGAGAATATGTTTAGGGAGGGAATTCCAGAACTTAGGGACCCTTCTTCCCTGATCAGCTGAAGGCACAGCTGTCAAGAGTGGAGCAGTGGGAATTGAGGGATATTCGAGAGGCTGGAATTGGAGGAGCACAGAGGGTTGCAAGAAATTATAGAGAGAATTGTAGGGATTTGTAGAAGTTACCTACATAGGGAGTGTTGTAGGGGCAGACGGAGAGGTGGGGAAGAAAGTGAGAAAGACAGAGCGAGGGGGGGGGGGAAGAGAGAGTCAGAGAGAGAGGGAGAGAGCAAGAGAGATAGAGAGCAAAAGAAACAGAGAAAGAGAGAGAAGCAGAGACAGAGAGAATGATATAGAAAAATAGAGAGAGAGAGAGGGACAGAGAGTGTCTATGAGTGAAAGGGACACAGGGAAAGAGAGACAGAGAGAATGAGAAATACAGGAAAAAAAGAGTGGGGGAGAGACAGAGAGAGAAAGAGAAAGAGGGACTGAGAGAGAGAGGAAGAGAAAGAGAGACAGATGAAGAGAGGAACAGAGATAGAGACAGAGAAATAAAGTGAGAAGAGATCATGAGAGCAAGAGAGACAGAGGGAGAGACTTACAAGGTGAGTGGGAGACTCACAGAGAGAGGGAAGCCAAGAGAGAGAGAGAGACAAAGATGTAGAGAGATAGAAGGGGTGATCTTACCTCTTGCCTGCTGGTCAATGAGTACGGCGAACTGGTAAGATTGTGAGACTGGCGTGAATTGAGTTCATGCCGATTTCTCACCTCTCATGATCTTGACAGCTAGTGAGCCTGGGGGCCGATTGTTCAGGCTCATTTGTCTCTGTGGTTGACCGGTGAGGATGACGTCTGGTCCCCATCAACAGGGACCAGGTATGACGGCCTCGGCAGTAGAACTGGAGACCGTTGCGGTCGGGAGAGGGAGGTCGTGGTCAGAGGGGGATTGCTGCTTGGGCTGTGCTCACCTGGCCATGTCAGCCTGGCACCCTGGCACTGCCAGCCACTGCCAATGGGGTAGCCTGGCACAGCTGACCAGGCACAGTGGCAGTGCACACCAGGATTAAGCAGTGCCAATGGGGTGAGGCCTGAGGGTGTGGGGCCAGTCTGGAGTGGGCCGTTTGTGGGGGAGTGCTGCACTGCAATTGGGAGGGGGAAATCTGCTGCCAATTTGGCTGGTGAAGGGGGCGTGGAGCCTCACGGTGGGGCGGTGTGGGGGAAAAGGCGATCGGCTATGAAGTTACCCAAGAATTTCTTCCATTTTCATGTATGGTCGGCACTTAAAAAGTTTCGAAAAGGTCATCCCCAGAGAAATTGATTTGATTTATTATTGTCACATGTATTGGGATACAGTGAAAAGTATTGTATCTAGTGGGGTATACAGACAAAAAAAACTTTGTAAAGAAGGAAAGGAGAGAGTGCAGAATGTAGTGTTATAGTCATAGCTAGGGTGCAGAGAAAGATCAACTTAATATCACAGAATCCCGACACTGCAGAAAGAGGCCATTTGGCCCATCGAGACTGCACTGACCACAATCCCACCATCCCCTTGACCCCACATATTTTATCCTGCTAATTCCTCTGATACACAAGGTCAATTTAGCATGGTTAATCAGCCCAACCTGCACATCTTTGGACTGTGGGAGGAAACAGGAGCACCCGGAGGAAACCCACGGGGAGAAGATGCACACAGACAGTGACCCATGGCTGGAATTGAACCCGGGATCCTGGCACTGTGAGGCAGCAGTGCTAACCACAGTGTGCTGTGATAGGACCATTTGAAAGTCTGATGGCAGCAGGGGAAGATGCTGCTGATTTGAGTTGACTCAGTTGAGTCAGAAAGAGGGAAAAGAAACAGCCCTCTGCTGCCATCTGACTGTCGGTGTGAGGCATTGCAGTGAGGAGCTCCTTCAATCAGATGCCTAAACCCTGGTAACCTTTCATCCCCTCATTAATCCAGAATCAATCCACTTCTACCCTGCTTCTCCTTACCCTCTGAGGAAGAGAGTTCCAGAGACTCAGCCCCATCTGAGAGTGTGGGGGTACAGGTGGGGTGGGGGGGGTGGGGTGGGGGGGGGTGGGGGGAGGAGAGAGTGTCGGGGGGGGGTCAGTGTCAGCGGGGGGGGTCAGTGTCGGGGGGGGGGTCAGTGTCGGCGGGGGGGTGTCAGTGTCGGCGGGGGGTGTCAGTGTCGGCGGGGGGGGGTCAGTGTCGGGGGGGGTCAGTGTCGGGGGGGGGTCAGTGTCGGGGGGGGTCAGTGTGAGGGTACCAAGTCAAGGGGGGAGTTTTGGGGGTGTCAGCGTCGGGGGGTGTCAGCGTCGGGGGGGTGTCAGCGTCGGGGCGGGTCTGCGTCGGGGGGGTCTGCGTCGGAGGGGTCTGTGTCGGGGGGTGCAGTGTTGGAGGAGGTACAGTGTCAGGGGTGTGCAGTGTCGATGCTCATTGTTGGAGGGGCAGTATTGGGGTCTGCTTGTGGTGCCCAGGTGAACTCCTTTGCTTTGGGGCAGTTTTTAAATCTGGTCCCTTTGATGGAAAGTCTCACCTGCTGATGGGGTGAGTGTTTCTGAGGCTGCTCCTTCAGACCTGGGACCCGCTGTGTTTTATCTCTGAGTCTTGCACTGCAGAGTGAAGAAAGCTGTCATTGCAATCAATGGCTTCAACACATTTCGTGCCAATCCATTCACACAAATGCTCAGGGACAGATTGGTCTGTGGTGTAGAAAGACCCGTTACATTTGTTTCAAGAACATTGTCAGATCTGGAGAAGAAATATTCCCAAATAGACAAGGAAAGCTTGACAGTCATCTCAGCGTTAAAAATTCCAGTCAGAGCCAACATTTAACATTGGCTTCAAACATTATTTGGTTTATTTAGAGAATATAAGCCAGTATCCCCAATTGCCTCTGCAAGCCTTTTTTTAAAAGTTAATATATTTATTAGTGTAGGCTTACATTAACACTGCAATGAAGTTACTGTGAAAATTTCTGAGTCACCACACTCCGGCACTTGATCGGATACACTGAAGGAGAATTTAGCATAGCCAATCATCTAACCAGTACGTCTTTTTTGGACTGTGGGGGGATACTGGAAGAAACCCGTGCAGACGTGGGGAGAATGTGCAGACTCCACACAGACAGTGACCCAAACCAGGAATGCAATCTGGGTTGCTGCTGCTGTGAGGCAGCAGTGCTAACAACTGTGCCACTGTGTTATAAGTGCAAATGGAAGACAAGTGACTACCATAATGATTTCACAACCATGTTGGCAATATTAGCTTTTAAAAAGCAATGGTACAACTGAGACTTAAGCATGCTGGGATTTTTGGTCACAACGTAATTAAAAACCAATCAGGTTGCAGAGTTGCTGCGAGCCATGACCTGACCTGGGAGCTGTGATCTGCAGCTTCCTGTGTTGACCAAATATGGGAAGTTGTTTACTTTGAGTTAGCCCCAATGGCACTGAGGTTAATGGTGACTATGTGAGTTACATGCTGTCTGTACCAAGCACAATGGAGTCATTTACAAGGAATTCTGTTGGCTGCTCGAGTGATCGGTTTCCAGTTACACCATTGGCTGGGTGCCAGAGAATCTTCCAGAAAAAGTTGTGGATAGAAGAGATGTTTTAGTGCTTTGTCTCTCGCGATAACTCTAGAAATCTAACATTGCAAGAAAATGAAGTGCACTGGAAGACATCTTCAGAGAAGTCCACAAGGACAGATTCTACATAGAACAGGATCGGGCCATTTCATGCTAAACCGGATAGTATCTATTCTTTCAGTTAAGGAATTAATGTTCAGTAAAAGAGTTAAAGTTTTGCTGTGATGTTAGTGTAACTTTAAGACTTTTTTTAAAATTATGGTCACCACCTTGTGCGATGTCATTGCTGGAAGGAGGAAAGAAAAGGGCAGATCAGGTGACAGAAGTTTTTTTTCAGCTTACAGTTTTTTTCTGGCTGCAGTTTTCGAAACAAGCTGGAAAAGAAGTCTCTCTCTCTGTTTTGCTTTGAAAGCTTTACTAGTTAGCTGAAAGAGGGATTGTTGCCATGCTGAAGAAATAATCTCTGCTTTGGGACATTGGGGAGCTGAAGACTACAGGCTGCTCTGAGTTTTCGAGATCATTTGAAATCAGCACTCAACCCAGAGAACTGGATTTCAGTATTATGTGAACTTTAACCTGTGCTGTGATAAACCTTCTTAAAGAGTTTGGTTTGTTAGAAATTGGTTTTGATGGGGACATTTGATATATGTTGGTTAAACGTTATATATTACTGTGCTTCTTTTGTTTCTTGCCGGTAATTGATAAAAGTTCTTGCTAAGTTTCTTACTATACATGTTATACATGTATAGTATACATGTACTATACATACTATACATGTACTATACATGTTAGTAAGATTAACAATATTAACTTATTGTTAATAAGTTAACAATATTGTTAATATTGTTAACAATATTCTTTGCTTGATGAAAGCTCCCATTTAGTCTTTTCAATCATTCCTGCAGCAAAGTATCTCATGCTTATCCTAGCCAAATTCAAGGTACAAAACTTATGAATCAGTCAGGCTTCATAAAAGACATTGGAGTTTCTAACCTGAACTATAACTTTACGTTTGAGTTGGTGCCAAGCATGTTCAATAAAAGAAGATTGTTAAGAGGATTAAGAGTTGACTCCTCTTCTCATTTCTCACATTTCTTTCAAAGCTGAGTTTGTGAAGCTGGAATTTAATGTTGGTAAAGATGTAAAAAAAATTAAAATGTCAGAGGGAAAAAGCATTGTGTGGATCCTTTTAAAAACTGGGGTTTGTTATAGCCTGTGGAGATTTTAAATGCAGGTGCATATGGGACTCCCAGACTGACACAATTATATCAAAGGCCAGGCAACAGGGTTACCTTGATAACAAGCTTCAGGCATTTGAATGCTTTTGAATTTAGCCCAATCAGCTACCAGGAACCTATAAGATTTGAATTTGATGGTGTTGACAAAATTGATAGTTTATCACACACACTAAAAAAGAGAGTGCAATGGGTAAAATAGCAGATAGCAACTGCCACCTCTCAAGGTGGGAGAGAACAGCTCTCCATCCTGCCAGCTTCAGATATCTCTCAACAGCAAAAGATACCAAATCAAAAAGAACTTACAGAGAAATTAAACGAGAAACTCCAGAAGATTCTGAAAGCCACAAAAGCTAGTTGTATATTTTTTGAGAGTGAATAAATTCTGTTGTTACTTTTTTTGGTAAATGAATGGGCTTTTTATTTATTTGAACAGCATTTCAGCAGAATCTTATTTAATTTGGGACTTGTTTAGTTAAAGTTCCCGATTAGTTAAATAAATAAATTGTTAAGTGTTTATTTTAAAATGAGTGTGGGTTATTTCGGTTAGTTATCCACTAAATGTTGAACAATTCACACCTTCCCACACACTTTTAACAGATTACGAAGCAAGAGATTCCTGTATAGGAGATTTGGTGTTACTTATCAAAAGGGAGTTAATCTTCACGTTGTAACACATTAAACTGGAATGCTTGAAAGAGTTTGTATTGCGTGACTCTCATTCAGGTCAGAGTACAATGAAGGCCCTAGCCAGGAGTCATGAGCGATGTCAGAGCACTGACATGGAAACAGAAAGGTTGGTTAGTCAATGTTTGAGTTACAATAGGCTTTACCACTACGCATGAACTGACATCCTGTAAGTGGCATTGCTGTCCATGGAAGAAGCTAAATAAAGATTTTTCCAGGCTATTTATGGGGCATATCTTTCTTATATTAGAAGGCACTCACTTAAGGTGTTCCAGTGCAATCAGTAAGGATAGGCAATGACACCTCCTCCACCGGTGTCTCACAAGGCTGTGTTCCTCAGTCCCCTACTCCTTATACACCTATGACTGTGTGGCCAAATTCCCGTCCAATTCAATTTTCAAGTTTGCTGTTGATGACACCACCATAGTGGGTCGGATCTCAAACAATGATGAGACCGAGTACGGGATGAGAGAGAATCTGGAGAACTGGTGCAGCAACAATAATCTCTCCCTCAATATCAACAAAATGAAAGAGATAGTCATCACCTTCAGGAAGTGGAGTGGAAGACATGCCCCTGCCTACATCAATGGGTATGAAGTGGAGATAGGCGAGAGCTTCAAGTTCTTAGCTATTCAGATCACCAACAAGCTGCCCTGGTCCCCTCATGCCGACACTATAGTTAAGACCTCTACTTTCCCAGGAGGCTAAGGAGATACAGCATGACACCTACAACTTTCACCAACTTTTACAGATGCGTTCTTTCTGGTTGTATCACAGTTTGGTACGGCCCCTGCTCTGCCCAAGATTGCAAGGAACTACAAAAAGTTGTGAATGTAACCTAATCCATCACACAAACTAGCCTTCCATCCACTAACTCTGTTTACACTTCTTGCTGCCTTAGAAAAGCAGCCAGCATAATTAAGGACCCTATACACCCTGGACATTCTCTCTGCCACCTCCTTCTGTCAGGAAAAAGATCTAAGATCATCTACCAACTGACTCAAGAACAGCTTCTTCCCTGTTGACAACAGATTTTTGAAGGATCTACCATATATTAAATTGATCTTTCTCTACACCGTAGCTATGATTGTAACACTGCATTCTGTACCCTCTTCTTTCTTTCTCCCCTATGTACTCTTTGAACTGTATGCTTTCTCTGCATAGTGCGCAAGAAACAATTTTTTCCACTGTATCCCAACAATAATAAGTCAAATCAAATCATAAAGCATTTTACTCCAAGTATGATTGAAGTGACCCACTAAGAAACTTTTATCAAACAAAGTTTATTTAAGAACACACTTAAAATATGACAAAAGGAACTAACATAACTTACCAATTACATGTGTTATGAAGCAGAGGTTAATCTCTCCGAGAATTAACATACAGCCAATTAAAGAGAAGTACCTCCCTTCATAATCTGTTCAAGTGTGTGTGCGAAGGGATCATATCTGCCCTTCAGTAATTTTTAGTGGTTAAATCAAAATAACTATCAGAGATTCTCTCTGTAAAAAAAAACCAATAAGTAACAGTTTATTTATCTAACTAACAGTGAACAGGTTAAACTATTAACAAACCCAATAAAACACTATTCTAATAGAATGCTGTTTAGATAAATCCAATTTCCATTTACAAAACAAAATAGGATTTTTACTCACTCTCTAAATTACAACCAGGTTTGTCCTCTTCTGGAATCTCCTGTCTTCTTTCTGGAATATCTAAGTTCTTTTGCCATCTTCGCGATTGAGATGTGACTTTCTTTAAAGATATAAATGCATCAATGAGAACCAGCTAGATCCTTTCTCACTCTCTCTCTCTTTCCTTCTCTCTGAGAGCTGAACTAAGCCGTCATTAGGTGGCATTTGCTCTTCTTCTCTGGTTTGCCAACTGTTCCTATTCTACTCCCTCTGGTGACACAGCAACATCCCCACACTTGGATTGGTTTACAGATTACCAAAACATCAAATTCAAATCTGATAGGCTGCTGTTATTCAAATGCCTGGTTTAAATGGATTGGGCAAATGTCAAAAATAGCTTGTTGTTTTGGCAACACTACTGCCTGACAAAACAATGTTTCATTCTGTGTACTCGATATGCTGCAGCATCTTCCCTTTTTCAAAAAACTATAAGTATAGAAAAAAAACTACCTTTTTTTTAATCAGACCAAGCAATTTTACATCTCTCAGCGTTTTGCAATTATTTTATAGTTTTGCACACACTAACTTCACAGCAGAAAAGTTAAATGCGACACCGTATAAATCTTAACAGCTGGCTATCCATGTTGTTCCAAGTCAAACAATATTGCACAGACATGCATTTTTATTAAGACTTGGCACAAAGATAAATATGTTCATGTGGTTTGATTTGATTTACTCCCAGTCTGCATTCCAAAAAGCTTCTAACTACCTAGTACCAGTAAAGTTTTCAAGACCAGGATGAAAGACACAAATACTGTTTTCAGTCTGGAGTCCAAACAACTTCTGCCAAAGTGAAAGTAAAATTCTGCTGTGAGATAAAAAAAATACTATTCCACCTGACCTGCCAATCATTCTTCCCCCGATAATTCAGAAAGGGTCATAAAACTCCAGGACATGGCATTAGGCCCAGATTAACAATAAACAAAAGGCCTATTATATGGCTCTAATAGCAATAAAAGCAAATTGGCTCAGGTAGCTCAGTAGCACAATTAAAGAAACAGGCCTGTTTATACCTGCAGAGAACATGCTGAAAATACTTTTCCTAAAAGCAGAGTAGAATCACAGTAGTATTTTGAGCATCAGGCAGTGTATTCAGTGCTTAGTCTTAAGGAATGGACAGTATATTTGTAGTTACTGATCGGTTGGGACACTGCCCTCCTCACACAACCCCCTTTTTAGGGGAATTATTAGACTGAGCTCCTTGTCTTCCCCTCAACAGTGCCTTGATTGTGTTCGAACTCGGGTTCAATTCTGGCTTTGGCTGACTGTCTGTCTGAAGTTGGTCTTGTCTCTGCGTGGGTTTCCTCCAGATTCTCCGCTTTCCTCCCATACTCCAAAGATGTGCAAGTTACGGGAATTGGCCATGGTAAATTGTCCCTTAGTGTGCAAAGATTTGTCGGTTAGGTGGGTTGGCCAGGCTAAATTGCCCCTTAGTGTCCACAGATGTGTAGGTCACGTGGATTGGCCATGATAAATTGCCCCTTAGTGTCCGCAGATGTGTACGTTACGTGGATTGGCCATGCTACATTGTCTCTTAGTGTCCAAAGATGTGTAGGTTAGGCTAAATTGCCTCAGTGCCAATTTGTCTTGATGGCAGTGTGTACAGGTGGAATGTGGGTTCAATTCCCCCATTCCACCCCTCCATCAGCACTTATCCGTTCTCGCTGCACCCGACCAAAATAGAATGGCACAACCCCTAGAAACAGACACCTCTTGAGAATTTTGTCCCTCAAATATCCAAGTCACAGTGGGATTAGCCCTTGCCCAGAGAATTAATGAATCATTAACCTTGTTATTGATTTCATCTCTCCTTTGGACGAACTTTCTGTCCGCAATTGGTTCTCAACGTTCTCCCTTCATCCCCACCTCCACACCTCTCGCCACTTAGCCCTCCCCTTCTTGATAGGGAATTTGAATCAGTTGAATTTCTCTTTAAGAGGGATGGAATAGTGGTTGGTCTGGAGTGGGGAGGAGGGCTGGAGACAATGAGAGCAAGGTGCTTCTCACATGCAAAATTTATTATTTTATTTTCCTCCTGATGATGGTCAAATGAAGCTGGTCAGCAATGAATATTCCATTTCCACTTTCACATTCAACCTGGGGAAGGCTGAGTATGCTGGGGCTGTGGCTATTCCACTGCAGCAGCCTCATACACTGGAAGCTGGTTGGAAGGGAATGGGTTAATGGGTGCAAAATGGCCGCGGGTTGGGGAGGGTGAAATGACTGGATTAAAAATGGCCGCCGCCAGCGGATAGTGGAAAATGACTGGATCAAAGATGGCCGCAAAAAATAGGCGTGTCTGGACCAACAATTGGTCCGGGAACGGGGAGTGACTGGATGAAAAATGGCCGTCACGTAGAGACGAATGACTTGATTAAAAATGGCCGTTGTTGGGGTTGTGGGCGGACACACAGCATCTTGATCAAAGATGGCTGCGATAGACTGGTTAGAATTTTGGGCCACTGGAATAAAGATGGCCGTCTGGAAGTGTGCCTTGACTAAAGATGGCGGCGGGAGGGCAGCCCCTGCTTGATCGGGAACGTGCGGACTTGATTAAAGATGGCGGCGAGCGTGTGGCTTGAGCAAAGATTGTCGCGGGGGCTGGGCGGGAACGGTGTGCGCAGGCGTGGCGTGACCGAATCAAAGATGGCCGCGACAGTGAATTCAAAGTGAGCGCGGATGGAAAGTGACTTGATGAAAGATGGCCGCCAATCCGGATAACAACAACAAACCTTCCCGCCAACGCCGCGGAGCGTGAAGTGAATCTTCCAGCCGGTGATCGGAGTTCCCGGGGAAGGCAGTGTTTGTGTGAGAGAGGTGGGAATAGAGCGGGAGCAGGGCGAATGCAGCAGCAGCAGCAGCCTCCGTGGGGGGAGGACACCAACCCCCTCAGTGTGATCCTGGTCAGCTCCGGCAGCAGAGGCAACAAACTCCTCTTCAGGTTCCCCTTCCAACTACAACAGCAGCAGCAAGGAGCTCAGAGCAGTAAGTGAGGCCTGAGGGCAGGGACAGGCCCAGAGAGACAATAAAACAACTGCACACCCTACCCTCAGAGTAAAATCACCCTCAATAATACACCCTCAGAGCGAAATCACCCTCAATAATACACCCTCAATAATACACCCTCAGAGCGAAATCACCCTCAATAATACACCCTCAATAATACACCCTCAGAGCGAAATCGCCCTCAATAATACACCCTCAATAATACAACCCTCAGAGCGAAATCGCCCTCATACCCCTCAGAGCGAAATCGCCCTCAATAATACACCCTCAGAGCGAAATCGCCCTCAGTAATACACCCTCAGAGCGAAATCGCCCTCAGTAATACACCCTCAGAGCGAAATCGCCCTCAGTAATACACCCTCAGAGCGAAATCGCCCTCAGTAATACACCCTCAGAGCGAAATCGCCCTCAGTAATACACCCTCAGAGCGAAATCGCCCTCAGTAATACACCCTCAGAGCGAAATCCCCTCAATAATACACCCTCAGAGCGAAATCGCCCTCAGTAATCCCCTCAAGCGAAATCGCCCTCAGTAATACACCCTCAAGCGAAATCCCCTCATAATACACCTCAGAGCGAAATCGCCCTCAGTAATACACCCTCAGAGCGAAATCGCCCTCAGTAATACACCTCAGAGCGAAATCCCCTCAGTAATACACCCTCAGAGCGAAATCGCCCTCAGTAATACACCCTCAGAGCGAAATCACCCTCATAATACACCCTCAGAGCGAAATCACCCTCAATAATACACCCTCAGAGCGAAATCACCCTCAATAATACACCCTCAGAGCGAAATCGCCCTCAGTAATACCCCTCATAGCGAATCGCCCTCAGTATACACCCTCAAGCGAAATCGCCTCATAATACACCCTCAGAGCGAAATCGCCCTCAGTAATACACCCTCAGAGCAAATCACCTCAATAATACCCCTCGAGCGAAATCGCCCTCAGTAATACACCCTCAGAGCGAAATCACCCTCAATAATACACCCTCAGAGCGAAATCGCCCTCAGTAATACACCCTCAGAGCGAAATCGCCCTCAGTAATACACCCTCAGAGCGAAATCGCCCTCAGTAATACACCCTCAGAGCGAAATCACCCTCAATAATACACCCTCAGAGCGAAATCACCCTCAATAATACACCCTCAGAGCGAAATCGCCCTCAGTAATACACCCTCAGAGCGAATCCCCTCAATAAACACCCTCAGAGCGAAATCACCTCAATAATACCCTCAGAGCAAATCGCCCTCAGTAATACACCCTCAGAGCGAATCGCCCTCAATAATACACCCTCAGAGGAATCACCCTCAATAATACACCTCAGAGCGAAATCACCCTCAATAATACACCCGACGAATCGCCCTCAGTAATACACCCTCAGAGCGAAATCGCCCTCATAAACACCCTCAGAGCGAAATCACCCTCAATAATACACCCTCAGAGCGAAATCGCCCTCAGTAATACACCTCGAGCGAAATCGCCCTCAGTAATACACCCTCAGAGCGAAATCGCCCTCAGTAATACACCCTCAGAGCGAACCCCAAACACCCACAACCCCCCTCAGTAATACACCCTGAGAGCGAAATCGCCCTCAGTAATACACCCTCAGAGAGCGAAATCGCCCTCAGTAATACACCCTCAGAGCGAAATCGCCTCAGTAATACACCCTGAAGGAATCGCCCTCAGTAATACACCCTCAGAGCGAAATCGCCCTCAGTAATACACCCTCAGAGCGAAATCGCCCTCAGTAATACACCCTCAGAGCGAAATCGCCCTCAGTAATACACCCTCAGAGCGAAATCGCCCTCAGTAATACACCTCAGAGCGAAATCGCCCTCAGTAATACACCCTCAGAGCGAAATCGCCCTCAGTAATACACCCTCAGAGCGAAATCGCCCTCAGTAATACACCCTCAGAGCGAAATCGCCCTCAGTAATACACCCTCAGAGCGAAATCGCCCTCAGTAATACACCCTCAGAGCGAAATCGCCCTCAGTAATACACCTCAGAGCAAATCGCCCTCAGTAATACACCCTCAGAGCGAAATCGCCCTCAGTAATACACCCTCAGAGCGAAATCGCCCTCAGTAATACACCCTCAGAGCGAAATCGCCCTCAGTAATACACCCTCAGAGCGAAATCGCCCTCAGTAATACACCCTCAGAGCGAAATCGCCCTCAGTAATACACCCTCAGAGCGAAATCGCCCTCAGTAATACACCCTCAGAGCGAAATCGCCCTCAGTAATACACCCTCAGAGCGAAATCGCCCTCAGTAATACACCCTCAGAGCGAAATCGCCCTCAGTAATACACCCTCAGAGCGAAATCGCCCTCAGTAATACACCCCCTCATATACACCCTCAGAGCGAAATCGCCCTCAGTAATACACCCTCAGAGCGAAATCGCCCTCAGTAATACACCCTCGAGCGAAATCGCCCTCAGTAATACACCCTCAGAGCGAAATCGCCCTCAGTAATACACCTCGAGCGAAATCGCCCTCAGTATACACCCTCAGAGCGAAATCGCCCTCAGTAATACACCCTCAGAGCGAAATCGCCCTCAGTAATACACCCTCAGAGCGAAATCGCCCTCAGTAATACACCCTCAGAGCAAAATCGCCCTCAGTAATACACCCTCAGAGCAAAATCACTCTCAATAATGAATCTTCTGACAACGTGGCGCTCCCTCAGCACCGACCCTCCCACGGTGCGGCGCTCCCTCAGCACCGACCCTCCCACGGTGCGGCGCTCCCTCAGCACCGACCCTCCCACGGTGCGGCGCTCCCTCAGCACCGACCCTCCCACGGTGCGGCGCTCCCTCAGCACCGACCCTCCCACGGTGCGGCGCTCCCTCAGCACCGACCCTCCCACGGTGCGGCGCTCCCTCAGCACCGACCCTCCCACGGTGCGGCGCTCCCTCAGCACCGACCCTCCCACGGTGCGGCGCGCCCTCAGCACCGACCCTCCCACGGTGCGGCGCTCCCTCAGCACCGACCCTCCCACGGTGCGGCGCTCCCTCAGCACCGACCCTCCCACGGTGCGGCGCTCCCTCAGCACCGACCCTCCCACGGTGCGGCGCTCCCCCAGCAGTGACCCTCCCCCAGTGCGGCCCTTCCTCACCACTTTCACTGAGTTTTAGCCTAGTGTTTTGTGCTGTGAGACACAGAGTAAGGCCCACCAAACCACATCGGACATACAGTAGCCCAACTGCCTTCATTTCCGACGTCATCTCTAATACTCTGTCCCTCGATTGCTTTCCTTAGGCAAGCCCCGCAATCGCTATGCACTGCACAGCACGGCCGAATGCGTGGAGGACCAGGATGGAGACTCGAGGTGAGTGTGAAGTGGAGTGCGCCCACACTCCAGCTGCTCTCGCTGTCCGACCCACAGTGGCAATCCCTCACCCTTCATGCAGGAAGAGCCATGTTCCAGTTCACCTCCTTGGGGCTAAGGGGAGTGCTGCTGTCAACTTGGATTCTTCCCCTGTGGGGAAGAGAAGGTGAAGCGGCCGGAGGGAGGGGGGATGGGGAGAGATTTAATTGAGGCCAATTTCGCAGGGGGGTGGGGGGGCTTCAATGGAGTGGATGAGGACTAAGTGTTTCCCAGAGGCAGGATGTTTTGTGGCTGGAGGAGGATGTTGTGGGGGGAAACAGATTGAGAATAGGACCAAGAGTTGGGGTGAGGCTGTGGGGGTGGTGTGTAGGGTGGGCCTTGGGGTGGGGGTTGCTTGCAGAGTTGGGGGTGTGGGAGGGGGTGGGGTGCAGGTGAGGGGCTGAGGGCAGGTGAGGGGGTGGTGTGCAGGGGTGGGGTCGCTGGGGCAGTGTGTGTGGGGGGGGGGTGGTGTGCAGGGGTGAGGCTGCTGGTGTGTAGGGGCAAAATGAGAATTTTTTTTCCCTCAGTGCACTGTTGTGATGGAAATATTTTGCCTGAACAGTCACAGGGAAGGTGATTTAACCAAATTCCTTCTTTTGGGAAAAGGAAATCTGCCATCTTTACCCCCCGTCTGACGCACACGCACAGCAATGTAGTCAAATTGCTCCCCCCCCCCACCAAAGGAAGATGCACAGTTCAAGGGCAGTTAGAGAAGGGCACCAAATGCCCCTGCGGGTTGTCAGGGATGGGATTTGCACGTTGCTCAGACTGGCAGAGACACGGGCACACGCTGAGGGCACACCCTCTGGAGCAGGGCTGAGACATTGGACGCAGGTGGGTGAGATCCTCGATTGGGTGTTGCTCTTCCCACCTCTGCGTCACCCAGCCAGTTAACAGCAGAAGAGAGGCTGTTTCCTGTCTCTCTGCAGCAACCCCTTCACACCCAGGGTAAAGATCCCCCACTCCCTCGCCCCAAGAGAAACCATGTGTGCCCGCCCATCCCTCAGCAAAACACACACCCTTTTTGCTCCGCAGCATGGATTTCGTCCCTTAGCCCAGTCCCCTGCCCCTTCACAGTGTCCCCACCCCTCTTTCGGCACCCCCGTCCCAACGCTCCTTTGGCCTCACCCATCATACCTCTCACCTATCGCCTTCCATCCGTCGCCCCACCCACTCGTCACCTCTCCCCCATCACACCCTCCATCTGTCGCCCCCTCACCCTGGTCAAACCCCTTGTGTCTGTGTGAGACAAGACAGTTTTGTTATCTTGTTCTCTCTGCCAGGCAGATGTTTTAGCTGCTGCTGTGTGAACGGACTGGAGTGCTGACTATAGTTGTCTGGGGAGAGAGGGTGGCATTCGCTTTCTCTGCTCTCTGTTCAGTGCTGTTTCTAACCGTGTTGCCTTTTCAGAGAATGGCCTGCTCTCACTGACAAAGTGTTGGTAGCTGGATAAGGAGATGTCCCTCACGTCCTTCCTCTCACCGCGCTCACTCTCAGCTGCTGCTTGCTGTCTGTTCAACCTCTCTATCTCTCTTGTGCTGATGTGCTCTTTTTTTCTCTATATCCCTTTTCCCGCTGTGTTCACTCTCTCTTTTCTCCCAGTGCACTCTCTTGCCTCCACCTCCCTGCTCTCGCTCTCTCTTACTCCCCCTGCAGTCTTCCTCTATCTTTCCCTGTACTCCCTCGATTAGATTCCAGCTATACCTCGTTCCTGGGAATCTCTTCTTTATATAAACCATCCCAAACCCTCTATTAGATTCCAGTCTGTAATTCACTCCCAGGTATCTGTTATTCTATATATAAACCCACCGAACCCCTCGATTAAATTCCAATCTGTAACTCATTCCCGGGTATCTGTTATTCTATTTATAAGTCACCCCGAACCCCTCGATTAGATTCCAGTCTGTAACTCACTCCCAGGTATCTGTTATTCTATATATAAACCTACCGAACCCCTCGATTAAATTCTAATCTGTAACTCACTCCTGGGCATCTGTTATTCTATATATAAACCACCCTGCACACCTCGATTAAATTCTAATCTGTAACTCACTCCTGGGCATCTGTTATTCTATATATAAACCACCCCGAACCCCTCGATGAGTTTCCAGTCTATAATTCATTCCCAAGTATCTATTATTCTATATATAAACCACCCCGCACCCCTTGATTAGATTCTCGTCTCTATCTCTGTGCACTTTCTGTATACATTTCTCTTTCTGAATCGGACTCTCTGGTGCAGTCATGATTTGCCAGTATTTTCTCTCTGTCAGTACCAATTCCCACTTTCTTGGCCTGTCTCCTGCCAGGATGAATCTCTGCTTTCTCCTGTTGGATCAGAACAATTACTCATCTC
The DNA here is from genome assembly GCA_024679065.1 of Sphyrna mokarran. Classification (NCBI taxonomy): domain Eukaryota; kingdom Metazoa; phylum Chordata; class Chondrichthyes; order Carcharhiniformes; family Carcharhinidae; genus Sphyrna; species Sphyrna mokarran. The sequence continues at coordinate 80,743,152 of JAGIQG010000013.1, read as the reverse complement.
CCTCTCCTGTCACCACCCCCTCTGCCCACCTCCCCATAATTGAGACTGTTCGTAATTGAACACAGCTTTTAGAGGGCAAAAGGATAGTGAGGGATAAAATTGGTCCTCTTGAAGATCAGAGTTGTCAGCTTTGTATGGAACCAAAAGGAATGGGGGAGGTATTAAATAGGTTTTTTTGCATCCGTATTTACTAAGAAAACTGGCATGAGGTCTATGGATATAAGGCAAACAAGTAGTGAGGTCTTGGAATTGATACAGATTAAAGGGGAGAAGGTGCTTGCTATCTTGAGGCAATTCGGAATAGATAAATCTCCAGGACCTGACGGGACATTCCCTTGGACCTTGAAGGAGACTAGTGTTGAAATTGCAGAGGCCCTGACAGATATATTTAAAATGTTGGTATCTATGAGTGAGGTGCCAGATGATTGGAGGATATAGCTCATGTTTTTCCGTTGTTTAAAAAAGCCTCAAAAAGTAATCCAGAAAATTACAGTCTGGTAAGTTTGACATCAGTAGTAGGTAAATTATTGGAAGGAGTACTAAGAGATAGGATCTACAAATACTTAGATAGACAGGGAGTTATTAGGGAGAGTCAACATGGCTTTGTGCTAGGTAGGTCATGTTTAGCCAATCTGTTAAAGTTTTCGAGGAGATTACCAGAAAATGGATGAAGGGAAGGCAGTGGATGTTGTTTACGTGGACTTCAGTAAGGCCTTTGACGAGGTCCTGCATGGGAGGTTAGTTAGGAAAGTTCAGTCGCTAATATACATGGAGAGGTAATAAATTGGATTAGACATCGGCTTAATGGAAGAAGACAGAAAGTGGTAGTGGAGGATTGCTTCTCTGAGTGGAGGCCTGTGACTAGTGGTGTGCCACAGGGATCAGTGCTGGGTCCATTGTTGTTTATCATCTATATCAATGATCTGGATGAGAATGTGGTAAATTGGACCAGCAAAATTTGCTGAAGGTTGAGGTGTAGTGGACAGCGAGGAAGGTTTTCAAAGCTTGTAGAGAGATTTAGACCAGCTAGAAAAATGGGCTGAGAAATAGCAAATGGAGTTTAGTGCAGACAAGTGTGAGGTATTGCACTTTGGAAGGACAAACCAAGGTAGAACATACAAGATAAATGGTAGGACGCTGAAGAGTGCAGTAGAACAGAGGGAACTGGGAATACAGATACACAATTCTCCAAAAGTAGCTTCACAGGTAGATAGGGTCGTACAGAGTGCTTTTGGTACATTGGCCTTTATAAATCGGAGTATTAAGTATAAGAGTTGGAATGTTATGGTGAGGTTTTATAGTCATGATATACAGATGCCGGCGTTGGATTGGGGTGGTAAGAACTCAGTAAGAATTTAGCAACACCAATTTATAATCCAACCGATTATAATCCAACCAAATGCCTGAGGAAGACACAGAGTGTTGAAAGCTCGCTTTTTTACTATCAAATAAATCGGTTGGATTATAAATTGGTGTTGCTAAATTCTTACTGAGGTTTTATAGGACATGGGTGAGGCTGAATTTAGAGTGTTGTGTGCAGTTTTGGTCATCTAATTACAGGAAGGATATTAATAAAGTTGAAAGAGTGCAGAGAAAGTTTACAATGATATTGCCGGGACTTGAGAAGCTGAGTTACAGAGAAAGGTTGAATAGATTAAGACTATTTTCTGGAGCGTAGAAAAATGAGGGGAGATTTGTTAGAGTGTATAAAATTATAATGGGTATAGATAGAGTGAATGCAAGCAGGCTTTTTCCACTCAGGCTAGGGGAGAAAAAACTGGAGGACGTGGGTTAAAGGTGAAAGGAGAAACGTTTAAAGTGGGGGGGGTTATTCACAGAGAGAATGGTGGGAGTGTGGAATGAGCTGCTGGATAAAGTGGTAAATGTGGGGTCACTTTTAACATTTAAGAAAAACTTGGATGAGAGGAATGTGGAGGAATATGGTCCAGGTGCAGGTCAGTGGGACTAGGTAGAAAAATGGTTTGGCACAGAAGAAGGGGCAAAGGGCCTGTTTCTGTGCTGTAATGTTCTATGGCTCTCTAGTTCTAAGGAAGTGAGACCTGCGCTCTGCTCCTGCGTGCTGAGTGTAGCTGATCTGACTGTCACTTGCCAAGCAGGGTGCGGGTAGCGGTGGGGGAGGCGGGGTAATGTGGGGCCAAGAGCATCGATTGGTTTACTTACCTGCGCGCTCTCTCTGCCTTTCCTCCCTCGAGGTTTTCTGACGTGATTCTCGCTACAATCCTGGCCACCAAGTCGGAAATGTGTGGCAAGAAATTTGAGTTGAAGATTGACAATGTTCGCTTTGTGGGCCACCCAACCCTGCTGCAGCACCCCCTGGGATTGCAGGTGAGGAACCCTGTCTCCCTCCATCCCCTTCCGCTGCCCCTCCCTCCCGACCCCATTGCTCCTTTGCCCTCCTCCATTCCCCTCCTGCCTCCTCCCCCTCCCCAGCGCTCACTCGCTCACGCCTCTTCCCCCCGGTGCTCGCTCGTTCCTTCCCAGCTACCCATCACTCACCTCCCACCCCCTCTCTTCCTGGTGCTTCCTTGCCCACACCCCCCCTCCACCCCCCCCCCCCCCCCACCCCCCCCCCCCCCCCGCGCTTGCTTGCTCCCTCCCTCCCTCTCCACCCCCCCCCCTCACAGCCCCCCCCCCCATACCCCCCCACCCCCGGCACTCGCTCTCTACCACCCACCTCTCAGCATTTGCCCCACTCCCCCATCACCCTGTCCCGCACAGCATCCCGTGACACCCTCCTCGCCGTGCCTTCCTCCCCCCTTGATGCTGCCAACCCCCCCCCCCCCCCCCCCCCCACCGATTCCTTGGCCACCTCTCCTCTCCTCCTGCCCTCATCCTCCTCCCCTTCACCTGACCTCCCCCCTCCCCCCACCCGCTACTGCTATTGGTTGTGAGTGATGGTGGGTGCTTTGTTTGCCCACACATTCTACTGAGCTCCTGTTGTTTCTTCCAGGTCTCCAAGTTGGACCCATCTCCAAAGCGGGAGATGCCAACCATGATTCTGTTTAACGTGGTGTTCGCTTTACGGGTACGTCGGACTGTGCCTGTGTTCCCTCCCGGGGTGGGGGCTGTCCATCAGTACGGTTGAGTTGGCAGGGGAGGGTGCCGTGACTGTTATCCATATCCCACCTTCTATCCCTGCCACTTTTGCTTTTTGCTTCTACCTCATGCTCTCTCTGTATCCTCTCGGCCCTTCCTGCCCTCTCAGCCAGTTTCTCTCTCGCTCTATCTATCTATCTCTCTCTCTCTCTATCTGTGTCCCCGTCCCCCTCGGTCCCCACACACTCTTTCTCTGCAGCACAGAGAGATTTGGGGGCCTTTGTGCACAAATCGCAAAAAGCTAGCATGCCAGTTCAGCAGGCAATTGGGAAGGGTAGTAGAACGTTGGCCTTTATATCAAAGGGAACGGAGCATAGAAGGAAGGAAATCTTTGCTGAAACTGTAAAAAAAAACTCGATTCCAACTGTGCCTGGAACACTGTGAACAGTTTTGGCCTCCTTATCTAAGGAAAGATATCCTGGAATGGAGGCAGTCCAGAGAAGGTTCACTCGGTTGATCCTGAGTAGAGAGGGAGTTGCTATGGGGAGAGGCTGAGTAGGTTTGGGGCTGCACTCATTGGGAGTTTAGAAGAATGAGAGGTGGCCTTATCGGATTCTCAGGGGGTGTTTGACAGGGTGGATACTGAGAGGCTGTTTCCCCTTGTGGGAGAGTCTGGGACCAGAGGGCACAATCTCAGAGTAAGGGGTCACCCATTGGAGACAGAGATAAGGAGGAATTTCTTCTCTGAGATTTGATTTTAATTTATTATTATCACAGGTATTGGGAAACAGTGAAAAACATTGTTTCTCGCACAATATACAGATAAAGCATACTGTTCATAGAGGAGGAAAGGAGAGAGTGCAGAATGTAGTGTTGTCGTCATAGCTAGGACGCAGAGAAACATCAACTTAACCGAAGATAGGTCCATTTTCAAAAGTCTGATGGTAGCAGGGAAGAAGCTCTTCTTGAGTTGGTTGGTATGTGACCTCAGACTTTTGTATCTTTTTCCCGATGGAAGAGAGAATATCCAGGGTGCATGGGGTCATTGATTATGCCGGCTACTTTTCCGAGGCAGCAGGAAGTATAGACAGAATCAGTGGATGGGAGGCTGAGGGGAGGGAATGTGTGGAATTCTTTATCACAGAGGCTTGTAGAGACTGGGTCACTGAGTGTGTTTAAAGTCGAGATAGACAGATTTTTAATTAGTGAGGAAATCGAGGTGATAAGGCAAGAAAGCAGGAGTTGAGGATTGTCATATCAGATTAGTCATTGAATGGCGGAGCAGACTCGATGGGCTGAATGGCATTCTCTTGCTTCTCCGCCTGTCTTTCATATCTGATTATGCGGCCCAGGGTCAGATATAGTTTAATAGAAGTCCAGTGTCGTACCATGGGGATGTTGAAGGTGTTATATTGTGATGATATGCTCTATGTTTCTGGCAGATGTATTAACGTCCAGTTTTTTTAAACAGGCAGTCGGTTTGTCTGGAGGGAATATAGCTCAGATGCTGGGACAGCAGGATAATAACTCATTTTAGTGAGGAATGTGTTACTTTGTTGAGTATATGCTCTGGTGTTTATAGAGGACTTTTGCTTTGGACTTCAGAGTTGTTATGTGATACCATGTTAGTTGGAGGAACTGGGCTTTCATTTTTAAAATAGAACTGGCGGCTGGAACTGTTGAAAGGCAGAACTGTCTCTCTGCAAAGTGTCAGGCCTTTCTCGACTAATTTATAGCAAACATGCACGTGTTTGCATACTTGCTATAAATATCACTTTTAAAGTGATATTTAAGTCTCAGGGAAGAAAGTTACGTATTGGAACTGAAATACTGATAAGTTAGAATTTAGAGTGGTTCCTCTTCATGTTTTAAGATTGTTCAATGGTTGAGAATTAAATTGCTTCATTTTGTTCAAGTTATATTTAAACTGTGTTACAAATAAAGCTTGTTTTGATAAAAAGATGTGTAATTTGTTAATGGAATTACTGCTGGGGAGAAGCGTCCTTTTCTCACATTGATGTGAGAATGGAGTAATTGAGGTCTAGTCTGGCTTTGTAATATCTCTTGGGGTTCTGCTCTGGGATCCTAACAATAGGAATGCAAATTCTGTTTGCAATGTGTACAGAAAGTCTCCTCTCCGAGTGTATATTTTATATTACATTGTTGCTGCTCTTTGTGAGTTATTAATGTCTCTCTCTCTCTCTCTGCATTGCTGACAGGCCAACGCCGATCCCTCAGTGATCAGCTGCATGCACAACCTCTCGCGACGTATTGCCATTGTCCTACAGCATGAGGAGCAACGCTGTCAGTACCTGACCCGGGAGGCCAAATTAATGCTGGCTATTCAGGATGAAGTGTCCACCATGTCTGAGAGTGAGTTCAATATTGTACACAACACTCCAGATGTGGCCTCACCCGTGCTGTGCACAACACTCCAGAATGTGGTCTTACCCATGTTGTACACAATACTCCAGATGTGGTCTCGCTTGTATTGTACACATTACTCCAGATGTGACACGGTGTTTGCAGCTGGATTGATGTGCAGTGAATTGCTCTTTGCTCTCTCCCTGTAGGTGATGGCTCCCAGTCTCCGTTCCACCACATTCTGCCCAAGTGCAAGCTGGCCTCTGATCTGAAGCAAGCCTTTGACAGGTCAGTGGACAGGGGCGTATCTGTCCCCCATGGTGCCTGTGTTTGGAAAATGTATCTCAACCACCCCCCTCCTTCACCCAGGGGTGACAAAGCCTCTTGGGCTGTCGGAAGGTGGGGGGGGGAGGATGTAATTGGGTGGGAGATTCTACCATCCCACCCCTCCACTGAATGGCCAGCTCTCGATTGCTGCCTTGGGAATTAGGTGTGGGGGGAGAGGGGGGGTGTTGGTTTGACAGGAGTCCCTCAGCTGGGTCTCTGCCTGCCCTGCCCACTTCACTCTTATACCAAAGAATAAAGAACCAACCATGTTTGGAGAATGGTCACTGGCACACTGCTCAGGAGACTGCCCCTCCCTCCCTGTTTTGGAGAGGGGGGGTGCTGACCCTCCCCAGGCGGCACGGCCTCCCCCTCGGCACAGCGTACACAGGGCGGTGTGTGTGCATACTGGTTGTGTCCCTGCCTTTCTGAAGTGACGTTAATCCCTTGCCGCCCTCACAGTCTCTGTACCACAGGCGTGGTCCACCTGCACATCAACAACTGGCTGGAGCTCAGCTTCTGTCTCCCGCACAAGATACACAGAGTTGGCCCAGACTACATTCCTCCCGATGCCATCGAGCGCAGCCTGAAGGCAATCCGGTTCGTAGCTGCAACCGTTCACTCCTCTGTGTCATCCCAAGAGACTGTCTGTCCCTGTGTGTCTGCCCGTCTGTCCCTGTGTGTCTGCCCGTCTGTCCCTGTGTGTCTGCCCGTCTGTCCCTGTGTGTCTGCCCGTCTGTCCCTGTGTGTCTGCCCGTCTGTCCCTGTGTGTCTCCGTCTGTCCCTGTGTGTCTGCCCGTCTGTCCCTGTGTGTCTGCCCGTCTGTCCCTGTGTGTCTGCCCGTCCGTCCCTGTGCCCCTCTCGCTCTCTCACTCCCGCTCTCTGATAACAGGCCGTACCATGCGCTGTTGCTCCTGGATGATGAGAAGTCGCTGCTTAGCCAGTTGCCAGTGGACTGTTCCCCGGCGTTGGTGAGGATAATTAAGACCACATCGGCTATGAAGAACCTGCAGCAGCTAGCGCAGGACGCAGACCTGGCACTGCTACAGGTAAATCAGCAGCGATCGCACCCCCAATCCCCATCCCACCCACCCTGCTGCAGGTAAACTCGCAGGAGTCGGACCATCACTCCCTGTACCAATCCCCACTCTATTGCAGGTAACACCCCCCCATCCTCCGTCCTGCTGCAGGTAAACCCACGGGTGTCATTTCCCCACCCCACCCCTGTCCTGCTGCAGGTAAACCCACAGGGAGGGGTCACCCCCCCATGACTTTGCCAGTGATAAACCCTTGGGGTCAGCCTTCCAATCCCACCAATCCTCCCTCCAACCCAGAAAGATCATCTTCCTCCCAGTCCTTGCACACCCTCCATCCTGCTGCTGGTTATTCAGGACCAGATGAGGAAGCCTGAGATTGATAACCAAGTTAACCTCGATTCTTAAACTGAGCACGAAGAGATTCACTCTGGGTGTAATGCTATGAAGCTTCCAAGGAACTTTTAATAAAACAAACTATAACACAGTTAAAATATAACAAAATGAACTTGAATAACTTTTCTGAATTAACTGCTTCAACGTGACAAGGTTTAATTTTTAATACTATCTATCTCTATTGGTTCCAATTTAAGCAATATCCCCATAGACATTAACCTTCCTTCAGAATCTGTTAGCAAAAACACATAGGCTCGTACGAATTCCCAGTCCTTAAGCCTCTTAGTCCCTCTGAACAGAGAGGCTAAGGTGATTAAGAAGATATACAGCATGCTTGCTTTCGTTGGCCAGGGCATTGTGTACAAGAGTTGGGAAATCATGATGCAGTTGTATAAAACTTTGGTGATCCTGGTTTAAACAAAACCTTTATCAGAGACACAACTTAAAATACATCTCTTACTGGCACCGTGTTATCCCGGGTAAAATTCCAGAGGTCACCCCGAATCCTCCCTCTCCCCCCCACCCGCTCTGAATTAGTCCGTGACAGTCTCTGTGTTTAAAAATGAGTGTGCTAACTTTTTTTGCTATCAGTCATGAATCATTGGTAGTTTTCTGAAGGGTCCATGTTCCAGTGAGGGTGGGGTGGCACAAAGTGGTCTCAGGGTGAAAGTGGGTGAGGTGTTCTGTTGTCCGTATCCATGCGATGTGACTGCCAGAGTAGACCTGCATTCGGACGTGCCTTCCAGTGCTTTCCCACCAACAGTCTGGTGGTGAGTAGGGGGGGAGGAGAGGGGATGACTCCTCAACCCAGTGGGATTCTCCTCGGTGGGCCATTGTGCCGGTTCCCGCTGTTCACCATTCCCTCCCCCGTGAGGCAGAGGGTCACACGTTGGGGATGGGAAAGGGTGAATGGTCTGATTGTGAATCCTTCCTCCGTCATCCTTCCCAACCTACCTCACTCCCTCCTTGTCACCTGCAGGTCTTCCAGCTGGCTGCCCACCTGGTGTACTGGGGCAAGGCCATCATCATCTACCCGCTGTGCGAAAACAACTTCTACATGCTATCACCCGATGCCAACATCTGCATGTGAGTTAGTGATCTGGTAACTGGGGAGAGTGTAAATCCTTTGATGTACCTGTCCTGGCAGTGTTTGATGGGGGACAGTGTAGAGGGAGCTTTACTCTGTATCTAACCCTGTGCTGTACCTGTCCTGGGAGTGTTTGATGGGGGACAGTGTAGAGGGAGCTTTACTCTGTATCTAACCCCGTGCTGTACCTGTCCTGGGAGTGTTTGATGGGGGGACAGTGTAGAAGGAGCTTTACGCTGTATCTAACCCCGTGCTGCCCCTGTCCTGGGAATGTTTGATGGGGACAGTGTAGAGGGAGCTTTACTCTGTATCTAACTCCGTGCTGTACCTGTCCTGGGAATGTTTGATGGGGACAGTGTAGAGGGAGCTTTATTCTGTATCTAACCCTGTGCTGCCCCTGTCCTGGGAGTGTTTGTTGGGGACATTCAGAAGCAGTGGGGGTGTCGGGAAGGTGGGATAACACTATGTACAGAGGCTCCAGTCACTGCTTTCTCCTCACAGGCTGCCTCCCTTTGCAGATACTCCCCTCTGGCGGAAAATTTCTCTCAGCGGTTTCCTGGGAACGACCTTATCCATGTTCTCTCCAAGTTCTCTCTGCCCACTTCTCTGTCTCAGTTCAAGAATCCCCTCGCCCCGCCTGTGCAGGAGGTAAGAGTGACATATGACATTCTCTCCCTGATCTTCATTAACATCGGGATGGGGTGGGGAAGGCAGCCGCTCGCCTCTTCAGCCTATCTCGGCATTCCACATCCCAATTCCATTTACTTCTAGCCTCTTGCCCTCTATCCCTGGGTCCCCTTACTCGACAGGATCTCAGAATCTCCTCCTTCCCTCAGAATTTCCTCCTTCCCCTTCCAGGCTTCAACAATTATCCTGTCCTCTGTGTGGTACAGTGGTTAGCACTGCTACCTTACAGCACCAGGGACCCAGTTCAACCTCTGGTTTGGGTTACCGTCTGCTTGGAGTTTGCACATTCTTCCCATGTCTGTGTGGGTTTCCTCCGGGTGCTCTAGTTTTCTCTCACAGTCCAAAGATGTACAGGATAGGTGACTTGGCCATGCTAAATTGCCCCTTAGTGTCCAATTATTAGCAGTTTAGGAGGATTGGCCATGTTAAATTACCCCTTAGTGTCCAAAGATGTGCGGGTTAGATGGATTGGCCAGGATAAATTGTCCCTTAGTGTCCAAAGATGTGCAAGAGAGAGAGAATCGCTGGTTAACTTTATCTAAGAGAAAGCACTAACCAGATAGCAAAGGCACCAAAGAAGAAGGACGCTCCAGACAGAAGAATCACAGAAGAAGCCTTAAATATTCCACAAGTCACGAAACCTGGTTGTAATTTAGAGAGTGGCTAGATTCTATTTTTGTTAATGAGTGAGAATTTAATTCATTAGACTGCATGCCGTTAGAATCTTGTTTATCTGGGAATAGTTAGGATATGTTTGGTTTGTTCATAGTTTTGTTAATTTGTACACTTAAATTGATTTGTGTTGAGCTGTAAGTCAGTGTCAGGAATTTATTTTTTATTTAATCACTAGAAGAGCAGGTCACACCGCTTCTCACACACTTACAGGTTTTCGGGTGAGGTACTGCTCTTTGGGAGTTTTATGTGCGAGTTCTGAGGCAGGATCCATTCCTGCTCTGTAACAGGTAGATGTGATCAAACTGGGGGGAGGTTTCTCGTGTCGGTACAATCTCGATGGGCTGAAGGGCCTCTTCTGCACTGCCTGATTCTGTGTTGCTCTGTGACACAGGCTGTCAGCAAGGTATCCAGGTCTACTCCTCTGCCTCTTGAGTCGGGCGGTTGTGAGTTGCAGAATCCTGGACTACTTGTAGCATGGAGGGAGGCCATTCTGGTCATCCTGTTGGTGGTGCTAGTTCTTGTGTGGCACTCCAGGTTGGGCAATGTAGTGCCTGCTGGCACCCTCAATTAGTTTCAAATTCACTGACCCCGCCCCTTCCCTTATCTCTAACTCCTCCCTCTCCCTCTCTCTTTCCCTTCACCCCCTATCTCTCCCTCCTCCTCTCTCTCTCCCCACCACTTTCTTTCCCCCTCTCCTTCCCCACTCTCTCTTCCTCCTGTTCTCCCTCCCCCTTTCTCTCCAGGCACAGCTGGTACAGATGGTGATCTGGATGTTACAACACCGGCTCCTGATCCAGCTCCACACCTATGTCTGCCTGATGGTGCCGCCTAGTGAGATGGACTCTGATCTTCGCGAGGAAGACAAGTTACTGCCGGCCAGGGTGGGGGGCCGCAGTCTGAGCGCCCCCAATGCCCTGAGCTTCGGCTCACCAAGTATGTCGCAACTTCTCTCTCACTCTGCTCCTGGCACCATCCCCCCCTCCCCAAGGCTCTCTCTCTCTCACCCCACTCCACCTGCCCCTGTCTCTCAGTACCCCGCCTGCATCTGCCTCTGCCTTGGACACTCTGCCCCCGTGTCTCTCTCTACCTGCCCTTCTCCCCTGGCATCTCTCTCTCTTTCTCTCTGTCTCTCTTTCTCTCTCTCTCTCTCTCTGTCTCTCTCTCTCACCCCTCCCCCAACCCCTGTGTGTCTTTCTTTCTTGCTCCCACTTTGCCCCCAATGTGTGTGTCTCTCTCTCTTGCCTCTCCTTCACGCCGTGTTTCTCTCTCTCTCGTCCCCCCGCCATGTCTCTCTTGCTACCTCTCCCCTCGTCTGTCTCTCTCGCTCCATCCTCCCCCTGACTTCTGCCTTTCTCGCCACCCCCCTCCCCCCTACATCTATCCTGTTCTCCCTTTCCGCCATGTCTGTCTGTCTGTCTCTCGCTCCCCCTTCCCCCTTCCCTATGTGTCTCTCGCCATCCCCCCCACCACATTTCTCTTGCCCCCCCCCCCCCCCCACTGTTCCCCACCCTCTCACAAACATTGACTGTTTGACCTTTGACTCTCTCCGGCAGCCAGCAGTGATGATATGACACTGACCAGTCCGAGCATGGACAATTCGAGCGCTGAGCTGGTACCGGGGGGCGACTCGCCCCTCAATAAACGCATGACCGAGAACCTGCTGGCCAGCCTGTCCGATCACGAGAGGAAAATGATCCAGAACATTCCGGCGGCCCAGAATCCAGAGGATTTGCGGATGCTTGCCAAGTACGTGACCCTGTCCCTCGCCCCCCTGGGTGAGAGGGGGAGGGAGATGCCGGAGAACGAGTGAGCGCGGGTAGACGGAGGGCGTGTGTTGTGGGGGGGAGATTGGGATCAGGGGAGGGCCACAGAGAGTGAGTGTGCGGCAGATGGGTGGGCCAATGTGTGCGAGGGTGAGCATGCGAGGGGTGAGTGTAGGGCAGGCAGGGTGAAAGCAAACTAGTGAGGGTGAGTGAGAGGGGAATGTTCGTGAGGGAAGGCAGCGAGTGGAAGTGTGTCAGAGTGAGCGAGGGGTGTGCCATGCTCAGTCCTCTCCACCCTGCCCCCAACCTTGCTCCCCACCTACCCCCCGGGACTCCCATCGCTCAGGCTCCCCCCTTCTTCCCACCCCACGCCCCTTCCCCTTCTTCTCCTCCCCCTCCCCACCCCCTTGCCCTGCCGCCCCCACTCCGGGCCCAGTCGCTGTCCCCCTGCCCCTTGAGCTCCCCCCTTCTCTCCCCCCCCCCCCCCCCCTTGCTCTGCCGGCCCCTGTCGCTCCCCGCTATGTGCACGCTCTCACTCCCTCCCTCTCTGCCTCCGTTCTGCAGGCTGCTGCATTATTTCCGCGGCCGCCACCACCTGGAGGAGATTATGTACAACGAGAACATGCGGCGCTCGGTGCTGCTGATGTTAATCGACAAGTTCCGCAGTGTGCTGGTCGTTCGAAACCATGAGGACCCCATCATCTCCGTCTTCCAGTCTCCTTTTGTGTGAGCAGGCCCAGGTGGACAAAGTCTTTCTTTTAAAAATATATTTCCCAAAACAAAGTGACCTCGCGACCCGGGCGTGTGCGCCGACCACCTCCTGTAATAAAGCTTAACCTTTATTTATCAGTGTCGCAAGTAGGGCTCACGGGAAGATCCCCCTCGTGGCCACCCTCCTGTTCGGGTACACAGAGGGAGAATTCAGCACAGCTGGCGTACCGAACCAGTACGTCTTTCGGACTGTGGGAGGGAACCAGTGCACCCGGGGGAAACCCACGCAGACACGGGGAGGACGTGCAGACTCTGCACAGACCATGACCCGAGGCGGGAATCAAACCCGGGTCCCTGGTGCTGTGAGGCAGCAGCGCTAACCCACTGTGCCGCCGTGCCGCTTTGGAAGGAAGGAGAATTGCTTTGATGTTAAATCCATTTGGTGAAATGGGATTGGCAGCTGACTCCGAATGGATTCTGTATCTTGATGACAATCTGGGAAGGCTGAAGGTTGTCCCGGTGCTTAGAGTACATGACTGTTCCAATCCCTACCCCAATCCTCGCGGGACGGGGGCTCCCTCTTCTATCGCTCCATCGCAGCCTGCTTCAGTGATGATCCGGGAAAGCAGGCAGAACTGTCCCAGTTCAGCATGCCCGAGAGGGGGGGCTCCTTCCTTGGTGCGGGGCTGCACTTACCAGCCAGCGCTGGGCAAGCTGGGGGAGAGACGCAGACCAGTTGTCACTGCCTCTTCTCCAGGCTGAAGAAGGAAAGTCCCCTCCCATCGCCGCCAAAGATTGGCATGAAGCTATATGTGACCCAGTACCCAGTGACTTGCCCACACCCCGTTCTGTGTCAGCTGTACCACCAGCGTCAGAGCTTGCCTGGCAAAGCAGCAGGCAGCAACCTGGGCAATGAGGGCTGTCCTGTTACCTGGTGATTCCAGAGCACTCTTGGGCAGCGATGCGGATATCCCATCAACTCTGTCTACATTTTCCACTGCCTCGGAAAAGCATCCAGCATAATTAAGGACTCCACGCACCCCGGACATTCTCTCTTCCATCATCTTCCATCGGGAAAAAGATACAAAACTCTGAGCTCATGTCATAACTGACTCAAGAACAACATCTTCCCTGCTACTGTCAGACTTTTGAATGGACCTACCTTCCATTAAATTGATCTTTCTCTACACCCTAGCTATGACTGTAACACTACATTCTGCACTCTCTTTTCCTTCTGTATGAACGGTATGTTTTGTCATGCAAGAAACACTGCTTTGCACTGTATCCCAATACACATGATTATAATAAATCAAATCAAAATCACCCCTCTGCCCAGAGTGTAGTCCAGCGGAGAACAGGAGGACGCAAGTTCTTCTCCTGCCCTGTGGCACTTATCAAAACTTGTAATGCCTGCTCCACTGTAAGGGTCTGATACCCTACTGAGAGCCTCACCGAGGCAGCATCAATCTCTTTGCTGCTCCTGGTCCACTCATCAGACCGATTCCAGCGAACGCTTTTCAAAATTTGTTAAAGGGATGTGGGTGTCACTAGCCAGCCCCAGCACAATCCCCCCCAATCCTAATTACCCCCTTGAAAATGTGATGGGCGAGCCCCCATCTTGATTGCACTGCAGTCCTGTGTGGTGTAGGCGCACCCACAGCGCTGTTAGGGAGGGAGCTCCAGGATTTTGACACAGCGAAGGAACGGCCATTTATATTTCCGCGTCGGGATGGTGTGTGTATTTTTTTGGGAAGGGGTGGAGTGCTTGCAAACGGTGGCTGCCCCCCATGGCGTCGGCTGCCCCCTATGGCGTCGACTGCTCCTATCCTTCTAGAGGGTGGTTTAGGGGGTAGAGATGGCGGGTTTGGGTGGTGCTGTTAAAGGAGCCTTGGCGAGTCGCTGCAGTGCATCCTGTAGACAGTATACACTGCTGCCCCTGTGTGTCGGGGGTGGAGGGAGTGACTGTTTACGGAGGTGGTGCCAATTAAGAGGGGCACACTGCTCCTAGGGTGCTTCAGTTCAGACCAACCTCTTGACAATTCTGCATTCCTTGCCTGGTTGTGTAGCTATTTGACAGCAGCTTTTAGCTTGGCAGAGCGCTGCAACCTGGGAAGTTGTACCCCCGACAGCGCGTTACCCTGAAGGATATTTAGCTGCTGTGTGTGTTTTATCCTGTCGCAGAGAGACACTGCAAACAGGAGTGATGTACAGCAGAGAAAGCAGGCAGTCTGATCGCATCATAAAAATCAGTGCAGAAAGAGGCCGTTTGACCCATCGAGTCTGCACTGACCACAATCCCACCCCAGCCCTAAATCTGAAATCTCGCACGTTTACCTGAGCTAATCCCCTGACACTAAGGGGCAATTTAGCACAGCCAATCAACCTAACCCACACATCTTTGGAGTGTGAAAGGAAATGGGAAGAATGTGCAGACTCAGCACAGACAGTGACCTGAGCTGGGAATCGAACCCGGGTCCCTGGCACCGTGAGGCAGTGGTGCTAACCCACTGTGCTGCTCCGTCTTTGGACAAAAATTAAAGCAATGAACATGGAACCTCTACTATCTGCTGTGGGCTGGTAGAATCACACCCAACACACTTTCATCAGTCTCCCTCTGTATTGCTCTGTCTCTCACCACACGCATGGAAAACCAAAATAAAACATCAGAGTTTTGAGGGTCAGCGTTGATGCAGTCATTTATTTTGCCCAGTGTGGATTGTTTGCGCACTGGCAGCTCCCACTTGGAGGGAAATTCCCTCAACATTACAGTTCGCGACAACAGTGGGACAGCGACTTCAGGCGCTGGCGTTCGGCTGGCGGGAGAACAGCCAAAGGAGTGTAAGGGAGAACAAATCCACGAGGAAAACTTGGCTGGGATCCCTCAGTGTTGCGGCAGCTTTACCCCTCGCAGGAAGCAGTGGGGAAAAGGGAGGGAAGGAAGAGTGGGGCTTTTTTTTTAATGACTGGGAGGTTGTTTCGAGGTGGTGTCCCACTGGAGAGGAATGGAGCAGAGGAGGGGCTCAAGCATGGGTGGTATCTAACAACAATTCACACTCAAATGTAGGAGACATGATTAAGTGGGGGGTCACTGGTCATACAAAAAGTGACCGTGTGGGTTGAAAATTAACGTTGACTTCAGGGAGGTATTGATGGATTAGTCTTGGGGCTCTGGGTGTGGGTGATTGGTTGGGTTGGTATGTCCACAGATCCCTGAAGGTCACGAGAGAGGAAGAAAAGACAGTTAAGAAGGAGCAACAGTTAATACCCTTGACAAGTTTGGGAGTGTCACAGCAGGGAGATACGGTGTACTGTACAAATGCTAACTTAAACTGGAGTTGTTTGTGTGTTTATTGCATTACAAGGAAGATGAAATCTCACGAGAGATGTTAGCTTTCATAGCGAGAGGATTTGAGTATTGGGATAGAGGTGTTTTGCTGCAATTGTACAGGGCGTTGGTGAGGCTACACCTGGAGTATTGTTTGCAGGTTTGGTGACCTTATCTGAGGAAGGATACCCTTGCCATAGATCCTGCTCCAAAAAGCAGGATTCCAATAAATCTATTGGACTTTAACCTGCTGTTGTGAGACTAATAATTGTGCCCACCCTAATCCAATGCTGGCATCTCCATTTCCTTGATGTAGAGACAGTACAGCGAAAGTTTACCAGGCTGATTTCTGGGATGGCAGGTCTGTCATATGAGGAGAGATGAAGTTGGTAGGATTATATTCATTGACATTTAGAAGAGTGAGAGGGGAATCTCATGGAAACTTATAAAATTCTAACAGGATTAGACAGGGTATATTCAGAAAAAATGTTCCCAATGGTGGGGGAGTCCAGAATTAGGGGGTCATAAGGAGTAAACCTTTTAAAACTGAGATGAAGTGAAGTTTTTTCACCCAGAGCAAGCTGAACGTATAGAATTCACAGAATGTAGTTGAGGCCAAAACGTGATTTCAAGAGGAAATTGGATATAGTTAGGGTTTGAAGTTGGATAAGTCCCCTGGGCCGGATGGGATTTACCCTAGGATTCTCTGGGAGGCAAGAGAGGAGATTGCAGAGCCTCTGGCGCTGATCTTCAGGTCGTCGTTGGTTACGGGTGTGGTTCCGGAGGACTGGAGGATAGCGAATGTGGTCCCATTGTTCAAGAAGGGGAAGAGAGACCTTCCAGGGAATTATAGGCCAGTGAGTCTTACTTCTGTTGTGGGCAAAGTATTGGAGAGAATTATTAGGATAGGATTTATAGTTATTTAGAGAGAAATGAATTGATTGGGGATAGTCAGCATGGTTTCGTGAAGGGTAGATCATGCCTTACTAACCTCATTGAGTTTTTTGAGAAAGTGACCAGAGAGGTGGATGGGGGTAAGGCGGTTGATGTAGTATATATGGACTTTAGTAAGGCGTTTGATAAGGTGGCCCATGGAAGACTTCTACAGAAAATGAAGATGTGTGGAATAGAGGGTGATTTAGCTAATTGGATTAGGAATTGGCTGGCAGATAGAAGACAGAGGGTGGTGGTTGATGGGAGATATTCATCGTGGAGTTCGGTGACGAGTGGTGTGCCTCAGGGGTCTGTTTTGGGGCCCCTGCTGTTTGTAATTTTTATAAATGATCTGGATGAGGGTATTGAGGGATGGATCAGTAAATTTGCAGATGACACTAAAGTCGGTGGAGTGGTAGATAGTGAAGAGGGGTGTTATAGTTTACAGAGTGACTTGGACAAGTTGCAGAGCTGGGCCGAGAGGTGGCAAATGGAGTTTAATGTGGAAAAGTGTGAGGTAATGCACTTTGGCAGGAACAATAAATGTGTAGAGTATAGGGCTAATGGTAGGGCTCTTAATAGTGTTGAGGAACAGAAGGATCTTGGTGTATGTGTCAATAGATCCCTGAAAGTAGGCAGTCAAGTGGATAAAGTTGTTAAGAAGGCTTATGGAGTCTTAGCTTTTATTGGTAGGGGGATTGAATTTAGGAGCCGCAGCATCATGTTGCAACTGTACAAAACTCTAGTGCGGCCGCACTTGGAGTATTGTGTGCAGTTCTGGTCCCCACATTATAAGAAAGATGTGGAGGCATTGGAGAGGGTACAGAGGAGGTTTACCAGGATGTTGCCTGGTATGGAGGGCAGGTCTTATGAAGAGAGGCTGAGGGATTTGAGGTTGTTTTCGTTAGAAAGGAGGCGGCTAAGAGGGGATCTTATTGAAACATATAAGATGATTAGAGGTTTAGATAGGGTGGACAGTGATAGCCTTTTTCCTAGGATGGAGAAAGCTAGCACGAGGGGACACAGCTTTAAATTAAGGGTATGAGTTATAGGACGGATATCAGAGGTAGGTTCTTTACTCAAAGAGTGATTAGGGAGTGGAATGCCCTGCCTGCAGCTGTTGTAGATGCGCCAAGTTTGGTGGCGTTTAAGAGGTTAATTGATAAGTATATGGAAGAGAAGGGAATGGTTTAGTTTGGAGGGGCATTGCTTTTTATTTTGGTCGGCACAACATCGAAGGCCGAAGGGCCTGTTCTGTGCTGTAATGTTCTATGTTCTATAGTTCTTGGGGCTAAAGGGATCAAGGGATATTGTGGGGAGGGGGGGAAATCAGGATATTGAATTTGATGATTGGCCATGATCAAAGTGAATGGGAGAACAGGCTTGATGGGCCAAATGGCCTATTTCTGCTTCAGTTTCCTATGAGTGTGAGAGAGAATACAGAGGAGATTAATGGGTTGGAATGGAGGAATTCCCCATGAGAGTGGAGAAGCCGGGAATTTTTTTTTCCGGAGTGGTGGGCAAGATTTATCTTAAGGCTGTATCGTTCTCAAGAGATGGTATTGGGGGAGCTGGGGATGTGTTCTCCAATTGTACAGGTTCCAACTGAGGCAGGAGACAAAATAACTGGGGGTGGGGGGAAGGGAAGAGGTCTGAGGAAACATTTTTCCCATCAGAAGATGGTGGGGAATCTGTTACCCACTCCCCAGTGGGGTAGTGTAGAGACAGAGACCTTCCTTATGGTGATGAAGCATTTGCTTCCAGTGCGACATACCTCGAGAGCTGCAAGGTTGGCTTGAGAGACGGAGAGCTGTATCTCAGCCAGCGGTGGACAGGACGGGCTGAATGGCCTCCTTTATAGGGGTGTGAATTGCTACGTTTCTACTCAAGTGTGGGGAACTGGGGTAATGCAAAGATTGGGATGGAAGGCAGGGCGTAGGGAGGGTGTAAATCAGAGATAGCGACGGGGTGAAGTGAATGTGCAGAACTTTGGAATTTGACATGGGAAAATGTGAGATTGTTCTCGTAAGAAGAAGGATATGAGGATGTTTACTTGAATGAGAAAGAGTGCAGAAAGTTGTGGCACAAAGGGGCTTTGGGGTGGCTGAGGGGGGGGGGCACCTCATTTCTGAAACCGTGAAAAGTAGCGTACAGGAGCTAATAGGGAAGGTCGATGCAATGCTGGCTTTTATTTCAAGGGGGCTGGCGTATCAGAAGTAAAGTAGTATTGCTGGAACTGTACAAGGTATCAGTGAGGCTACGTTTGGAATACCATGTACAGTTTGGTCCCCACATTGCAGGAAAGATATATATTTAAGTGGTTGCGTGATTGCTTTAAGAGCTGGTCACATGATTTGATGGTGACATCATTGAGGTGTTCCACACCCTTCCTGCCTTGGGCTGCTCTGTACAGGCAGCAGCTCCCACAATAAACCCTGCCGCTGTTATTTTGAATCTCTGCGGGCGGGCCACACCTTTTCCCTCCTGTTTGAAATCCACCACTCCTCCACAGAGTTCAGACATTACAGATAGATTACCATTGGAGGCAGTGTGTGGAGGAGGTTTAACTGGGATAATCCCAGGTAGGGAGGGATTGCCATTTGAGGAAAGATTAAACAGATTGGACCTGTACTCCTTGGAGTTTGGAAGAACAAGAGCTGATATGATTGAAACGTATCGGATTCTCAGAGAGTTAGACAGGGTGAATTTCGGGAGGGTGTTTCCAGTCAGGAGAGAATATGGGGACCAGAGGGCACAGTCGCAGAATGAGGGGGGAGCTCTTTTAAGAAGGATTTGAGGTAGAATTTCTTCTCTGAAAGCAGCAAATCTTTGGAATTCTTTGCCCCAGGAAGCTTTAGGGAGGGTGAGATTGATTGGGTTAATTTTTTTAATCAGTTGGGGAATTTAGGGTTACAGAGATAAAGCAGGAAAGTGGATTTAGTCAGTGTTAGGTCAGCCTTGGTCTTATTAAATAGCGGAATAGGCTGAATGGCCTACTCTGGATGCTATTTCATAGAATTCTACAGTGCAGAAGGAGAACATTTGGCCCATTGAGTCTGCACCGACCACAACCCAAGTAGACCCTACACCCGCAACCCCATTTACACTAGCTAGTCCATTAGACACTAAGGGCCAATGCACCCAACTAGAACTTTTGGACTTTGGGAAGAAACCAGAGCACCTGGAGGAAACCCACGCAGACCCGGGGAGAATGTGCAGACTCCACACAGACATTGACCGAAATTGGGAATCAAACCAAGGTCTCTGGCACTCTGAGAAATCATAGAAACCCTACAGTGCAGAAGGAAGCCATTTGGCCCATTGAGTCTGCACTGACCACAATCCCACCCAGGCTCTATTGCCATATCCCCTCATATTTATCCATTAGTCCAGCGTTGGACTGGATGGGCACAGTAAGAAGTCTCTCAACACCAGGTTAAAGTCCAATAGGTTTATTTGGTAGCACAAGCTTTTGGGACGTTGCTCCTTCATCACCTGATGAAGGAACAGTGCTCCGAAAGCTCGTGCTACTAAATTTGTTCAATTTGACATCATGTTCAGCACAACATTGTGAGCCGAAGGGCCTGTTTGTGTGCTATACTCTTGTATAATTAGACAGGATAGATTCAGAAAGAATGTTCCTAATGCTGGGGGGAGTCCAGAACTAGGATTCATAGTTTGAGGACAAGGGGTAAACCTTTTAGGGCTGAGATGAGGAGAAATTTCTTCACCCAGGCAATGGTGAATGTGTGGAATTAATTCCCATAGAAAGTAGTTGACGTGTAGTGTGGGACAGGCACCTTAGCGCCAACGGAAGATAAGCCGGCGGACAAGAAGGCTAATGAACGACTCCCAGTTGTGCCAGACGAGGATCAGGAGGAAGATGGCAGTAGCCGTGCTGATGCTCCGCATGCGGGTCTTGATGAATGGCAGCACCAGGGCGGAGAGGGTGGATAATAGCATGAGCATCATGGCCAAGATGATAAGCACAAGGTTCATGGACTTCCCCAGGAGCTCCCTGGTGTTGACGTGGTCCAGGAGTTCCCCTTGCTGCTGCTGCCGTTCCAGCTGTAGCAGCTTGCTCTGGAAGTTCTCCAACACCTCCTGCCAGGACAAACACAGCGGGTGTTGGTGTGGCTTAACGCACAGGAGCAGGCGGAGACCATTCGGCCCCTCAAGCCTGTTCCACCATTCATTACCATCGTGGCTGATCACTGAACCCCAATATCCTTTGATTCCCATTGCCTGAGTGTGGTATCAGAGAACCCCACAGTGCAGAAGGAGGCCATTCAGCCCATCAAGATTGCACCAGCAACAATCCCACCCTGACTCCATTCCTGTTTACCCTGCTAATCCTAAGGGCAGAGTTTTCCTGTCCCACTTGCCATGGGAATGGTAGCAGGCGGGACACAAACCTCAGACAGATTTTCCGACTTGGGACAAACATGGCCGGAAAATCCTGCCTTGAGGGGCAATTTATCATGACCAATCCATCTAACCTGCACATCTTTAGACGTTAAGGGGCAATGTGGCATAGCCAATCCATCTAACCTGCACATCTTTGGATAATAAGGGGCAATTTAGTTTAGCCAAACTTGCTAAACTGCACATCTGTGGACATCAAGAAGCAACTTATGGTCAATCCACTGAACCTACATGTCTTTGGACACTAAGGAGCAATTTAGCCTGGCCAATCCACTTAACCTACTTATCTTTGGACATTAAGGGACAATTAAACATGACCAATCCACCCAACCGACACATCTTTGGACATTAAGTGACAATTTATCATGGCCAATCCAGCTAATCTACATATCTTTGGATTGTGGGAGGAAACCAGAGCACCTGGAGGAAACCCATGCAGATATGGGGAGAACATGCAAACTCCACACAGTGACCTGAGGCTGGAATTGAACCTGGATCCTTGGTGCTACGAGGCAGCAGTGCTAATCACTGTGCTACCAATATCTAACTGCTTCTTGAAAACGTTTAATATTTTGGCCTCAACTGCTTTCTGTGGTAGCAATTTCCACAGGCCTACCACTCTGGATGAAGAAACGTCTTCTCATTTGTCCTAAACGCTCTATCAGACTGTGAGACCTGATTCTGGACTCCCTCACCTTCCTTCCTGCATCTACACTGTCCAGTCCTGTTAGAATTTGACATGCCCCCACCACCTCAATCTTCAGAACCAACTTAATCTATCAGTAGCGTCATCCCAGGGATCAGTTTGGTAAACTCTGCAAAGTAAAAGTTTATTTATTAGTCACAAATAAACCTTACATTAACACTGTAATAAAGTCATTGCAAAATTCCCCTGGTCGCCGGGCCAATGCACCTAACCAGTACGTGGTTTCAGAATGTGGGAGGAAACCAGAGCATCCGGAGCAAACCCATGCAGATATGGGGAGAATGTGCAAACTTCATATAGACAGTGACCCTAGTGGGGAATCAAACCTGGGTCCCTAGCGCTATGAATCAGCGATGCTAATCACTGTGTCACCCTCTAGAGCAAGAACATTTTTCATCAGATAGAGATCAAAACTGCACATCATAATATTCCAGGTGCGACCTCAGCAAGGTCCTATACAATTACATCAAGACATCCCTGCTCCAGTACTTGAATCCCGCTCAAATTGGTATAGATCAATATACCATTTGATTTTTTTTTACTGCCTGCTGCACCTTCAGTGGATGTCCTGGCCATTATATGTGGATAGCACAGTGATTAGCGCTGCTGTCTCACAGCTCCAGGGACCTGCGTTCAATTTCTGGCTCAGGTCACTGTCTGTATGGAGTTTGCACTTCTCTGTGTGCCTCCGTGGGTTTCCTCCAGGTACTCTGGTTTCCTCCAAAGATATTCAGGTTAGGTTGTTTGGCCATGCTAAAAAAGTTGCCCTTAGTGTCCTGAGATGTATAGGTTAGAGGAATTAGTGGGTAAATATGTAGGGATGTGAGGGTAGAGCCTGGGTGGGATTATTGTCAGTGTAGACTCAATGGCCTCTTTCCTGTACTGTAGGTTTACAATGATTCCCCTCTCTTGATCTGTGACCATTCTAGATAATAACCTATCTTCCTATTATTGCTACCAAAGTGGACAAGCTCATATTTATCTATGTTAAACTGCATCTGCCATGCATTTGCCCACACACTCAAATTGTCCAAATCACACTGAAGCATCTCTGTGTCCTCCTCACAGCTCACCATCCCACCCAGCTTTATGTCATCTGCAAATTTGTAGATATTGTATTTAATTCCCTCATCTAAATTGTTAAATATATGTTGTGGATAACCAAGGTCCCACAGTTGACCCCTGTGTTTAGCGACTAGGCACTGCCTGCCATTTAGAAAATTATGAGTTTATTTTTTGTTTCCTGTTTGCCGGGTGGGTTGGGGGTGGGGTGGCTCTGAGATTAAGTCTACCCTAAATCAGTTCTCCAATGCTGATGGGAAGTTAAGCCTCCTTCCCAACCCCTCGGCCTCCAGCTTAACAGTTTGAATGAAGTGGTCTCAGTGACACAAGTTACATACCATTTTTTATAAAGGTTTTTAACCCATTCCCAGGGATGTGGACACGATTGGCCAACCCCAGGGCTTATCTCCCATCCCTAATTGCCCCATTGAGAAGGTGGTGGGTGATGAGCCGCCACCGTGAACCCGCTGCAGTCCCGTGTGGTGGAGGTACACCCACAGCGCTATTAGGAAGACAGCTATAGGATTTTGACCCAGCCACAGTGAAGGAACGGCTGATATATTTTTCAAGTCAGGATGGTGTGTGTGGGTGGGTGTGTGTAGGTGGGTGGGGAGGGGCAGGTTGAAGGGGGGAACTTGCAATGATGAGTGTCCCCAGGATGTCTGCTGACCCTTGTCCTTCCTCTGTCTCTCCCTCTCTCTTTTTTTCCCTCTATCTCTCTCCCTCAGTCTGTTTGTCTATTCTCACTTTGCCCTTCTCTTTCTCTTTCTGTCTTTCTCTGTCCCTCTGTCTCTGTTTCTTTCTATCTTTCCCTCTCACCTGCTCTGTCTCTCCCCCCTCTCTCTGTCCCTCCCTCTCTGTCCCTCCCTCTCCGCCTCTCCCTCTCTGTGTCTCTTTCTGTCTCTCCCCTCTCCCTCTTTCTTCAGTCTGAAGATACTGAGTTTAACATTCCCTCCAGCTAATGTCCAGCGCTGCACAGAGAGTGCTGCCTTGTCAGGAGCACTGTTTTTTTGACGGGGACATTAGACTAGAGCCTTGTCTGATCTCCCAGATAGGGTGGGGAGTATTAAACTCACCCCCCCCACCCCCCGAATGTCTGAGTGTTCCCGCGGATACTGACCCAGATGTCCCTGCTGCTCTCGTGCGACTGGTAGGCAATCTTCTCCTCCAGGCTGGCCAGCTCACTCTTCAGGTTCAGCACCTCGTTCTGGTGGAGATCAATCAGGTCGTTCAGTTGGGCCTGTAGCTGGTTTGTCCTGATGGGAAGGCGGGAGAGAGTCAAAGCACCTCGGGCAAGAGATGCCAGGCAGGCAGCTGAGGGAGAAGCTGGGCCTCACGCTCCCGTCACTGAGCGACATTCGGAAATCTGCTTGGCACCCAGATGGCCATTTTGTCTCCCCCATGATGCACCCACAGCTCTCTGTGCAGCCCCTCGATAATTCCTCAACACTCTCACCCGTGTGGGCTCCTTTTACCTCAATAACCCCAAAGACACCTCCTCCCACGCCTCACCCCACACTGTCCCACCTCACCCCACACTCCCTCCCTGCCTCACCCCCATAGCCCATCCCCTCACCTCGCCACACCCCCTCACTCACCTCACCCCACACCCTCCTCAACCCTATCCCATATCCCCATCTCACCCCACACCCCTCCATCACCTCACCCCACATCCCTTGCCTCTGCCTCACCCCACACTCACTTCCTCACCTCAACCCACACTCCATATCCCCATCTCACCCCCTCACCCACACTCCTTGCCTCCGCCTCACCCCACACCACCTCCCCGTCTCAACCCCATCTCAATCGACACTCCCTCCCTGCCTCACCCCACATCCCTTGCCTCAATCCCATCCCATCACCCCATCTCATATCACACTTCCCCCCCCTCGCCACATCCCCCCGCCTCACTCCACATCCCTTCCCCCATCCCTCACCCGCACTGAACCATTACCCCACACCCCCAACCCCAACTCACCTACACCCCATCCCCCCCCGCCTCACCTCATACTGCACTCCCCTGCCTCACCCCACAGCCCATCCCCTGCCTCACTACACATCCCCCCACTACCCCATGCCACATCACCTCCCCCCCAAGAATGGTCTCAGGAACTATCATTCAGAGGTGCTTAATGCCTGTCTTGCAATAGGAAATTCTCATAGAATTGGGTGTAACACAGTGAGTGCGAAAGGTCCCAGTTTCTGGGCCTGTTGCGATTTTCCAATACCCAGATCCTGGCTGCGGTGGCCTCTCACCAGGAGTGGGCCAGAGAGCAGTTAATTTATTTAAATTTATGCACATGTTCATTTCAATGTGATCAGCCAATGAGGGTGGGCCAGGAGATAGGGCTAATGGGGGTGGGCCAGGGGGTGGTGCCAACAAGGAGGGCCAGGGGCTGGGCCAATGAGAGTAGGGGGGCTGTGATCAATGGGGGAGGAAGTAGGGACCATGATTAAGGGGGGGGGCTGTGATCGGCAGGGGGAGAGAGGAGGGCTGTGATCGATGGGGCTGCGAGTGGAGTTACAGTCGTGGGGAGGGAGGGCCGGCCATGATCAGTCTGGGCTTGGGGAAGGAGGGTGACGGAGGGAGTAATGGGACCCCTAGTTTGATTAGTAAGTTTGCGGACTACACAAAAGTTGGTGGATTTGTGGTTAGTGATGAGAACCATCAGAGGGTACAGCAGGATATAGATCAATTTGGAGACTTGGGCACAGAGACGGCAGATGGAGTTTAATCCAGACAAATGTGAGGTAATACATTTTGGAAGGTCCAGTACACATAGGAAATATACAGTAAATGGCAAAATCCCTTAAGAGTATGGATAGGCAGAGGGATCTGGGTGTACAGGTACACAGACCACTGAAAGTGACAACGCAGGTGGAGAAGGTACTCAAGAAGGCATATGGTATGTTTGCCTTCATCGGCCGGGGCATTGAGTTTAAAAGTTGGCAAGTTATGTTGCAGCTTTATAGAACTTTAGTTAAGCTGCACTTGGGATATAGTGTTCGCCACATTACAGGAAGGATGTGAAGGCTATGGAGAGAGTGCAGAAGAGGTTTACCAGGAAGCTGCCTGGATGAGAGGGGAGATGAGTTGTAAGAAGAGGCTGGATAAACTATCGTTGTTTTCCCTGGAGCGACAGAGGCGGAGGGGGGACCTGATGGAGGTCTATAACTTATGAGATGCACAGTCAGAATCTTTTTCCCACTGTTGAAATGTCTAATACTGGGGGACATGCACTGAAGGTGATAGGGTGGAAGGGAGATGCGAGGGGCAAGTTTTTTACACAGAGAGTGGTAGGTGTGTGGAACACGCTGCCAGGGATGGTGGAGGCAGACATGATAGGGGCATTTAAGGGGCTTTTAAATAAGCACATGAGTATGTAAGGAATGTGGAGCGAGAGAGAAGGGTAGTTTAATTAGAGATTATGCTCAGCAAAACGTTATGGGTTGAAGGGTCTGTTACTGTATTGTACCTTTCTATGTTCTATGATTAGATAGTGTAGATTCAGAAAGAATGTTCCCAATGGTGGGGGGAGTCCAGAACTAGGGGTCATAGTTTGAGGATAGGGGATAAACCTTTTAGGACTGAGGTGAAGAGAAATTTCTTCACCCAGAGGCTGATGAATGTGTGGAATTCAGTCCCACAGAAAGTAGTTGAGGCCAAAACGTTGTCTGATTTCAAGATAAAATGGGAAATAGAGAAGCATAGAAAATAGGAGCAGGAGGAGGCCATTCAGCTCTTCGAGCCTGCTGTACCTTTCCTCACAATCATGGCTGATCGTCCAACTCCTAATCCTGTTTCCTCCCTGTAACCTTTGATCCCGTTGGCCTCCAAGTGCGAATATTGAGTTGGATGATCAGCCACGATTGTGATGAATGGTGGAGCAGGCTCGAAGGGCCAAACGGCTTCCTTCAGCTCCTAGTTCCCATGTTTCACGTAGGACGTGAGACGGTGGATTCTGTGGGTCGAGGCGGAGGTGGATCTGGTATTGGCCAAGGGGGTCAGAATTCAAGACTCAGGATGTTGTGTAGGGCTTTGCGGAGGAGGGGCAGGGTACGAGGTCACGCCTCGGACACGCGCACCTTTCAGACCTCCAAGATAGTGAGTTTTGGGGGCTTTAGAGAGTGTCACAGGATCAGAGGGTGGCCATTTTGAACCAAGATGAGGAGGCAATCTCTTCTCTGGGGGTCAGGAATCTTTCCTCCCTCCCACTCACCCCCACACTATCCCCAGTGGAAGTGGGGTTGCTGTGGGTAGGGAGGGGCAGACACCATCCCCCCCCCCAGCCAGAGTTTCTCAGTCTCAGTTGATGTGTTTGTGTCTGAGGCAGATTTTGAGGTTTTCCTTTTGAGGAGATGGAGGACACAGTTTGTCACGGGAGTTGCAGAGAGATGGGATCAGGAACCAGTGGGTGGAGGTTACAGAGGGTGGCAGGGCTGAGGGGAGGGCGGTGAGAGAGCTGCGTGGTTTGAAGAGGTTTATTCCAGATCATGGTGAGGGTGAGGGAAGAATTTGTGAGGGGTGGACTCACTCACTCACCGCTCACTTGCTCACTCACTCACTCACCCGCTCACTGACTGACCCGGTCGCTCACTCACTCGCTCACTCTCTCACTCACTCACCCGCTCACTCACTCACCCGCTCACTCACTCACTCACCTGCTCACTCACTCACCCGCTCACTCACTCGCTCACTCACTCACTCATCCCTTACTCTCACTCCTCACGTTCACTCAATCGTTCACTCATTCACTCACACTCCTCACTCATTCATTCCTCACTCCTCACACTCAATTGCTCACTTACACTCCTCGCTCAGTCACTCACCCGCTCACTCCCTCATTCACCTGCTCACTCACTCACTCCTCACTCAATCACTCACTCATTCCTCACTCGCTCCTCACACTCAATTGCTCACTCACTTCCTGCTCACTCACTCACTCCCCACTCACTCACTCCTCACTCATTCATTCCTCACTCACTCCTCACACTCTCTCAATCGCTCACTCACGCACTCCTAACTCACTCACTTCCCCCTCACTCACTCCTCCCTTACTCACTCCTCACATTCCCTCCCTCACTCCCTCCCAGCAGTGTGGAGCAGTGCCAGGTACCTGTATTTTTCCTCGTGTAAGAACTCCTCGAAGGCAGCGTAATGCTGGTTGTGCTGCTCGGCAATGTTCTTGAAGTCCAGCTCCATGTTGAGCTGCATCTCCTTGATCTCGGTCAGTTCCTCCAGCGTGGTCAGGTAACCCAGGTGGTGGCGCTCCATCGAGTTAGCCCGCGAAGTCTTGCCCTCGTAGCTGAGGCCCAGGAGATCCTGGTAGTTCTCTGAATAGCCGGTGAAGAAGGAATACTCGTCGTCAAGGAGGGTGGGGGCCTCGGTGTCAGATTGGGTGCTTTTCTGGGCCTTGAAATGGGAGCTTTCTTGGATGTCGGCTTCTGGGGGTACGAGCATTTTGGCGCCAACGATGCTGCCCTCGCTGAGGGGAGGCGAGTCGGAGTGGTTCCCATCGTTGGTGTAGTCGCTCCTGGCCTGCTGCAGGGTGTGCATGTCCAGGAAGGATGGGGCCTTGTCCTGGAGGAGGGTCATCTCCTGCTCCAGGTGCTGCTGCCTCTTGACGTAGTGCTCGAGTCTCCTTTGCAGTTGGGAGATGATGGAGGAGAGGTACTCGTTCTTCTTCTCGAAGGCCTCCTTCAGCCTGAAGGCCTGTGCCTGGTCAGCGTGGGAGATCAGGCGCAGGTACTCGGAGATGTTGGCGCTGCGGTGGGTCTGTTTGATGCGGATCTCCTCTGTGATCTTCAGCACCTTCTGCTGGAAGAGGGCTTGCTCAGCCCGCAGCCCCTCCAGCATGACAATATCCTCCTGGCTGAGCACCGGGGAGCTGGGCATTTCCTCTGGGATGCAGGACATGGGGCCCGTGGAGACAGACAGACTGGCCACCTCCAACTGGTCAGCCTGCAAGAGGGAGAGGAATGCAGCTGGTCATTCAGCCCATCGATCCCCCCCTCAATCCCTACATTCTCTACCTCGAACACCTCCCTCATTCTTCCCCTCGAACCTTCCCATCATTTTCCCCCTCAAAACCCCGCCCTTATTCTTCCCCTCAATCCCTCACCCTCATTCTCTCCCTCAATCCCGCTCCCTCATTCTCCCCCTCAATCCCCCACCTTCAATCTCCCCTTCGATTCCCCTCTCTCATTCTCCCTCTCGACTCCCTCCCTCATTCTTCCTCTCGATTACCCTCCCTCGTTCTCCCCCTCGATCCACTCCCTCGATCACCCTTCCTCATTCTCCCCCTCGATCCCCTTCCCTCATTCTCTCCCTGGATCCCCTTCCTAATTCTCCCCCTTGAACACCTCCCTCATTCTCCCCCTTGATCCCCCTCTCTTATTCTCCCCTCGATCCCCTCCCTCATTCTCCCTCTCAATCCTCTCCCTCATTCTCTCCCTTGATCCCCCTCTCTTATTCTCCTCTTGATCCATTCCCTCATTCTCCCCCTCAATCCCCTCCCTCATTCTCCCCTTCGATCCCCCCTCGTTCTCCCCTCGATACCCTCCCTCATTCTCCCCTTGACCCTCTCCCTCATTCTTTTCCTCAATCCCCCTCCCTCCTTCTTCCTTCAATCCCTCCCTCATTCTCCCCCTCAATCCCCCCCTTTTCCCCCTTGATCCCTCTCCCTCGTCCTTCCCCTCAATCCCCTCCCTCATTATCCCCCATGATCCCCTTCCCTCATTCTTCCCCTCGACGCCCCCTCCCTCCCTCCCTCATTCTCCCCCTCAACCCCAGTCCAGCTAACCTGCACACCTTTGGACATGATGTGGAGATGCCGGCGTTGGACTGGGGTAAGCACAGTAAGAAGTCTCACAGCACCGGGTTAAAGTCTAAAGGTTTATTTGATAGTAATTCCACAAGCTTTGAGAATCGGTGTTCCTTTCTCAGGTGTGTGGAAGGTTCTGATCAGAGAAGGACATATAAAGGCACACACAGTTTACAGAATACTGATTAGAATGCGAGTCTTCACAGCTAATCTGCTATTCAAATCTTAAAGATGCTGACAATGTGAGTGGAGGTAGCATTAGCACAGGTTAAAGAGATGTGTATTGTGTCCAGAGAGGATAGTTAGTGAGATTTTACAAACCCAGGCAAGTCATGGAGGTTACAGATAGTGTGACATGAACCCAAGATCCCAGTTGAGGTCGTCCTCATGTGTGCGGAACTTAACTATCAGTCTCTGCTCAGCGACTCTGCGCTGTTGTGTGTCGTGAAGGCCGCCTTGGAGAATGTTTACCTGAAGATCAGAGACCAAATGTCCGTGACCGCTGAAGTGTTCCCCAACAGGAAGGGAACAGTCACAACCTCAAACAGACCATTGTCCGCCGCAAACTACCCAGCCTTCAGGAGAACAGTGACCACAACACCACACAACCCTGTCACAGCAACCTCTGCAAGACATGCCAGATCATCGACATGGATACCATCATCTCACGTGAGAACACCATCCTCCAGGTACACGGTACATACTCTTGCAATGTTATCTACCTGATACGGCCAACGTTGTCTACCTGACACGCTGCAGGAAAGGATGTCCTGAGGTATGGTACATTGGGGAGACCATGCAGACGCTACAACGACAGATGAATGAACACTGCTGGACAATCACCAGGCAAGACTGTTCCCTTCCTGTTGGTGAACACTTCAGCGGCCACAGGCATTCGGTCTCTGATCTTCGGATAAGCATTCTCCAAGGCGGCCTGCATGACACACGACAGCGCAGAGTCGCTGAGCAGAGACTGATAGCCAAGTTCCACACACATGAGGACAATCTCAACTGGGCTCTTGGGTTCATGTCACACTATCTGTAACCCCCATGATTTGCCTGGGCTTGCAAAATCTCACTAACTATCCTCTCTGGACCCATCTCTTTAACCTGTGCTAATGCTATCTCCACTCACATTGTCTGCATCTTTAAGACTTGAATAGCAGATTAGCTGTAAAGACTCGCATTCTAATCAGTAATCTGTAAACTGTGTGTGCCTTTATATGCCCTTCTCTGATCAGAACCTTCACACACCTGATAAAGAAACAATGTTTCTGAAAGCTTGTGGGTTTACTATCAAATAATACTATAATTTATATATAATAAAAAATATAAATACTACCAGGGCTTTAGCCTGGTATTGTGAGACTTCTTACCATCTTTGGACACTCAAGGAGAATTTAGCATGGCCCATCCACCCAACCTGCACATCTTTGGACACTAATGGACAATTTAGCATGGCCACTGCACCTAACCAGCACATCTTTGGACTGTGGGAGGAAACCGGAGCACCCCAAGGAAACCCACACTGACATGGGGAGAATGTGCAGATTCCACATGCACAGCGACCTGAGGCCAGAATCAAACCCGGGTCTCTTGGTGCTGTGAGAGGCAGCAGCGCTAACCCACTGGGCTATTCTTACCTTGTCCTTCCTTAAGCCCCTCATCCGGGAGATGGTGTTGGAAATGGTAAATTTCCGCATTTCGTCCCCGCGGATTTTGGATTTTCCTTTTGTGTCATCGGAGTTCTGGTCGCTCCCCACGTAGCTGCTTTGCATCTCATCGGAGCTGTGCTTGGAGGTCGAGCTTTGGTCGCTCGGGTATTCGGGGAGCTGGAAGGAGGGCACGTCCGCCGACTGCAGCGCGGGCAGCTCCTGGGGCAACATGGAGCCCTTCCTGCTTCCCTTGGTGATGAAGTGGGGACGCACGGTGTGGGGCTGCAGGGTGCTGTGGCCTTTGTGATCCGGTGGCCAATCGTGCTGGGCCTCCGACTTGGTGAAGGCGAAATTCGAGTGCAGGCCGGAGATGGCGGCTGTGGCGCCCCTGCCAACGGGCACGGGCAGGGTGATGACATCGTCCGAAGGCACCACATAGCTCTGCAGGAGCGAGCTTTGGGGCGGGAGGTGCTGAGTGGCCACGTCCAGCTGCAGACCGTTGCTCTCCAAGAGGGGTATCCGCTGGTTGGTGAAGAGCTGCTTCACCCCTTTGGCCAGCACCCGGTTCACCTTGTAGAAGCTTTTGGAGCTCTTGCGGTGGCCCCTGGAGCCTCCACCTGGCATCGAAGAGGAGGGCAAGGGCCCCTCCGAGTCAGCCTCCATAGCTGCCTCCGCACCCCACGCACGTCCTGCCCGGCACAGTACCCCGGAGTCCAGAAGCGAAGATCTGCAGGAGGAAGAGATACAACAGGGTAAGTACAGAGTGGCTTAGAGAGACATTAGAGAATTGGGGAGGGGGCAGAGAGGGGTTACGGAGTGACAGTGTGAGGGAGCTGGATTAACATCAGTACAGATACAGTCAGTAACACAGGGTGCTGGGGGGAGAAGGGTTACTGAGCTCAATGTTCAGTGGATTAAAGAATAGAGCAAATTCTTACTTGGTGTTTCCCACAGGATGTGATGTGACAGTCTGTGTGTGCAGTGTGCATACACAGTGAGAGTGGGTGCAGTATTAGTCTGAGTGACCATCTGTTGGGAGTCAGTGAGGGTATTTGAAGACGGGAGGCTCTGTGTCTCCCTTGATGTTCAACATTAACTGTCACCCCCAAACCACCAGTGGGGAGAGGGACGCGCGGCTCCCTGTGACATCACAACGAATGGAACCAGCAACATTTAAAGCAGCGATGGATTCCTTTGGAGAATTCCTTAAAGGAGCCTGTCCTGGTGGAGTGGGCTATTCAGCAACCCCACTCTTCCACTGCCCCCTCCCCATCTTCTACTACCCCCCACCCTGCCACTGTCCCCCACCTTGCCACTGCACCCTGCCCTACCCTTCCATTGCCCCCTCCCCACCCTTCCACTGTGCCTCACCCTGCCACTGCTGCCCACACTTCCGCGGTCCCCTATCCTCCACTGCCCCCCACCCTGCCAATGCTCCCCATCCTTCCACTGCCCCCTCCCCACCCTTTTACTTCCCCCCCTTCACACTCTTCAATGCCCTCCTCCCCATCTTCCACTGCCTCCCATCCTGCCACTGCCCTTTCCCCATCCGCCACTGCCCCCCTCCCCACCTTCCAATGTCCCTCCCACACTGCCACTGCCCCCTCCCACCTTCCAATGTCCCCTCCCCACCTTGCACTGACCTTCCCACCTTCTACTGAACCCTCCCCATCCTTCCACTTCCCCCCACCCTTCATTTCGCCCCCTCCTCACCCTTCCACAGTCCTGCCCCTCCCCACAGTTCTACTGCTCCCCCCTCCCCAACAGCCTGGAGACTCTGCACCTGTTGAACGAATCCATGGATGATTCATGCCCTCATTCTCTCTGCTGACCGCCTGCTGCACAATGGCCTCCCCAGGGGGAAGTTCTCAGAGAACCCCTCCCAGTCTGACCACCCACAGGGAGCAGGGCAGCAGGTACATGGGGTACCCATCCGCCCCAGACAGACAGATACACACACAGACACACACACACATACACACTTCCAGGACTGGTACAGCATGGGGTTAGGTACAGAGTAAAGCTCCCTCTACACAGTCCCCCATCAAACACTCCCAGGACAGGTATAACACGGGGTTAGATACAGAGTAAAACTTCCTCTACACTGTCTCCCATCAAACACTCCCAGGACACGTACAGCACGGAGTTAAATACAGAGTAAAACTCCCTCTACACTGTCCCCCATCATACACTCCCAGGACAGGTACAGCACGGGGTTAGAAACAGAGAAAATCTCCCTCTACACTGTCCCCCCATCAAATACTCCCAGGACAGGTACAGCACGGGGTTAGATACGGAGTAAAGTTCCCTCTACACTGTCCCCATCAAACACTCCCAGGACAGGTACAGCACGGGGTTAGATACGGAGTAAAGTTCCCTCTACACTGTCCCCCATCAAACACTCCCAGGACATGTACAACTTGGGGTTAGATACGAAGTAAAGCTCCCTCTACACTTGTTTACAATCGGTTCCTGTGTGAATTCCTTGTATTTGTTATGTTTGTGGAAGTGGGTTCCCTAATTTATTGCAGTGTCTGGTGAAGGTGTTGTCCCTTCATTATTTACTCTGCTGGTTTGCTGATTCTAAAAGGACCTCTTTCCTCTTCAATGTCTTTCCGCAGTGCAAATGTGCTCATAAGATCCAATTTAACCAGGCTATGTGAAGTTTAAGAAATTGTGAGTTTATTACTTACTACAATGTGTGAGGAAATCATAAAATATGACATAAACACACACACAGATTAGAAACAAGAAACACCTTAAACATTAAAGTTAAACAGGGATATCCCGCCCCCCCCCCCAAAAAAAGTTTAAAGTTTACTTATTAGTGTCAGACAGGATTGAATTTGAATTTTAGCCATGGTTTAAATGTATAGTGAAGTAAGATTGAAGGGCGGAATAGTGTCCTCCTGCTTCGAATTTCTATGTTTCCATGTAACTGCCCCACCTTTGTCTCTGGAGGAAAAGATAGCCCATAACAGAAGAGAGCAGGAGAAGAGAGGCAAGGTGGCACAGTGGTTAGCATTGCTGCCTCACAGCGCCAGGGACTCAGGTTCGATTCCTGGCTTGGGTCACTGTCTGTGTGCAGTTTGCACATTCCCCCTGTGTCTGCGTGAATTTCCTCTGGGTGCTCTGGTTTCCTCCCACATTCCAAAGATGTGCAGGTTGGATTGAATGCTAAATTTCTCCTTTGTGTTAGGGGAACTAGCTAAGGTAAATGTATGGGGATAGGGCTTGGGCAGGATTGTGTTTGGTGCAGATGCAAGGGGCTGAATGGCCTCCTTCTGCTCTGTAAGGGGAGGAGGTTCCCAGGTTGCGTCTCCTGACTCCCCCTAGGAGCAGTGCACGATGGGTTAAAGTTTTAAAATTTATTCATTATTTTCACAAATAATGTTTACGTTAACGCTGCAATGAAGTTACTGTTCCCAGTGGAGGGAGCACCATTTAGCCCCTGCCGTGTGAGGAGTTGTGTTAACACCCACAGAGCTCCCTCAGCACTGACCCTCCCACAGTGCGGTGCTCCCTCAGCACTGACCCTCCCACAGTGCGGCCCTCGCTCAGCACTGACCCTCCCACAGTGCGGTGCTCCTCAGCAGTGACCCTCCCACAGTACGGTGCTTCCTCAGCTCTGACCCTCCCACAGTGCGGCACTCCCTCAGCACTGACCCTCCCACAGTGCAGCACTCCCTCAGCACTGACCCTCCCACAGTGCGGCGCTCCCTCAGCTCTGACCCTCCCACAGTGTGGCACCCCTCAGCACTGACCCTCCCACAAGCGGCGCTCCCTCAGCACTGACCCTCCCACAGTGCGGTGCTCCCTCAGCACTGACCCTCCCACAGTGCGGCGCTCCCACAGCACTGACCCTCCCACAGTTGGCACTCCCTCAGCACTGACCCTCCCACAGTGCGGCGCTCCCTCAGCACTGACCCTCCCCACAGTGCGGCACTCCCTCAGCACTGATCCTCCCACAGTGCGGCGCTCCCTCAGCACTGACCCTCCCACAGTGCGGCGCTCCCTCAGCACTGACCCTCCCACAGTGCGGCGCTCCCTCAGCACTGACCCTCCCACAGTGCGGCGCTCCCTCAGCACTGACCCTCCCCACAGTGCGGCGCTCCCTCAGCACTGACCCTCCCACAGTGGGGCCCTCCCTCAGCAATGACCCTCCCACAGTGGGGCCCCCTCAGCACTGACCCTCCACAGTGGGCCCCCCTCAGCACTGACCCTCCCACAGTGCGGCGCTCCCTCAGCACTGACCCTCCACAGTGCGGCGCTCCCTCAGCACTGACCCTCCCACAGTGCGGCGCTCCCTCAGCACTGACCCTCCCACAGTGCGGCGCTCCCTCAGCACTGACCCTCCCACAGTGCGGCGCTCCCTCAGCACTGACCCTCCCACAGTGCAGCGCTCCCTCAGCACTGACCCTCCCATAGTGCGGTGCTCCCTCAGCAATGACCCTCTGACAATATGGCCCTCCCTCAGCACTGACCATCCCCACAGTGCAGCGCTCCCTCAGCATCGACCCTCCCACAGTGCGGTGCTCCCTCTGCAATGACCCTCCGACAGTGTGGCCCTCCCTCAGCACTGACCCTCCCACAGTGCGGCACTCCCTCAGCACTGACCCTCCCACAGTGCGGCACTCCCTCAGTCCTGACCCTCCAACAGTGCGGCACTCCCTCAGCACTGACCCTCCCACAGTGCGGCGCTCCCTCAGCACAGACCCTCCCACAGTGCGGCGCTCCCTCAGTGTGGCGTTCCTCACTATTGGCGGATCTTGGAATGGATTGTCCAGGGTAAACCACTATATCTGTCCACCGGATGGTTGCCAATGTAGACAGAACGCCACTTCATACCGAACCCCTCGTAGATTTTCCAGCCATTCTGTAGAATTCTGTCATACAGACTCCAACTCAATGGCGATCCCTGACTGTAGGACATCCTGCCCACCCCTCGTCTGCAAGCTGCTGTGCCCTTGCCCCCTCCCCTCCATATCCCCACAACTGCACTGTGGCAGACCTGCCCATCAGGTTGGTATTAAGCTGGAGTCTCTGCCTCGTTCTGAATGTCAGAGTCCCACAGCGAGGAGTGTTCTGCGCCAATCTAACTTCCTGCCGGAGAGGTGGAACATTCCGGAAGAGTGGATGTTAGTGGGGGGCATGGGGGGTGGAATGGGGGTGAAAGGGGCGGCCTGATGGGGTGTGCTGGGGAGATGGCCAAGACAGTAAAAACACCAGTGCTCACTGAGTGCTCCTTCCACTCACATTGTTAGCCACTTTAAGACTTGAATAGCAGGTTAGGTGTAAAGATTTGCATTCTAATCAGTAATCTGTAAACTGTCTTTGCTGATATGTGTGCTATTGCAGACCAGAACACCTCATTTGCCTGAAGAAGGCTATAATAGCCGAAAGCTTGCGAGTTTACTATCAAATAAATCGGTTGGATTTAAACCTGGTGTTGTCAGACCTCTTACTGTGTTTACTCCAGTCCAACGCTGGCATCGAGATGGCCAAGGTCAGGAATGTGAGATTGGAATCGTGACATAGCTGACGGCACTGAGAAAGATCTGGGAGAATCGTAAACTGTTTGGCGCTGGGCTTGAGGGCATGTTTTAGGCCCGCTATTTTCCAGGACCGGCGCGGTGAGAAGGGAAAATCAGCCCTGCCGTCTGGGCTGCAATTAAACTAACAGACTCCAGAGGGAGCCACTCTGCAGTGTGCTCCCTCCTGCCCTCATGTGGACCACTGCTGTCACTGCAGAACATTTACAGAACTGGACATCAGCAAAATTAAACATCCCCTCGCACCCCCTCAGCAGAGACCCTCCCACTGTGCGGCATTCCCTCAGCACTGACCCTCCCACGGTGTGGTGTTCCCTCAGCACTTACCCTCCCACGGTGCGGCATTCCCTCAGCACTGACCCTCCCACAGTGCGGCGCTCCCTCAGCACTGACCCTCCCACAGTGCGGTGCTCCCTCAGCACTGACTCTGCCACACTGCGGCGCTCCCTCAGCACTGACCCTCCCACAGTGCGGCGCTCCCTCAGCACTGACCCTCCCACAGTGCGGCGCTCCCTCAGCACTGACCCTCCCACAGTGCGGCGCTCCCTCAGCACTGACCCTCCCACAGTGCGGCGCTCCCTCAGCACTGACCCTCCCACAGTGCGGCGCTCCCTCAGCACTGACCCTCCCACAGTGCGGCGCTCCCTCAGCACTGACCCTCCCACAGTGCGGCGCTCCCTCAGCACTGACCCTCCCACAGTGCGGCGCTCCCTCAGCACTGACCCTCCCACAGTGCGGCGCTCCCTCAGCACTGACCCTCCCACGGTGTGGTGTTCCCTCAGCACTGACCCTCCCACAGTGCGGCGCTCCCTCAGCACTGACCCTCCCACAGTGCGGCGCTCCCTCAGCACTGACCCTCCCACAGTGCGGTGCTCCCTCAGCACTGACCCTCCCACAGTGCGGCGCTCCCTCAGCACTGACCCTCCCACAGTGCGGCGCTCCCTCAGCACTGACCCTCCCACAGTGCGGCGCTCCTCAGCACTGACCCTCCCACAGTGCGGCGCTCCCTCAGCACTGACCCTCCCACAGTGCGGTGTTCCCTCAGCATGGTGTTCCTCACTGTTGGCAGATCCTGGGATGGATTGTCCAGGGTACACCACTGTGTCCATCCACCTGACGGATGCCATGGTAGACAGAACACCACCTCGTGGAAACTCTCCGGTTTTCCAGCGATTCTGGAGAATCCTTCCCAGGTAGACCCCCAACTCAATGGCAACCGCTGAGCTGAGGATATCCTGCCCAGCCCAAGCGCCATTTTCATCCACAATCTGCTGCCCCCCTTGCCCCTTCCCCTCCCCACATCCCCCATCCTGCACCACAGAGGACATGCTATTTTACCACTTAGGTTAGTGTTAAGCTGGAGTCTCTGCCTCGCTCCCCCCTGCACTGTGAGAAGTGTTTCGCGCCAACCTAACTTCCTGCCAGAGAGTTGGAACATTCTGGAAAAATGGATGGGGATCAAGTGGAGGGGGAAGCCTGCTTGGGTGTGCTGGGGGGAATAGGATTGGGCGCCAAGTTCACTAACATGAGGTTGGAATCGCGACACAGCTCATGGCACTGGGAAAGATCTGGGACAACGGTGTTTGGCTCTGGTGTTCAAGAGGTGTTTTAGGCCCTCCCGCTATTTTCCAGGACTGAGTGACCTGCAACCGGCCTGGCGAGCAGGGGAAATCAGCCCCGCCTAGTGGGCTGCCATTAAACTGATGCCGGCATTGGAGTGGGTAAACAGCAGGTTAGAGTCCAACAGGTTTATTTGATAGTAAATCCACAAGCTTTCGGAAACGCTGTTCCTTCATCAGGTGTGTGGGAAGTTCTTTCTACATTTCCCACAAACCTGACACTGTTCTTACTGCAATTAAACTAACAGCCTCCAGAGAGATCCACTCTGCAGTGTGCTCTCTCCTGCCCTCCTCTGGACCTGGACAGTTTATAGAACTGAACAATAGCAAAATTAAATATCCCTCACACTCCCTCAGCACTGAATTCCCATCAGTGCCTTGCTCCCTGAGTATTGTGGGTTTGGGTTTGGGGTTGGGATTGGGTTTGGGTTTGAGTTGGGTTTGGATTTGGGGTCGGGGTTGGGTCGGGTTTGGATTTGGGGTCGGGGTTGGGTCGGGTTTGGGTTTGAGTTGGGTTTGGGTTTGGACTGGGTTGGTTTTGGGGTTTGGTTTGGGTTGGGTTTGGGTTTGTGTTTGAGGTTGGGTTTGTACTGGGTTTGGTATTGGGTTAGTTTTGGGGTTGGGTTTAGAATTGAGTTTGGGTTTAGGTTGGGTTTGGAGTTGGGTTTGTGTTTGATGTTGGGATTGGGTTTAGGTTTGAGTTTGGGGTTGGGTTTGGGTTTGAGTTTGGGGTTGGGTTTAGGTTTGAGTTTGGGGTTGGGTTTGAGTTTGAGTTTGGTTTTGGGTTTAGGTTTGAGTTTGGGGTTGGGTTTAGGTTTGAGTTTGGGTTGGGTTTAGGTTTGAGTTTGGGGGTTTAGGTTTGAGTTTGGGGTTGGGTTTGTTTGGTTTGGGGTTTGGTTTGGGTTTAGTTGAGAGTTTGGGGTTGGGTTAGGTTTGAGTTGGGGTTTTTGAGTTTGGGTTGGGTTTGGTTTGGTTGGGGTTGGGTTTGGGTTTGGGTTTAGGTTTGAGTTCGGGGTTGGGTTTAGGTTTGGGTTTGGGGTTTAGGTTTGAGTTTGGGATTGGGTTTAGGTTTGAGTTGGGTTTGGGGTTTAGGTTTGGGGTTAGGTTTGAGTTCGGGTTGGGTTTGGGTTTGGGGTTGGGTTTAGGTTTGAGTTTGGGGTTGGGTTTGGTTTGAGTTTGGGTTGGGTTTGGGTTTGAGTTTGGGTTGAGTTTGGGGTTGGTTTAGGTTTGAGTTTGGGGTTGGGTTTAGGTTTGAGTTTGGGGTTGGGTTTGGGTTTGAGTTTGGGGTTGGGTTTGGTTTGAGTTTGGGGTTTTAGGTTTTTGGGGTTGGGTTTAGGTTTGAGTTTGGGGTTGGGTTTAGGTTTGAGTTTGGGGTTTAGGTTTGAGTTTGGGATTGGGTTTAGGTTTGAGTTTGGGTTTGGGTTTGGGTTTAGGTTTGGGGTTGGGTTTAGGTTTGAGTTTGGGGTTGGGTTTGGGTTTGGGGTTTGGGTTTGGTTTGAGTTTGGGGGTTGGGTTTAGGTTTGAGTTTGGGGTTGGGTTTAGGTTGAGTTTGGGGTTGGGTTTAGGTTTGAGTTTGGGGTTGGGTTTGGGTTTGGGTTCGGGATTGGGTTTAGGTTTGAGTTTGGGGTTTAGGTTTGAGTTTGGGATTGGGTTTAGGTTTGAGTTTGGGGTTGGGTTTGGGTTTGGGTTTAGGTTGAGTTTAAGTTTGAGATTGAATTTGGGATTGGGTTTAGGTTGGGTCTCTATTTTCAGTTGGATTTGGACTTGTTTTTGGATTGGTGCTTTGCTGAGCTCAGGTCATGTGGCAGGATTTAGCTTTTCCCTTTTGTATCCCAGAGCTCCGGAAATTCTGACAGCTTGATCTCTGTCAGCTTTACGTAAAGTGGGCAGTGATCTGGGAGAAGAACAATTAACACAGGAGAGCGAAAGAGAGAGAGACAGACCGATTGGGAGAGGCAGATAGAGAGATAGAGACAGAGTGACAGACGGAGAGAGAAACACAGAGAGATAGAGGGACACAGAGACAGGAAGAGACAGAGTGAGAGAGAGAGAGAGTGACAGACAAGAAGAAATAGAGGAAAAGAGGGAGAGTGAGACAGAGAAAGGGCGAGATAGCAAGGATAAGAAACAGATCTCTGCCACTTTCACATGCGGGGAAGCACTGCATAGAAGAGATCTTGTGAAAAAGAGAGAACGTTCGCACTCAAACTATCATCTAGAGAAAGGAAGATTGTGTTTTACATGTGCACAGAGCTGTGTCGATCCCGGAGTGAAAGGTACATGTGTTACTGAATGAAACAATTTGCACAAGACTTACTGTAGCATCTCTCTGGAGATACAACTTACAAGAGAGAAAGAGTGATAAAGAGTGAGTGAATGACAGAGAGAGAGAGAGAGAATGAGAGAGAGAGAGAGAGAGCAATAGAGAGTGAGTAAGAGAGAGAGACTGAGAGAGAAGCAGAGAAAGAGAGCAATAGAGAATGAGTAAGAGTTAAGAGAGACAGAAAGAGAGATAGAGAATGAGTGAGAGAAGAGAAACCGAGAGAGATAGAGACAGACAGAGAGAGAGAGGAAGAGGGAAAGACAGAGAGACAGACAGAGAGACAGAGAGAGAGAGACTGCAATAGAGAGTGAGAGATTGAGAGAGAGAAAAAGAGAAAGAGAGAGAGACAGAAGGAGAGGGAGAGAGAAGGAGACAGAAACAGAGAGAGAGGCAGACAGCAACAGATAGACAGAGAGTGCAAGACAGCAAGATAGATAGAGAGTGAGAGAGAGAGATGGAGACAGGAGAGGGTGTGGTTGTTAGCAGAGAAAGAAAGAGACAGAGTAAAGGAGAGAGAGAGAGACAGAATGTGAAAGACAGCAAGATAGATAGAGAGTGAAAGAGAGATGGAGACAGGGGAGGATGCGGTTGTTAACAGAGAGAGAGAGACAAAGTAAAAGAGACAGAGAGTGACACAGAATATGAAGGATAGCAAGATAGACAGAGAGTGAGAGAGATGGAGACAGAGTGAGTTTACAGCAGGGATGTTGACAGAGACAGAGAGAATGAAATTTGCTTTGTATTTTTGAGACTATGGTGTAACATTCAGATTAAATTGTCTGGGATGTTTTAAACTTTAGAATGTATTAAGCTTTGTAATAAATCATTCTGTATGGATTGTTAATGCATGTGAGAGAGGGGGAGGATTGTGTGTGTATGTGTGTATGTGTGAGAGAGAGAGAGTGAGAGTGAGCGAAGGTTGTGTGTGAGAGAGAGAGGATTATGTGTGTGTGTATGTATGTGTGAGAGAGTGAGAGTAAGCGAGGTTTGTGTGTGATAGAATTTGTGTGTGTTCGTGTGAGAGAGGATTATGTGTGTGAGAGAGAGGTAGTGTGTATGTGTAAGAGAGGATTGTACGTGTGTATTGTGAGAGAGAGGATTGTGTGTGTGTGTGTGTGTGTGTGTGTGTGTGTGTGTGTGTGTGTGTGTGTGTGTGTGTGTGCGTGTGCGCATGAGGGAGAGAGAATTGTGTGTGTGTGAGAGAGAGAGAGAGAGAATTTTGTGTGTGTGTATATGAGAGAGAGAGAGAGAGGATTGTGTGTGTGAGAGAGATTGTGTGTGTGTGTGAGAGAGAGAGGATTGTGTGTGTGCATGTGAGAGAGGATTGCGTGTGTGTGTGAGAGAGAGAGGATTGTGTGTTTGAGAGAGAGAGATTGTGTGTGTGAAAGAGAGGATTATGTGTGTGTGTGAGAGAGGATTGTGTGTGTGTTAGAGAGGTAGTGAGTATGTGTAAGAGAGGATTATAGAGTGTGTGTGTGAGAGAGGGTTGTATACGTGCATGTGTGTGAGAGAGAGAATTGTATGCGTGTGTGAGAGAGGATTGTGTGTTTGTGTGTGTGAGAGAGAGGATTGTGTGTGTGTGTGAGAGAGAGGATCGTGTGTGTGTGTGAGAGAGAGAGGTGATTGAGTGTTTGTGTGAGAGAAGATTGTGTGTGTGTGAGAGAGAAAGAGGGAGGATTGTGTGTGTGTGTGTGTGTGAGAGAGAGAGAGTGATTGAGTTTGTGTGAGAGAAGATTGTGTGAGAGAGGGAGGGAGGATTGTGTGTGTGTGTGTGTGTGTGAGAGAAAGAGGGAGGATTGTGTGTGTGTGTGTGTGTGTGTGAGAGAGAGAGAGAGGGAGGATTGTGGTGTGTGTGTGTGTGTGTGTGTGGTGTGTGAGAGAGAGGAGGAGGTTGTGTGTGTGTGTGAGAGAGAGAGAGGAGGATTGTGTGTGTGTGTGTGTGAGAGAGAGGGTGGATGTGTGGTGTGTGGTGTGGTGTGTGTGTTGTGAGAGAGGGAGGGAGGATTGTGTGTGTATGAGAGAGAGGGAGGATTGTGTATGTGGTGTGTGTATGTGTGAGAGAGAGAGGGAGGATTGTGTGTGTGTGTTTGTGAGAGAGAGAGGAGATGTGTGTGTGTGGTGTGAGAGAGAGGAGGAGGATTGTGTGTGTATGAGAGAGAGGAGGATTGTGTGTGTGTGTGTGTGTGTGTGTGTATGAGAGAGAGGGGAGGGAGGATTGTGTTGTGTGAGAGAGGGAGGATTGGTGTGTATGAGAGAGAGAGAGGATTGGTGTGTATGAGAGAGAGGGAGGATTGTGTGTGTGTGTGTGTATGTGTGAGAGAGAGGGAGGATTGTATGTGTGTGTGTGAGAGAGAGAGAGAGGGAGGATTGTGTGTGTGTGTGTGAGAGAGAGAGAGGATTACTTGTGTGAGAGAGAGGGAGGATTGTGTGTGTGTGTGTGTGTGTGTGTGTGTGAGAGAGAGAGGGAGGATTGTGAGTGTGAGAGAGAGGGAGGATTGTGTGTGTGAGAGAGAGGGAGGATTGTGTGTGTGTGTGTGAGAGAGAGAGGTGATTGAGTTTGTGTGAGAGAAGATTGTATGTGTGAGAGAGAGGATTGTGTGTGTGTGTTTGTGAGAGAGAGAGAGGTGATTGAGTTTGTGTGAGAGAAGATTGTGTGTGTGAGAGAGAGAGGATTGTGTGTGTGTGTGTGTGTGAGTGAGAGAGGGTTTTATATAGGTGTGCAATATCTTGGAAAGTTGAGTGACTACCAAGTAGATTAATGAATGAACCATTTATTAAAGTGAGTAGCGGTTTACGGAGAGTGAAGATAACACATGCAGCCTCCTCATTGCTGTGGGGAAATCTTCATTCAGCTCCTGATTCCTGTGCTCTGACCTGGGTGGCCAAATGGATCACATGAGCCTGGGCAAACTTGCCCCTTAAATGTGCACACTGCCACATCCCTCCCCTTTACATAACGGAGGAACACATTTCAATAACAACTGAATTATTCACAATATTAGACAAGAATTGGACCTCAAACATATTTCCTTACAGAATTAAATTAATCAGGGTGGGCACACTACATAGTTTCACAGGTTAAAGTCCAATTGGTTTATTTGGAATTGTGAGCTTTCAGAGTGCTGCTCCTTTAGCAGGTGAGTTAGCTGATGGAGAAGTGCTGAAAGCTCGTGATTCCAAATAAACCTGTTGGACTTTAACCTGGTGTTGTGAAACTTCCTCTTGATCCCATGGGAGCATTGTAACGTATTAGTGAACTCTTCAGTGGTAGAGGTAACTGGTTTAGACCTCAACTGAGGTAGATTCTCGATTGCGAGAGTGCACCAGGGCAAATAATATCTCGAGTTCTCACTGAGAGATCACATCGTGCTTCCTCGGGGAAGCTTATATTACTGACATCTGGAGAAATATCACCGACAGACAGATTATCCTTTGGGTGCGATTCTCTCCTTCTCAAGTGACTGGCAGGGGTTCCGCAGGGATCTGAGCAAGGATTCCAACTGTTCACATTATACATTAATGATTTGGAAGAGGGAGCTGAATGTATTATCTCCAGATTTGAAGATAATACAAAGTTGGGTGGGAGGGTGAGCTGTGAGGAGGATACAGAGATGCTTCAGTGTGATTTGAACAGGCTGAATG
The DNA here is from genome assembly GCA_024679065.1 of Sphyrna mokarran. Taxonomy (NCBI): domain Eukaryota; kingdom Metazoa; phylum Chordata; class Chondrichthyes; order Carcharhiniformes; family Carcharhinidae; genus Sphyrna; species Sphyrna mokarran. The sequence goes on along the minus strand of JAGIQG010000013.1, from coordinate 80,698,988 downwards.
TGTGGATATCTGCGTGGCCGATGCAGTATAATGTGGATAAATGTGAGGTTATCCACTTTGGTAGCAATAATAGGAAGGCGGATTATTTGAATGGGTGTAAATTGAGAGAGGGGGATACTCAGCGAGACCTTGGAGTCCTCGTGTATCAGACACTGAGAGTAAGCATGCAGGTACAGCAGGCAGTAAAGAAGGCAAATGGTATGTTGTCCTTCATAGCGAGAGGATTTGAGTATAGGGATAGGGATATTTTACTGCAATTGTACATGGCGTTGGTGAGGTCACACCTGGAGTATTGTGGGCAGTTTTGGTCTCCTTATCTGAGGAAGGATGTCCTTGCTATAGAGGGAGCACATTGAAGGTTTACCAGGCTGATTCCTGGGATGGCAGGTCTGTCACATGAGGAGAGACTAAGTGGGTTAGGATTATATTCACTGGAGTTTGGAAGAGCGAGAGGGAATCTGATAGAAACTTATAAAATTCTAACAGGGTTAGACAGGGTAGATTCAGAAAGAATGTTCCTGATGGTGGGGAACTAGGGGTCAGAGTTTGAGGGTAAGGGATAAACCTTTTAGAACTGAGGTGAGGAGAAATTTCTTCACCCAGAGGGTGGAGAATGTGTGGAATTCACTCCCACAGGAAGTAACTGAGACCAAAATGTTGTGTGATTTCAAGAAGAAATTAGATATCACTCTTGGGGCTAAGGGGATCGAGGGGTATGGGGGGGAAGGGGGAATCAGGATATTGAGTTTGATGATCAGTCATGATCATATTGAATGGGGGAGCAGGCTTGAAGGGCTGAATGGCCTCCTTCTGCTTTGAGTTTCTACGTGTCAAAATGTTCCGTATTTTTCCTCATCCTTTCACGTTGGAGGTCAATTTGTTTAATCAATTTACAACTTCTGAAAGATTAGCTAACTGCTCCTATTTAGATGCTCCCGTAATCAGTGCATCTCTTCGATAGACAACTACATTAGATGGGGGGATGGATTGCAATGAGGCCCATGAGGTGAGAATCCTGAGTATGAGCTCCCTGATTGAATTCAGGATCGCCTGCCAATCATGGAGTTTCACCATTATGGAAATATATTGCGGAGCGTCAGGGCTCCTGATTCTCCGGATTGCAGCTTCTGACTTTGTACTGAAGCGCTCTTTGGAGTGGGATAGAATTTGTAAATAGAGGGAATCTGGTGAAGGGATACTGGCCCCTAAGGAATTACTTCAGTAAAGCCTTCTGAAGTGGAGAATTGCCAATGCCATTGAGACTCCAAATGGTGGTCAGGGTACTCTGGTCTAAAGCTTTGTGTGCGAGCAAGGAATGATATTGCACAGAACAGACCCTTCGGCCCATTCAGCCTGTGTCGGTACACGCTTTCTATCCCTCTATTCACCTGCCTATCAAAATACCCCTTGAATGTTGCTATTGTGCCTTCTTCCAATGCGTTCCAAGGCACCCAGCACCATCTTGTGTGAAAAACTTTCCCCACACGTCTCCCTTAAACTTACCCCTCTCACCTTGAACATGTACCCCCCTCCCCTGACACTTCCACCCTGGGAAAAAGCCTCTGACTGTCCACCCTGTCTCTGCCTCTCATCTTTCTGTAGACCAGGTCTCATTTCAGCCTCCATCTTTGTATTAAAACAATTCAAGTTTATTCAACCTCTCCTCGTAACCAACACCCTCAAGACCAGGCAACATCTTTGCATTCTCTCCAAAGCTACCTTCTGGTAGTGTGGCGACCAGAACTGTATGCAACACTCCAAATGTGGCTTAACTTAAGTTTTGTACAGCTGCCAACTTGACTTGCCAACTTTTATACTTGGTGTCCCGACCAATGAAGGCATCCATCCCATATGGCTTCTTGACCACCTGTGCTGCCACTTTCAAAGATCCATGGACCAGAACGCCCAGATCCCTCTGTATGTCAGTGCTTCTACCATTTACCATACAATTCATACCTGAATTTGATCTTCCATCACCTTGTACTTGTCTGGATTAATCTCTATTATAATAAATTCTCGAGATGCCTTGTCTAATTCTAATCGATGGTACACACATCTCATATCAAGCTTAGTGTAAGTTTTGACGATACAGTGGTTAGCACTGCTTTCTCACAGTGTCAGGGACCCGGGTTGAATTCTGGCCTTGGATCAGTGTCTGTGTGGAGTCTGTATGTTCTCCCCATGTCTGCGTGGGTTTCCTCCTGGTGCTCCGGTTTCCTCCCACAGTCCAAAGATGTGCAGGTTAGGTGGATTGGCTATGCTAAATTGCCCTTTGGTATCCAAAGATGTGGAGGTTAGCTGGATTGACCATGCTAAATTGCCCCTTAGTGTCCAAAGATGTGTAGGTTAGATGGATTGGCCATGGTAAATTGCCCCTTAGTGTCCAAAGATGTGTAGGTTAGATGGATTGGCCATGGTAAATTGCCCCTTAGTGTCCAAAGATGTGTAGGTTAGATGGATTGGCCATGCTAAATTGCCCTTAGTGTCCAAAGATGTGTAGGTTAGGTGGATTGGCCATGTTAAATTGCCCCTTAGTGTCCAAAGATGTGTAGGTTAGGGTGGATTGGCCATGCTAAATTGCTTGTTAGTATCCAAAGATGTATAGGATAGGTAGATTGGCCATGGTAAATTGTCCATTAGTGTCCAAAGAAGTGTAGGTTATTTGGATTGGCCATTGTAAATGCGCGGGATAGGCCAGGGGAGAAGGTCTGGGTAAAACACTCTGTCAGAGAGTCAGCACAGACTTGATGGCCGAATGGGCACTGCAGAGATTCTATGATTTGGGAAGGGTTCTTGGGTGGAGTTTGAGTAAGGTGGAAGCTAAAGCAATGTAAAATGGAGGGAAAATGGGCCTAAGATTGAGGCTTCTGACATTGCAAAATGGCGTATGTCAAAAATTCCCAAAACACTCTAAAATCTTAATCCTTCACCTACCCCGGGAACTTTCAGAGAGGGAATGGTCTTGGTGTGGAATAGGAACACATGGGATATGTTGTAAATAAATGTCAGTGAAGCCTGCGGCCTACTTTGCTTTCACCTCCTCTCTCTCTCTCTCTCCCTCTAGGCCACTGGCCGTTACATCCGGCTCCAGCTCCTGGCTGATTCCTTTCCACGTTCCTTAGCAACCCCCACCGCCGGATGTCGGAGTCTGAGAAAGTCCTCGTCCATTGCCCAGGATGCGATTCCCAGACGGAAGCTGGGAAAGAAGACATCCGTAAGGGTGAGTGCGCCATCTCACTCTGTCACTGGCTAGACTGGGCAACTGGGCATGCGTGGGTCCAGGTTCCAGTCACGGATTGGGATGAGATGTTCCCTGAGGCCAGTCCCTGGACACCCTGGGATGTAAGGGATATAGGGAAGGAGTGCGAAGCAGGCTCAATTATTTTGGGATATTGTCCACCATACATGAAGGTCCACGGTATTCCAAGTGGGATAGGGGGAGCGAATTCCAAGTGGATAGGGAGAACTGTGCACACTATTCCAAGTGGGATAAGGAGACAGGAACTGTGCACACTATTCCAAGTGGGATAGGGAGAGTGGAACTGTGCACACTATTCCAAGTGGGATAGGGAGAGTGGAACTGTGCACACTCTTCCAAGTGGGATAGGGAGAGTGGAACTGTGCACAGTGTTCACATGGGATAGGGAGACGGGTACTTTGCACAGTATTCCACATGGGACAGGGAGACAGGAACCTTGCACAGTATTCCGAGTGGGATAGGGAGACAGGAACTGTGCACAGTATTCCGAGTGGCATAGGGAGGCAGGAACTGTGCACAGTATTTAAGTGGGATAGGGAGACAGGAACTGTGCACAGTGTTCCAAATGGGATAGGGAAAGTAGAACAGTGCACAGTATTCCAAGTGGGATAGGGAGACTGGAACTGTGCACAGCATTTCATATGGGATAGGGAAGCCGGAAATGTGCAGTATTCCAAGTGGGATTGGGAGACTGGAACAGTGCACAGTATTCCAAGTGGGATAGGGAGATGGGAACTGTGCACAGAATTCCAAGTGGGATAGGGAGATGGGAACTCTGCATTGTATTCCAAGTGGGATGGAGAGACTGGAACTGTGCATAGAATTCCGAGTGGGATAGGGAGAATAGGAACTCAGCTAACTTTCTAGGGACCTAGGTTCGAATCCCGCCACCACAGCAGTTGGTGGAATTTTAATTCAATTAAAAAAAAAACTGGAATTAAAAACCTACTGGTGACCACGAAACATTGTTGGAAAAACCCATCTGGTACATTCATGTCCTTTAGGAATTCTGCCTGGTTTGGCCTGTACGTGACTCCAGAGCAATGTGGTTAACTCTTACTTACCCACTGAGTGAGTCACTCAATCCAAGGGCAACTAGCGATGGGCAAGAAATGCTGGCCCAGCCAACGACAGGGATGAACCAAATAAGACAGGGATAGGAGGAGATAGGGGATGAGGAGGGAGAGGGGAAGTAGCAGGTAGGGGGAGGAGGCTGGCATGGTGGGTAGAACAGGCAGTACATGTCCTTTGCTTCTCCTGGCATTGCCAGAGCCAGAGTACAGCTGCGAGATGGGCCAAAAACCTGCCAAGTAAGGCTTCTCGGCGCATTGTGGCCGCAGTATTGGTGAGTAAGGATGGCTAACTACAGCTGTACAAGGCCTTGGCAAGACCACACCTGGAGTCTCGTACACGTTTTTGGTCTCTGTATCTGAGAAAGGATATACTTGCCATGGAAGGAGCGCAGCGAAGGTTCACCAGATTCCTGGAGTGGCAGGATTGTTGTACGGGGAGAGATTGGATCAACCGGACCTGTATTCACTGGGATTTATCCCTGGGATGGCAGGATTGTTGTACGGGGAGAGATTGGATCAACCGGGCCTGTGTTCACTCTGATTTATCCCTGGGGTGGCAGGATTGTTGTACGGGGAGAGATTGGGTCAGCTGGGCCTGTATTCACTGGGATTTATCCCTGGGATGGCAGGATTGTTGTACGGGGAGAGATTGGATCAACCGGGCCTGTGTTCACTCTGATTTATCCCTGGGGTGGCAGGATTGTCGTACGGGGAGACATTGGGTCAGCTGGGCCTGTATTCACTGGGATTTATCCCTGGGATGGCAGGATTGTTGTACGGGGAGAGATTGGGCCAACCAGGCCTGTATTCACTGGGATTTAGAAGGGGATCTCGTGAAAATGTATAAAATTCTGACAAGGCTGGATAGATTGGATGCAGGGATGTTGTTTCCTCTGGCTGGGGAGGGTCTGGAACAGGGGTCCCAGTCTCAGGATAGGGAGGAGGCCATTTCGGACAGAGATTGGGAGAAATGTCTTCACTCAGACGATGGTGAACCAGTGGAAGTTCTCTATCACAGACAGGCCAAGACACTGAATCAATTTAAGAAGGAAATAGTTTTTTAGATTCTGGAGGTTTGGGGAGAGCATCGGGGGGGTGGTGTGACATTGAGATAGAGGGTCAGCCATGATCATATTGAACAGCAGGGCAAGCTTGAAGGGCTGAATGGCCTCCTCCTGCTCCGACCTGCTATGTTTTTATGATAGCTTATAGGGCAGATGGCTCTCCCCCACCACAGACTATCTGGAAATTTCCGGCCCGGCCTATCCCAGCTAAAATTGCGGTTGACCCCACGTCCCGCGGGGGAAGGAAGGGGGCAGAACCCATCTCGAAAGTGCGGTTCCTTCACAGCTAGTCTTCGCCTGCCGCTGGCCCCTAATGGACATCTCGACAGTTCAACCGCGAGAGGTCATTAAAACATCTCCTGCTGTGGAAATTAAACCATTCCCCCAGGTGTCTCCAGGCAGACGGCGTAATGTACCTCTCCCTGCTCCCCCCACTAACACCCCGGCCTGCCAGAGCTGGAAGATTGAGAAGTGATTAACCTTGGTGTAACATTAAGTCCGTTCTGACGTCAGACAGAGCACTGCTGAGACCACATCCGGAGTATTGTGGAGAGTATCATTTAAGGGAAGATGTAAATGTGTTGGAAGTGGTGCAAAGAATGCCTCACAGACTCCAGAACACAGAAACTAGCAGAAGGAGTAGGCCATTTGGCCCTTTGAACCTGCTTCACCATTCAGTACGATCATCAAATTCAACATCACTGTGTGTGTGGAGTCTGCATGTTCTCCCCATGTCTACGTGGGTTTCCTCCCGGTGCTCCGGTTTCCTCCCACAGTCCAAAGCTGTGCAGGTTAGATGGACTGGCCATGCTAAATTATCCCTTAGTGTCCAAAGATGTGTAGGTTAGGTGGATTAGCCATGCTAAATTGACCCCTGTATCAGGGAGATTAACACGGTAATTGAAGGTTCTGGAAATTCTGGTAGGATTGTGGTTGATACTAACTCAATGGGCCAAATGGTCTCCTTCTTCACTGTAGGGATTCTAGGATTCTGTCAATTGCAATGGGATCTTGATCAATTGGGTCAATGGGCTGGTGAATGGCAGATGGAGTTTAATTTAGCCAAATGCGAGGTGACCTATTTTGCAGGACTTACTCAGTTAATGGTAGGGCACTGGGGAGAGTTACAGAACAAAGACTTCTAGGGGTACAGGTTCATAGCTCCTTGAAAGTGGAGTCACAGATGGACAGAGTGGTGAAGAAGGCATTTGCCATGCTTGGTTTCATTAGTCAGAACATTGAATACAGGAGTTGGGATGTCTTGTTGAAGTTGTAAAGACATTGGTGAGGCCACACTTGGAATACTGTGTACAGTTCTGGTCACCCTATTATAGAAAGGATATTATTAAACTAGAAAGAGTCCAGAAAAGATTTACTTGGATGCTACTGGATTGAGTTATAAGGAGAAGTAGAATAGACTGGGACTTTTTTCTCTGGATTGTAGGAGGCTAAGGAGTGATCTTATAGAGGTCTATAAAATAATGAGGGACATAGACAAGGTAAGTAGTCAATATCTTTTCCCAAAGATAGGGGAGTCTAAAACTAGAGGGCATAGGTTTAAGGTGAGAGGAGAGAGGTACAAAAGTGTTCAGAGGAGCAATATTTTCACACAGAGGGTGGTGAGTGTCTAGAACAAGCTGCCAGAGGTGGTAGTAGAGGCAGGTACAATTTTATCTTTTAAAAAGCATTTAGACAGTTACATGGATACAATGGGTATAGAGAGATATGGGCCAAACAAGGGCAATTGAGATTAGCTTAAGGGTTTAAAAAAGAGGATGGCATGGACAAGTTGGGCCGAAGGGCCTGTTTCCATGCTGTAAATCTCTATGATTCGATGAATATCCTGATCTCTCCCTTCCCCCCATATCCTTCTATCCCTTTAGATCCAAGAGCGATATCTAATTTATTCTCAAAATCACATAACATTTCAGATCAACTACTTTCTGTGGGAGTGAAATCCACACATTCCCCATCCTCTGGGTGAAGAAATTTCCCCTCACCTTGGTCCTAAAAGATTTACCCCTTATCCTCAAACTCTGACCCCTAGTTCTGGACTCCCCCCGCCATCGGGAACATTCTTTCTGAATCTACCCTGTCTAATCTAAGAGACGGCACGGTGGCACAGTGTTTAGCACTGCTGCCTCACAATACCAAGGACCCGGGTCCAATTCCTGGCTTGGATCACTGGAGTTTGCACATTCTCCCCATATCTGTGTGGGTTTCCTCTGAGTGCTCCATTTTCCTCCTACACTGCAGTTAGGGTGGATTGGCCATGCTAAATTGCCCCTTAATGTCCAAAGATGTGTAGATTAGGTGGATTGGCCATGCTAAATTGCTGCTTAGTGTCCAAAGATATGCAGGTTAGATGGATTGGCCATGCTAAATTGTTCCTTAGTGTCTAAAGATGTGCAGATTAGGTGGATTGGCCGTGCTAAATTGCTGCTTAGTGTCCAAAGATATGCAAGTTAGGTGGATTGGCTGTACTAAATTGCCCCTGAGTGTCCAAAGATGTGCGGGTTAGGTGGATTGGCCATGCTAAATTGCCCCTTAGTGTCCAAAGATGTGCAGGTTAGTTGGATTGGCCATGCTAAATTGCCCCTTAATGTCCAAAGATGTGCAGTTAGATGGAATGGCCGTGCTAAATTGCCCCTTAATGTCCAAAGATGTGTAGGTTAGGTGGATTGGCCATGCTAAATTGCTGCTTAGTGTCCAAAGATATGCAAGTTAGGTGGATTGGCTGTACTAAATTGCCTCTGAGTGTCCAAAGATGTGCAGGTTAGGTGGATTGGCCATGCTAAATTGCCTCTTAGTATTAGAGGGATGAGCAGGTTACATTCATGGAGTTACGGATGGGGATAGGACCTGGGTAGGATTGTGGCTAGTGCAGACTTGATGGGCCAAATGGCCTCTTTCTGCACTGTAGGGGATTCTATGATTCAATGATCTATAATCCCATCAGAATTTTATAAATTTCTGGAAGATCCCTGGAATGGGTGGGTTGTCTGATGAGGAAAGGTCGGACAGGTTAGGCTTGTATCCGCTGCAGTTTAGAAAAGTGAGAGGCGACTCGATCCAAACTTTTCAGATCCTGAGGGAGTTTCTTGACAGGGGGGATGTGGAGAGGATGGTTCTGTGGGAGAATCTGTAACTCGGTATCGGGGGGGGGAGAGATGCGGTGACTGCTTAAAAATCAGGGGGTCGCCCAGTGCAGACGGAGATGAGGAGAAATGATTTTTCTCAGAGGGGGCTGAGTCTCTGGAACACTCTTCCTCAGAAGGCAGGAAGCAGAGTCTTGGAATCATTTGAAGGGAGAAATGGACAAATTCTGGATTAACGAGGAGGTTATTGGGATAGGCGGGAATGATGTGACAAATCAGACATGATCTTACTGAATAGGCTCGATGGGTCTAATGGCCCTCCTCTTGCTCCTAAGTCCTCCGTCCGCCCCAATCCTCACGGATGAAGCCAGTCCTTCACATTTAATCACAGAAGGTTCACTGGCCCAATGGCCCAATCTGCAGCTGCAGATGATACTAAAGTTGGTGGAGTGGTAGATAGTGAAGAGGGGTGTTTTAGTTTACAGAGTGACTTGGACAAGTTGCAGAGCTGGGCCGAGAGGTGGCAAATGGAGTTTAATGTGGAAAAGTGTGAGGTAATGCACTTTGGCAGGAACAATAAATGTGTAGAGTATAGGGCTAATGGTAGGGCTCTTAATAGTGTTGAGGAACAGAAGGATCTTGGTGTATGTGTCAATAGATCACTGAAAGTAGGCAGTCAAGTGGATAAAGTTGTTAAGAAGGCATATGGAGTCTTAGCTTTTATTGGTAGGGGGATTGAATTTAGGAGCCGCAGCATCATGTTGCAACTGTACAAAACTCTAGTGCGGCCGCACTTGGAGTATTGTGTGCAGTTCTGGTCGCCACATTATAAGAAAGATGTGGAGGCATTGGAGAGGGTACAGAGGAGGTTTACCAGGATGTTGCCTGGTATGGAGGGCAGGTCCTATGAAGAGAGGTTGAAGGATTTGAGGTTGTTTTCGTTAGAAAGGAGGCGGCTAAGAGGGGATCTTATTGAAGCATATAAGATGATTAGAGGTTTAGATAGGGTGAACAGTGATAGCCTTTTTCCTAGGATGGAGAAAGCTAGCACGAGGGGACACAGCTTTAAATTAAGGGGTATGAGTTATAGGACGGATATCAGAGGTAGGTTCTTTACTCAAAGAGTGATTAGGGAGTGGAATGCCCTGCCTGCAGCTGTTGTAGATGCGCCAAGTTTGGTGGCGTTTAAGAGGTTAATTGATAAGTATATGGAAGAGAAGGGAATGGTTTAGTTTGGAGGGGCATTGCTTTTTATTTCGGTCGGCACAACATCGAAGGCCGAAGGGCCTGTTCTCTGCTGTATTGTTCTATGTTCTATGTTCTAATTCCCGGGGTGAGGGGGCTGGTTTTTTGTCTTATGAGGAAAAGGTTGAGCAGGTCAGGGCCTGAACCCACTGGAGTTTAGAAGAATGAGAGGGGATTTTATTGAAACATCTCAGATTCTGACGGGAGGGGGTTTGACAGGGTGGATTCTGAGAAGATGTGTCCGTCCGTCCGTTTCCCCCCCCCCCCCCTATGAGGGCTGCGGCTCATTGAATATATTCAAGATGGAGTTAGACAGATTTTTGATCGAGGAGGGGGTCGAGCGGTTATGGGGAATCGGGGAACAATAGGAATTCAGGTCTCAGTCAGATCCGCCAGGCAGGGATGTACTGCCGAGGATTTATGAGGCTCTGATCAGACCGCATTTGGAATATTGGGAGCAATTTTGGGCCCCGTATCTAAGGAAGGATGTGCCGGCCCTGGAAAGGGTCCAGAGGAGGTTCACGGGGATGATCCCGGGAATGAAGAGCTTGAGGAACGCTGGGTCTGTGGAATTTAGAAGGATGAGGGGGAGGGGGGGAATCTTATTGAAACGTACAGAATACTGAAAGGACGTGGGGAAGATGTTCCCATCAGTGGGAGAGACTAGGATCCGAGGGCAAAGCCTCAGAGTAAAAAGATGGGGAGAAATTTCTTCAGCCGGGGAATGGTGAGTCTGCGGGACTTGTTGCCGAGAGGTCACTGGGTAAGGAATTGGATTGGGAAACCTGTCAGCCGTGATGGAATGGGGGAGTAGATTCGATGGGCCGAATGTTCAATTCTGCTCCGAAAGCTTATGGGGTCGAATGGGGGTAACAGAGTCAAGGGGCGGATGGCCTACTGCTGCTGCCATGAATTATGTCCGGTTTTAACCTCCCGTCTTTTCTCGCTCTCTGACACCAGATGACAAAGGTGGAGATGGGTATCTGTCGGACAGCCAACGCTCCATCGCTGGCGACGAGTTCAGCAGCACTGAGAGCTCCTGGCTCATACCCACTGCCGGAGGAGCGAGTGCAGACACTCCGCGAGGTAAACAGACGGTTCCTCTCCCCTCCCACCACACACCCCCCCCCCCCTGTACCATCCCCCCCCCCTCCCCCTCCGCCAGGCCAGGCCTCCTCCTCCCTCTCCCTCGCCAGCCGTGCCTGGAGGCAGAACCAGGACTCCTCCCTGCTCCGCATCTCCCCCCCCACCCCCCCACCCACCCTGCCAAGGAAGGAGGGATCCGGGTTCCCCCTCCTGCCCAGAGGCCGCTGTTACTCACTGGGCTACAGGACAGAGTGACTCCCACCTCCCACCCGATCCGTGCTGGGCAGAGGCACATCCCAGACAGACTGGAAAATGGGCAAGGGAGGAAGAGAGAGAGAGAGACAGAGAGAGAGAGAATGTTTGAGAGAGAGAGAAAGAGAATGTGAGAGACAGAGGGAGGGAGAAAGAGAGAGAGATGGAGAATGTGTGGGAGAGGGAGAGAGAGAATGTATGAGAGAAACAGAGAGAGAATGTGCGAGTGAGCGAGACAGGAAGAGAGAAAAAGGCAGAGTGCATGAATGAGAAAGAGAGAGAGAGAGAGAGAATGTGAGAGAAAGAGAGGAAGAAAGGGGGTGAATGCTTGGGAGAGTGTACGAGAAAGAGAGAGAATGTGTGAGTGAGAATGTGTGCAGGAGAAAGAGAGAGAAAACAGATGAGGAAGAGAGAAAAAAAGAGATTGTGTGAGAGAAATAGAAGTGTGCGAGAGAAAGGGAGAAGTAGAGACGGGGAACGCATGAGAGGAAGAAAATATGAAAGAGAGAATGTGTGAAAGAGCGAGAGAAAGAGAGAATACGATGGCAAGATAGAGAGGGAGAGAGAATGTGTTGAAGCTGTCGGAGGATAGAGATTGATGTGGAATGTAAATGCTAGCACGGAGCTGTTGGGAGGAATGGCATCTTCCTGGGTACAGAGAGGCAATGTTTGCCCATGGGCGAGGGTCCAGTCTCTCAGACCATCACACCCAGAGGTCTCGGTTCAGTGCAGTATGTGAGAGAGACAGAGAGGAGGGAGGGGGGAGAGCCAGACGGGGATGAGACAGGCTTGTAATGAAGATTGATGTTCAGCAGACAAATGCATGCACTCAGTCCCGCACTACCTTTCATCTCCACTTAAAGCTTTCTTGCTGAGTTTGTGAACAAGGCTGTCCCACAGGGACCATGTAACATCAATTACAGATCGGTGCAGAGAGGCCAATCAGCAATTAAACAGACGGTTCTCCTGTCCAAACCTTGTCCATCTAATGAAGCATTTCAACAGACATTCGCTGCTGCCTCTGTGGCACCAAACAGGGTCATTTTCACATTGCAGGATCCCACTGTGTAAATCCTGTAACAAATAAGGCATAGAGTCAGTTTTACTCTGTATCTAACCCCGTGCTGTATCTGTCCTGGGAGTGTTTGATGGGGGACAGTGTAGAGGGAACTTTACTCTGTATCTAACCCCATGCTGTACCTGTCCTGGGAGTGTTTGATGGGGACAGTGTAGAGGGAGCTTTACTCTGTATCTAACCCCGTGCTGTACCTGTCCTGGGAGTGTTTGATGGGACAGTGTAGAGGGAACTTTACTCTGTATCTAACCCCATGCTGTACCTGTCCTGGGAGTGTTTGATGGGGACAGTGTAGAGGGAGTTTTACTCTGTATCTAACCCCATGCTGTACCTGTCCTGGGAGTGTTTGATGGGGGCAGTGTAGAGGGAGCTTTACTCTGTATCTAACCCCGTGCTGTACCTGTCCTGGGAGTGTTTGATGGGAACAGTGTAGAGGGAGCTTTACTCTGTATCTAACCCCGTGCTGTACCTGTCCTGGGAGTGTTTGATGGGGGACAGTGTAGAGGGAACTTTACTCTGTATCTAACCCCGTGCTGTACCTGTCCTGGGAGTGTTTGAGGGGGACAGTGTAGAGGGAGCTTTACTCTGTATCTAACCCCGTGCTGTACCTGTCCTGGGAGTGTTTGATGGGCAGTGTAGAGGGAGCTTTACTCTGTATCTAACCCCGTGCTGTACCTGTCCTGGGAGTGTTTGATGGGGGACAGTGTAGAGGGAGCTTTACTCTGTATCTAACCCCGTGCTGTACCTGTCCTGGGAGTGTTTGATGGGGGGACAGTGTAGAGGGAGCTTTACTCTGTATCTAACCCCGTGCTGTACCTGTCCTGGGAGTGTTTGATGGGGGGACAGTGTAGAGGGAGCTTTACTCTGTATCTAACCCCGTGCTGTACCTGTCCTGGGAGTGTTTGATGGGGGACAGTGTAGAGGGAGCTTTACTCTGTATCTAACCCCGTGCTGTACCTGTCCTGGGAGTGTTTGATGGGGACAGTGTAGAGGGAGCTTTACTCTGTATCTAACCCCGTGCTGTACCTGTCCTGGGAGTGTTTGATGGGGGACAGTGTAGAGGGAGCTTTACTCTGTATCTAACCCCGTGCTGTACCTGTCCTGGGAGTGTTTGATGGGGGACAGTGTAGAGGGAGCTTTACTCTGTATCTAACCCCGTGCTGTACCTGTCCTGGGAGTGATTGATGGGGGGACAGTGTAGAGGGAGCTTTACTCTGTATCTAACCCCGTGCTGTACCTGTCCTGGGAGTGTTTGATGGGGGACAGTGTAGAGGGAGCTTTACTCTGTATCTAACCCCGTGCTGTACCTGTCCTGGGAGTGTTTGATGGGGGACAGTGTAGAGGGAGCTTTACTCTGTATCTAACCCCGTGCTGTACCTGTCCTGGGAGTGTTTGATGGGGGGACAGTGTAGAGGGAGCTTTACTCTGTATCTAACCCCGTGCTGTACCTGTCCTGGGAGTGTTTGATGGGGGACAGTGTAGAGGGAGCTTTACTCTGTATCTAACCCCGTGCTGTACCTGTCCTGGGAGTGTTTGATGGGGGACAGTGTAGAGGGAGCTTTACTCTGTATCTAACACCGTGCTGTATCTGTCCTGGGAGTGTTTGATGGGGGACAGTGTAGAGGGAGCTTTACTCTGTATCTAACCCCGTGCTGTACCTGTCCTGGGAGTGTTTGATGTGGGGACAGTGTAGAGGGAGCTTTACTCTGTATCTAACCCCGTGCTGTACCTGTCCTGGGAGTGTTTGATGTGGGGACAGTGTAGAGGGAGCTTTACTCTGTATCTAACCCCGTGCTGTACCTGTCCTGGGAGTGTTTGATGTGGGGACAGTGTAGAGGGAGCTTTACTCTGTATCTAACCCCGTGCTGTACCTGTCCTGGGAGTGTTTGATGGGGGGACAGTGTAGAGGGAGCTTTACTCTGTATCTAACCCCGTGCTGTACCTGTCCTGGGAGTGTTTGATGGGGGGATGGTGTAGGGGGAAATTTACTCTGTATCTAACCCCGTGCTGTACCTGTCCTGGGAGTGTTTGAGGGAAGATTTGATATCTGTTTGTGACTGTGTTGAACTGATCAACTCTGTCTCTTATTCGATCTTTCTCTCTCTCTTTCTCTTTCTCCCTTGCTCTCTTTTTTTGCTATGCAGACACCTCCGCACCTCAGGCAGCATTGCCTGCGCCAGTTTTGGGTGACACAGCATCGAAGCGAGTGCCCTCCCTGTATGCCAATGGGGGTGCCACCTCCAGCAATGCCCAGAGCCACCCAGGCCCGCTGCCGGCGCCCATTTGTAAGTCCCCGGGCGCCCGCTCCGAGAAGACGCGTCTGGGTTCCACATCCTCCGTCTACACTCGAAGCAGCTACAAGTCAGCGTCCTCCCAGCTGCCACCACCAGTGGGTGAAGGTGAGTAACTCTCTATGAAGACCAGATAGGCAATCGGAGGAAGTCTGGGTGGGCATCGGGGGTGGGGGGGGGCTCTTATCTCTCTGCCTTGTTACCAAACCCTGGCGAAGGTTTGGGAATCCCCAATGCCAGTGGCAGAAATCCCATGAGATAGCTCCCCACCCCACCCAGCCGCAGCCCCAGTGAGGGACTGCCTCTCCACAGTTAGTATTGACAGAAAGCTCTGGGGAAAGTGCCACATAAAAGTCTTTGTGTGAGAGTGATTAACGATGGCTACAATTGCCTGTGGAGGGCAAGGATTGAAGAAGAAACTGAGTTCATTGGCCATCTATCGAATCAGTAGGAGATGGATTTGGGATTCTGTTGCTGGGAAGTGTACATGGAGAATTGTGTCATCCAGAAACAAGCTACTTGGCCTCTCTGTCGGTGATTCATCTCCCCTCCCCATTCCCCACATTCTTCTATTCTTTTCGCCCTCAAGTGTTTATCCAGCTTCCCCCCCTTAAACAGAGCAACGCGATTCACCTCAACCACTCCCTGTGGGAGTGATTCCCCATTCTCCCCACTCCCTGTGGGAGTGATTCCCCATTCTCCCCACACCCTGTGAGAGTGATTCCCCATTCTCCCCACACCCTGTGAGAGTGATTCCCCATTCTCCCCACACCCTGTGAGAGTGATTCCCCATTCTCCCCACACCCTGTGAGAGTGATTCCCCATTCTCCCCACACCCTGTGAGAGTGATTCCACATTCTCCCCACTCCCTGTGAGAGTGATTCCCCATTCTATCCACTCCCTGTGGGAGTGATTCCCCATTCTCCCCACTCCCTGTGGGAGTGATTCCCCATTCTCCCCACTCCCTGTGGGAGTGATTCCCCATTCTCCCCACTCCCTGTGGGAGTGATTCCCCATTCTCCCCACTCCCTGTGAGAGTGATTCCCCATTCTCCATCTCCACTCCCTGTGAGAGTGATTCCCCATTCTACCCACTCCCTGTGGGAGTGATTCCCCATTCTCCCCACTCCCTGTGAGAGTGATTCCCCATTCTCCCCACTCCCTGTGAGAGTGATTCCCCATTCTCCCCACTCCCTGTGAGAGTGATTCCCCATTCTCCCCACTCCCTGTGAGAGTGATTCCCCATTCTCCCCACTCCCTGTGGGAGTGATTCCCCATTCTATCCACTCCCTGTGGGAGTGATTCCCCATTCTCCCCACTCCCTATGAGAGTGATTCCCCCATTCTCCCCACTCCCTGTGAGAGTGATTCCCCATTCTCCCCACTCAATGTGAGAGTGATTCCCCATTCTCCCCACTCCCTGTGGGAGTGATTCCCCATTCTCCCCACTCCCTGTGAGAGTGATTCCCCATTCTCCCCACTCCCTGTGAGAGTGATTCCCCATTCTCCCCACTCAATGTGAGAGGATTCCCCATTCTCCCCACTCCCTGTGAGAGTGATTCCCCATTCTCCCCACTCCCTGTGAGAGTGATTCCCCATTCTCCCCACTCCCTGTGGGAGTGATTCCCCATTCTATCCACTCCCTGTGGGAGTGATTCCCCATTCTATCCACTCCCTGTGGGAGTGATTCCCCATTCTATCCACTCCCTGTGGGAGTGATTCCCCATTCTATCCACTCCCTGTGAGAGTGATTCCCCATTCTCCCCACTCCCTATGAGAGTGATTCCCCCATTCTCCCCACTCCCTGTGAGAGTGATTCCCCATTCTCCCCACTCAATCTGAGAGTGATTCCCTATTCTATCCACTCCCTGTGAGAGTGATTCCCCATTCTATCCACTCCCTGTGGGAGTGATTCCCCATTCTCCCCACTCCCTATGAGAGTGATTCCCCCATTCTCCCCACTCCCTGTGAGAGTGATTCCCTATTCTCCCCACTCAATCTGAGAGTGATTCCCTATTCTATCCACTCCCTGTGAGAGTGATTCCCCATTCTATCCACTCCCTGTGGGAGTGATTCCCCATTCTCCCCACTCCCTGTGAGAGTGATTCCCTATTCTCCCCACTCAATCTGAGAGTGATTCCCTATTCTATCCACTCCCTGTGAGAGTGATTCCCCATTCTATCCACTCCCTGTGGGAGTGATTCCCCATTCTATCCACTCCCTGTGGGAGTGATTCCCCATTCTCCCCACTCCCTATGAGAGTGATTCCCCCATTCTCCCCACTCCCTGTGAGAGTGATTCCCCATTCTCCCCACTCAATGTGAGAGTGATTCCCCATTCTCCCCACTCCCTGTGAGAGTGATTCCCCATTCTCCCCACTCCCTGTGAGAGTGATTCCCCATTCTCCCCACTCCCTGTGAGAGTGATTCCCCATTCTCCCCACTCCCTGTGGGAGTGATTCCCCATTCTATCCACTCCCTGTGGGAGTGGTTCCCCATTCTCCCCACTCCCTATGAGAGTGATTCCCCCATTCTCCCCACTCCCTGTGAGAGTGATTCCCTATTCTCCCCACTGAATCTGAGAGTGATTCCCCATTCTATCCATTCCCTGTGGGAGTGATTCCCCATTCTCCTCACTCCCTATGAGAGTGATTCCCCCATTCTCCCCACTCCCTGTGAGAGTGATTCCCCATTCTCCCCACTCAATGTGAGAGTGATTTCCCCATTCACCCCACTCCCTGTGAGAGTGATTCCCCATTCTCCCCACTCCCTGTGAGAGTGATTCCCCATTCTCCCCACTCCCTGTGGGAGTGATTCCCCATTCTATCCACTCCCTGTGGGAGTGATTCCCCATTCTCCCCACTCAATGTGAGAGTGATTCCCCATTCTCCCCACTCAATGTGAGAGTGATTCCCCATTCACCCCACTCCCTGTGAGAGTGATTCCCCATTCTCCCCACTCCCTGTGAGAGTGATTCCCCATTCTCCCCACTCCCTGTGGGAGTGATTCCCCATTCTATCCACTCCCTGTGGGAGTGATTCCCCATTCTCCCCACTCCCTATGAGAGTGATTCCCCCATTCTCCCCACTCCCTGTGAGAGTGATTCCCCATTCTCCCCACTCAATGTGAGAGTGATTCCCCATTCTCCCCACTCCCTGTGAGAGTGATTCCCCATTCTATCCACTCCCTGTGGGAGTGATTCCCCATTCTATCCACTCCCTGTGGGAGTGATTCCCCATTCTCCCCACTCCCTATGAGAGTGATTCCCCTATTCTCCCCACTCCCTGTGAGAGTGATTCCCCATTCTCCCCACTCAATGTGAGAGTGATTCCCCATTCTCCCCACTCCCTGTGGGAGTGATTCCCCATTCTCCCCACTCAATGTGAGAGTGATTCCCCATTCTCCCCACTCCCTGTGGGAGTGATTCCCCATTCTCCCCACTCCCTGTGAGAGTGATTCCCCATTCTCCCCACATTGTGGGAGTGATTCCCCATTCTCCCCACTCCCTGTGGGATCAAGTCTCATATTCTCCCCACTCCTGTGAAAGTGACTTCCACATTCTTCCCACTCCTCTCTCTCCCATTCATAGATATATCTGTACACTGACTGATATCTCTTAGTCCCCTCTCTCAGGGAGATATCTGTACACTGACTGATATCTCTCAGTCCCCTCTCTCTCAGGGAGATATCTGTACACTGACTTGTGTCTCTTAGTCCCCCCACCTCTTTCTGAAGTTGATATCTGTACATTGATATCCCATTCATAGATATATCTGTACACTGACTGGTGTCTCTCAGTCCCCTCTCTCTCAGGGAGATATCTGTACACTGACTGGTGTCTCTCAGTCCCCTCTCTCTCAGGGAGATATCTGTAGACTGATTGCTGTCTCTCAGTCCCCTCTCTCAGGGAGATATCTGTACACTGACTGGTATCTCTCAGTCCTCTCTCTCTCTCTCAGGGAAATATTTGAATGCTGACAGATATATCTCAGGGACAGATTGTCACCATTGTTTCACACTTGGAGTTAAGGTTGACTTCAGCCAAAGTGTCTGACGGAGAATGGAAACTATGCAGAAAATTTACTGAACGTATTTCACATTTTGCTGTCTCCCATCCTGCATTTTTTGGTAGTAACTGTTTTGAACGCGGAACAGGGAGAAGAGGCTTTTGTTTTTCTGACCTTTGCGCGCTTTTTCTGGAGCGGAAGCCTGGGGCCTGCTCCTCGGCAACTGCCAGGAAACCAAAGTTTATTCAGGGGCTCGTGTGTCGTGTGGTTGTGCCTTGTTTCCTGGCAGCCCTCCCAGTACCACTGAAAGGATGGTAAACACCGATTCCCTGGAGTTACCGCTGTAGGCCGCTCACCCACACTGCATTCTGGGAGGATTGGTGCGCTCTGTAACTAGGCCTCATTTCCCAGGCCGTGAAGCAGCGTTCCTGCCCCTGCCTCACTTCACCTGCTGCTGAAAGCCCTCATCTCATTCTTATCCCTCCCCCCACCAACTCCACATTCCACTCTTCAGCCTCAAGGCCTCAATCTAACCCATCCCAGTCCCCACCCACCAAATCCTGTCCCTGAACCCACACCTTTCACCTATCGCTCTGCTCACTGACTCACACTGGTTCCCAGTTTCAACGAGCCCCCGTTTTCAAATCCTCCTCCTTGCTTTCAAACCCTTCACTCTCTTCTCCGTAACCTCAAGGACTCCGGGATCTCTGCGTTCCTCCAATTCTAGTCTCTTTATCATTGGATATCTGTGTCTTCAGCTGCCCTCAGGCCCAGGAACCCCCTCACTCAACCTCTCTGTGTGTCTCTCTCTCTCTCTCGCTCTCTCTGTTTCCTACACTTTCTCTCCACCTACTTTCTCTGCTCTCTGTGCTCTCTGTCCGCCTCTCTCTGCCTCCCCTTCATTTTCTCTATCTCTCTCTTTCTTCTTCTAAGTCTCTCCCTGTCTCTTTTGCTCCCTCTCTCTCTCTCTCTAGTATTCTCTCTCTCTGCTTCTCCTTCTCTCTTGCAGACTTCCGTGCCTCTCTTTCTCTCTGCCTCTCTCTTTCTCTGTCCCTCTCTCTCTTTGCCCCTTTCTCTCTCTCTGTCACTCTCTCTCTCTTTCTCTGTCTCTGTCTATCTCTTCTTTGCCCCTTTCTCTCACTCTGCCTCTCTCCCTTTCTGCCTCTCTTCTCTCTCTCTCTGCCTCCCTCTCTCTTTCTGCCTCTTTCTTTCTCTCTGCCACTCTCTCTCTCTCTTTCTCTGCCCTCTCTCTCTCTGTCTCTCTCTCTTTCTCTCAGTCTCTCCTCTCTCCCTCTTCTTCTCTTGGTGACTTTCTTGTCCTGTCTCCTCCCCTCTCCTTCTCTTAGCCTCTTTCCCTCTCTCCAGCTTTTTTTCCTGTCCTCCTCTCTCCCTCTGCCATATTCTCATTCCCTCTGTTTTTTTCTCTCTTTCCTCTCTCTGGTTCTCTCTCTTGTTCTGTTTCTCTCTCGTTCTGGCTCTCTCTCTGTCTTTGGTTCTCTCTCTCTTTCTCTTTGTCTCACTCTTTCGTTCTGTCTCTCTCTCCCTCTGGCTCTGTCTCTTTCTCTCTGTTTTCTCCCTCTCACTCTCTGTGATTCTATCATTCTCTTGCTCTGGTTCTCTCTCTGGTTCTCTCCCTTCCTTTCTCCTACTTTCGCTCTGCCTCTCTCCCTTTGTCTCTCTCGCTCTCTCTCTTTGCCTCTCTCGCTCTCTCTCTCTCTCTGGTATTCTCCCTAATTCATTAAGATGCTCCTTAAATGTCGAGCCTTTGGTCAACTGTCCCTAATACCTCCTGTCAGCTGTTTGATTAACACTCTCTGGTGAAGCAGTTTTGCGATATCTGACTGTGTTGAAAGGACTATCACAACTCAGGCTGTTTCTCAAGTTCTGCTTTTCCAATCTAATCCTGCTCCTTGCTGGAGAATTTTGGGAAGGTCAGATGTCCAGAGGGGATTGAAGAATATGGGACAAAATGGGATTGAGGGATACCAGGAGAAGATGGGATTGAGGGGTACAGGGAGAAGTAGGATTGAGGAATATGGGGAGGGAGTGGGATTGAGGGATACAGGGAGGTAGGGATTGACTAATACAGGGAGGTGGGGATTGAGGGATATGAGGAGAAGGTAAGCTTGAGGGATACAGAGAGAAGGTGGGATTGAGGGATACGGAGAGAAGGTCAGATTGAGGGATATGGGGAGAAGGTGGAATTGAGGGATACGGGGAGAAGGTGGGATTGAGGGTTATGGGAGAAGTGGAATTGAGGGATACGGAGAGAAGGTGGGATTGAGGGATACGGAGAGAAGGTCAATTGAGGATATGGGGAGAAGGTGGAATTGAGGGATACGGGAGAAGGTGGGATTGAGGGTTATGGGAAGTGGGATTGAGGGATACAGGGAGAAGGTGGAATGAGGGATACGGAGAGAAGGTGGGATTGAGGGATACAGGGAGAAGGTGAGATTGAGTGATATGGGGAGAAGGTGGAATTGAGGGATATGGGGAGAAGGTGGGATTGAGGGATACGGGGAGAAGGTGGGATTGAGGGATACAGGGAGAAGGTGGGATTGAGGGATACGGAGAGAAGGTGGGATTGAGAGATACGGGGAGAAGGTGGGATTGAGGGATACAGGGAGAAGGTGGGATTGAGGGATACGGGGAGAAGGTGGGATTGAGGGATACGGGGAGAAGGTGGGATTGAGGGATACAGGGAGAAGGTGGGATTGAGGGATACGGGGAGAAGGTGGGATTGAGGGATACAGGGAGAAGGTGGGATTGAGGGATACAGGGAGAAGGTGGAATTGAGGGATACAGGGAGAAGGTGGGATTGAGGGATACAGGGAGAAGGTGGGATTGAGGGATACGGGGAGAAGGTGGGAATGAGGGTTATGGAGAGAAGGTGGGATTGAGGGATACGGGAAAAGGTGGAATTGAGGGATACGGGGAGAAGGTGAGATTGAGGGATACGGGGAGAAGGTGAGATTGAGGGTTATGTGGAGAAGGTGGAATTGAGGGATATGGGGAGAAGTGGATGAGGGATGGGGAGAAGGTGGAATTGAGGGATACGGGGAGAAGGTGGATTGAGGTATGGGGAGAATGGGATTGAGGGATACAGGGAGAAGGTGGGATTGAGGGATACGGGAGAAGGTGGATTGAGGATGGGGAGAAGGTGGAATTGAGGGATACGGGGAAGGTGGGATTGAGGGATGGGGAGAAGGTGGGATGAGGGATACAGGGAGAAGGTGGGATTGAGGTCGGGGAAAAGTTGGATTGAGGATACAGGGAAAGGTGGGATTGAGGGATACGGGAGAAGGTGAGATTGAGGGATACGGGGAGAAGGTGGGATTGAGGGTTATGGGAGAAAGTGAGATTGAGGGATATGGGGAGAAGGTGGGATTGAGGGATACGGAGAGAAGGTGAGATAGAGGGATACGGAAAGAAGGTGGGATAGAGGGATACGGGGAGAAGGTGGAGTTGAGGGATATGGGACGAAGGTGAGATTGAGGGATATGGGGAGAAGTTGGGATTGAGGGATACGGAGAGAAGGTGGGATAGAGGGATACGGAAAGAAGGTGGGATTGAGGGATGGGGAGAAGGTGGAGTTGAGGGATACGGGGAGAAGGTGGGATTGAGGGATACGGGGAGAAGGTGGAGTTGAGGGATATGGGACGAAGGTGAGATTGAGGGATATGGGGAGAAGTTGGGATTGAGGGATACGGAGAGAAGGTGGGATAGAGGGATACGGGGAAAAGGTGGGATTGAGGGATGGGGAGAAGGTGGGATTGAGGGATACAGGGAGAAGGTGAGATTGAGGGATACAGGGAGAAGGTGAGATTGAGGGATACGGGGAGAAGGTGGGATTGAGGGATACGGAGAAGGTGAAATTGAGGGATACGGGGAGAAGGTGGGATTGAGGGATACAGGGAGAAGGTGAAATTGAGGGATACAGGGAGAAGGTGAGATTGAGGGATACGGGGAGAAGGTGGGATTGAGGGATACGGGGAGAAGGTGGGATTGAGGGATACGGGGAGAAGGTGGGATTGAGGGATACGGGGAGAAGGTGGGATTGAGGGATATGGGGAGAAGGTGGGATTGAGGGATACGGGGAGAAGGTGGGATTGAGGGATGGGGAGAAGGGGATTGAGGGATGGGAGAAGGTGGGATTGAGGTGGAGAAGGTGGGATTGAGGGATACGGTGAGAAGGTGGGATTGAGGGATACGGGGAGAAGGTGGGATTGAGGGATACGGGGAGAAGGTGGGATTGAGGGATACGGGGAAAAGGTGGGATTGAGGGATACGGGGAGACACTAACAACGCTGATCTTTCACTAACACCTCTCTTCCTCTCTCTCTCTCTCTCTCTCCCTCACTATCTCTCCCTCCAATCCATTCACCCCTATCCTCCGATCTCTTCCTGTCTCTCCCTCGGTATTCTGCAGATGTCTGTGCCAGTTTCCTGCTCACTTGTCTCTTCTGCCAGTTCTCTGACTGTTGCCAGCTGTTGCCCACCCTGTGTCTGGAGACGTTCTGTAGCCTGTTGTGTTGCCCTGGTGCCGGTATGCCAGGGGTGGTGGAGAGAGATCGCTCCGGGCCTGAGTGTCTGTGTGGCTGTGACCCCGAGACATCAATATTTGAAATGTGCCAGCAGACGGGCGAGTGCCTGGAGCTGGCGATGGAGATTTCTGAGCTCTGTTACCACTGAGACGAGGTGGAATCACCAGGGTATGCATAACCCGCAGGAGGACACTGAGGAGGCCATTCTGCCCATTCCACCTGGGCTAGCAGTATCAGGGGACAATCACTCTGATATACCCCACACCCCTCACTGTAACACTCTGATATACCCCACACCCCTCACTGTAACACTCTGATATACCCCACACCCCTCACTGTAACACTCTGATATATCCCACACCCCTCACTGTAACACTCTGATATATCCCACACCCCTCACTGTAACACTCTGATATATCCCACACCCCTCACTGTAACACTCTGATATATCCCACACCCCTCACTGTAACACTCTGATATATCCCACACCCCTCACTGTAACACTCTGATATATCCCACACCCCTCACTGTAACACTCTGATATACCCCACACCCCTCACTGTAACACTCTGATATACCCCACACCCCTCACTGTAACACTCTGATATATCCCACACCCCTCACTGTAACACTCTGATATACCCCACACCCCTCACTGTAACACTCTGATATATCCCACACCCCTCACTGTAACACTCTGATATATCCCACACCCCTCACTGTAACACTCTGATATATCCCACACCCCTCACTGTAACACTCTGATATATCCCACACCCCTCACTGTAACACTCTGATATATCCCACACCCCTCACTGTAACACTCTGATATATCCCACACCCCTCACTGTAACACTCTGATATATCCCACACCCCTCACTGTAACACTCTGATATATCCCACACCCCTCACTGTAACACTCTGATATACCCCACACCCCTCACTGTAACACTCTGATATATCCCACACCCCTCACTGTAACACTCTGATATATCCCCAACCCCTCACTGTAACACTCTGATATATCCCACACCCCTCACTGTAACACTCTGATATATCCCACACCCCTCACTGTAACACTCTGATATATCCCACACCCCTCACTGTAACACTCTGATATATCCCACACCCCTCACTGTAACACTCTGATATATCCCACACCCCTCACTGTAACACTCTGATATATCCCACACCCCTCACTGTAACACTCTGATATATCCCACACCCCTCACTGTAACACTCTGATATACCCCACACCCCTCACTGTAACACTCTGATATATCCCACACCCCTCACTGTAACACTCTGATATATCCCACACCCCTCACTGTAACACTCTGATATACCCCACACCCCTCACTGTAACACTCTGATATACCCCACACCCCTCACTGTAACACTCTGATATATCCCACACCCCTCACTGTAACACTCTGATATATCCCACACCCCTCACTGTAACACTCTGATATATCCCACACCCCTCACTGTAACACTCTGATATATCCCACACCCCTCACTGTAACACTCTGATATATCCCACACCCCTCACTGTAACACTCTGATATATCCCACACCCCTCACTGTAACACTCTGATATATCCCACACCCCTCACTGTAACACTCTGATATACCCCACACCCCTCACTGTAACACTCTGATATATCCCACACCCCTCACTGTAACACTCTGATATATCCCACACCCCTCACTGTAACACTCTGATATATCCCACACCCCTCACTGTAACACTCTGATATACCCCACACCCCTCACTGTAACACTCTGATATATCCCACACCCCTCACTGTAACACTGATATACCCCACCCCCTCACTGTAACACTCTGATATCCCACACCCCTCACTGTAACACTCTGATATATCCACACCCCTCACTGTAACACTCTGATATATCCACACCCCTCACTGTAACACTCTGATATATCCCACCCCTCACTGTAACACTCTGATATACCCACACCCCTCACTGTAACACTCTGATATACCCCACACCCCTCACTGTAACACTCTGATATATCCCACACCCTCACTGTAACACTCTGATATATCCCACACCCCTCACTGTAACACTCTGATATACCCCACACCCCTCACTGTAACACTCTGATATACCCCACACCCTCACTGTAACACTCTGATATACCACACCCCTCACTGTAACACTCTGATATACCCACACCCCTCACTGTAACACTCTGATATATCCCACACCCTCACTGTAACACTCTGATATACCCCACACCCCTCACTGTAACACTCTGATACACCCCTCACTGTAACACTCTGATATATCCCACACCCCTCACTGTAACACTCTGATATATCCCACACCCCTCACTGTAACACTCTGATATATCCCACACCCCTCACTGTAACACTCTGATATATCCCACACCCCTCACTGTAACACTCTGATACACCCCTCACTGTGACACTCTGATATACCCCACACCCCTCACTGTAACACTCTGATATATCCCACACCCCTCACTGTAACACTCTGATATATCCCACACCCCTCACTGTAACACTCTGATATATCCCACACCCCCTCACTGTAACACTCTGATATATCCCACACCCCTCACTGTAACACTCTGATATATCCCACACCCCTCACTGTAACACTCTGATATATCCCACACCCCTCACTGTAACACTCTGATATATCCCACACCCCTCACTGTAACACTCTGATATATCCCACACCCCTCACTGTAACACTCTGATATATCCCCCCCCTCACTGTAACACTCTGATATACCCCACACCCCTCACTGTAACACTCTGATATATCCCACACCCCTCACTGTAACACTCTGATATATCCCACACCCCTCACTGTAACACTCTGATATATCCCACACCCCTCACTGTAACACTCTGATATATCCCACACCCCTCACTGTAACACTCTGATATATCCCACACCCCTCACTGTAACACTCTGATATATCCCACACCCCTCACTGTAACACTCTGATATATCCACACCCCTCACTGTAACACTCTGATATATCCCACACCCCTCACTGTAACACTCTGATATATCCACACCCCTCACTGTAACACTCTGATATACCCCCCTCCTCACTGTAACACTCTGATATATCCCACACCCCTCACTGTAACACTCTGATATATCCCACACCCCTCACTGTAACACTCTGATATATCCCACACCCCTCACTGTAACACTCTGATATATCCCACACCCCTCACTGTAACACTCTGATATATCCCACACCCCTCACTGTAACACTCTGATATACCCCACACCCCTCACTGTAACACTCTGATATATCCCACACCCCTCACTGT